>JANEYF010000342.1:0-600000 GCA_029963845.1 Rhamnusium bicolor | reverse complement strand
GGAGCTGGAATCCCCTGCGACTCCTGTCACTGGAACTCACATGGTAGACAGGATGAAATCGAGTCCTAATATTGGGTCGAGAACTTCCCAATGTTAGATTGGCCGTGTCAGCGCCAAGCGGACCGCAATATTACATGTCCAAGTGGTAATACAGTAATAGTGTGCTTTAATTGACATATACATAATATGATACTAATTTCAATAGAATCTTTTTGGTTATTAAAAGCAATAGGACTGATCAATGAAACGTTAAGTATTATACATAATGGTCTGTAATGCAGATGGGCATTAGTTGACACAAAAAAAGAAGTACATCTTCGCTACTTTATAGGAAATCTTAAAGATAGGTTCTTGTAAATTTTAAACTACACTAAAAAGTGCAGTTCAATTGGCTAACTCACAAGTTTAAATATAATTTATGCATCCTGTTATTACAGATAATACGTTTAAATCTGTTTCTTATTGCCCCTTTATCGATGCATAATAAAAATCCAGCCCATTCAATATATTTTAGATAATAATTCAGAGGCATCCTGTAATTTCTCTCAACATTTTGACAGATCCTATTATTTCCAATTTTTAATCTACCACGAAACGCCTAACGTACATACAAAATTGAATTTAGCCGATCGAAAATTATTACAGAACAAATTGAGTAGTGCCTTTTGGGAATATTATGTAAATTATACGTCTGTAAATGAAGAAATAATTTTTATAATGGCGGGTTGGCTGGGTTCTAGTGTACCGCCTTTATGCTCAATTTAAGTCCGACTAGCACATTTCACTGTCAAAGATGACATGATAATTACATTAATAATCGCTCAGAGTCTAGTAGCACATCGTTTACAAATTATGTTATAACTCTAAATTAAATAAATGATTGACTTATAACCTTAAGGTGCCTATTGTGCGTGGATGAGACAGAAGATAAGTCTGGTCAGAAAACTGATTAATTGATAACTTAGTTTACACTGCTAAATTTATAATTAAAGTTAGATATAGTTATTATTTCGTTTAATGTAATTATTTTACTATCGCGTTTATGTAAAAAATTACAACAAAATTTAACAGACTGTAGATCATTTGCAAGACAATCAAAAATATGTAATAAAGCAGGTACAAAGGCTGCAGGAAATATTAACTTAGAAACTGTAAGGAATCATATCATCTCGCGAAATCCAACAAAATTTAAGAGCCCCAAAACTAAATTCATTGCGTTCGTTGACTAAAAAAGATAAAATCAAACCCTACAAGATATGGATTAATTACCACCTACAGGGTGTCCCAATTGTGCGTCGAAATGCATCTTAATCCTTATTAGAAGTCAATAATTTTTTTATGGAAGTGGTATAGTGTTTGTTAAAAGACGCAGATTTTAAAAATATTTTGAAATGCACAGGGCGACTGGCTACAGCGGAACAACTTCATGGTCGTTTTTTTTTAATAGAACATAGGGTGTTCTATTAAAAAAAAAGCAGCCTGGGCTGCTTCATCGCGAATAAATTTCCTATAATTTTTACATACAACTAAATTATTTCCAAGCATTTCTCTCATTAAATTACAAATTAACTATTACATAAAAAGGTTAAATCATTTTCTTAGAATTTTAGCAGAAAACGTATGCATTCAAACTATAGAGTCTAAATTATTCAGCTAAGTAAAAGAACACACAGTATTGATTTAATATTTTAAAACGTTGACAAAACTGTGGAAAATCTCAAAGCATTCTCCAGCCGAGAACCGATAACATAAACAAACCAACGTAAACACGTAGGGTTGTAAGAGCTTTACTAAGAATAGGGTCAAAGGCTAATAAATAGAGTTATTATATCACTTTTCACCTAAAGCATCTTGAGTTAAATTTCGTTGGGAGAGCACAAGTTAGCGTTATCTCCGTCAAACTTGTAGGCTTGGACAACGAACTTATTCACGGGAAATCATATAAATACGCGAGGTTTCATACGATTTAGGTCACATCTATGACAACCGCAAGCTTTACGCTTTGGTTCTACGGAATCGGGTAAGAAGAGATTGTACGACTCTGTGATATAGTTGTGCTCCAGGTCAACTCTCTGACAGCTCCAGTCTTTACGCTTTGGTTCTTCGGAATCGGGAAATAAGAGAGTGGGTCCGTTTCAGAGTTATAGCTATCCACCAGCATTGGGAGCCGCGCTTCATTATCGTGCTATAGCCACCGACGCTTCCGTCTACATGGAGGCGAGTAATTCATGTGTTACTCTAGAATCCGGGGGAGTGGGCCCCGCGGAACTCTCCGTGTGTCCACGAATTGGTAAGGACGGCATTTAAATAATTTTTATACTGCGTTGCCATTTTCTACGTACTCGAGCGCACTAAAACAAATGTTGACACTGTCACACGGGCTTCCATCAGAATATATTTTCCGATTAATCGTGCAAATTCTGCAAAATCAGATAAAGACATTGGCGTAAACATTTTGAAACCATCGTTATTTCACAGTTTCCTCTCGGTCATAGTAATTATAATTCAGATTCTTTATAGTCAGTTCCAATCATTAGCACTGATTTAGTGAACTACGTCAGACCCAATGCCGATACCAATAACGTTGATTGAAACGCGAAATTAAAATATTGCCAATTTATATCTTCGTCGCTCAACATTTTGTCTACAATTTAGAGGATAACAGGACTATCAGTATGGCTTTTCTTTTTACTAACTATGTTAGGGATTCTAGACTCTGATTCATTATATTCAAGATTACTATCATTTAGCAGTATTTCTAACCAGTTTAAAAGTGCTATTAGAACAAAACGCTATATTTCTGTTTTGCTGGATACTAGCATGCCATTTCTCGACTTAATCGACAAATGTTGGTAAAAACATTAATATGCTTTGGTGGTGGCTTTACACATATTTTTTATAGTATAGTGAGTTTTACTTTAAAATATTCATACAGTTGTGAACCTCAAACATATTTTAAATATATTATATTTTAGTTGGCTTCGTTTTACATCTAAAGTTTCCAATATTCAGAGAAAACAACAACAACTATACTATCACTCCTGTAATATAATATAAAGATAAGTAGTGGAAATAACTTACCTTCTTGGTGTTCCTTGATAAAACTATTGGTTGCACTTTGATCCATCTGTTCTAGCAGGTTCATGAGGGTGGCCAATCTAATCCAAGCGTCACCAGGGGTCCTACGTGTGGACAAAGAATAATAGCATGATTAATTAGAATCGACTATCGACAAAATTGATGGGTGAGTTGGGTGGCGACCAATCAACGATCTTGTACTTAAAGTTATTATAGATTACTATTATGTAGCTGAAGTTAGATTGCTTTAAATCTGAGATTTGAATTTATACAGTTGACCAAATAAGTAGATTATATGAATGTAAAAAGCTCTTTACTTTTATTTAGATATCATTTTTAGATAAATTCTGAACATCAAAATTGTAGCAATAATCTTAACATCGTATTAAAACTAAATTTAAAAATTGTGGGGGCTACATTTGTGTTTCAAGTTCCGTAGATATGCAAAATTTTCAAAAGGAATATGCTCAAGTGCTAATGAAAGAAATATACGATGGGTATATCAACAAACGAATGTGAATAGTTAATATTTTATAGGGGGTTGTGCATTTATTGAGACGTACAGTATGTTACATTTTAAAGAAATAATTCATATTAATTTCTCTGTCATTAACTTAACGTTTGTCTCATTCAACTAAACTCATTAAAGGAGAAATAAGAAAACTTTTCTTCATTCTCGGAGTGATGGATTTTTTGATAATCGGTTGTCGAAAGCAACGTCGTGATCGGGAATTTAAAATAAGCATTGAGAGGTACACAACAAAACAGAAGGAAATCGACATGGGGTGGACGTATCCTTTTGATATTTAGATTGACCGTTCTCAATATGAGTTATATATCGTTGTGGGTAAGTAACAAGGACTTTTCATCAATTTCTAAGCGTTAAAACGTTAAAAATTAAAACATCATTATAATGATGTAACCCAGACGTACTTTCTTCTTAATAAAGACATAAATTTATTATTTAATAATGGTTTGGCAATTTCATTTATTCCAAACTAAAAATTTACCAGTACAGAATATTACATGCATCATATAAAACATTTATTATTACAAAATTTACAAAATTCTGTATTGAAAAGAACCGTAAATATATCTGTTTAGATAACAAAGTATATCGACTAAAAACTGCAGAAGAAAAAAAAAAAGGGGGAATTCCTCAAGGATATGTTCTGAAACATATTTTTGTCCGAAACATTGAAATATTTCTGGATTACATTTTTGAAATCGAGTATTTCTGTCAACGCTGATGGTTTTAAAACTCTAATAACTTTCTAACAAAAAGAGATGGATTTTTATTAAATTTAGAAATAAAAAACTGTTGATTTGTTGGATTTATTGGACTTATATTTTGAATGTGTCATTTCTTAAAAATAATGTCGCGCTGGCCCCTATCTAGACGATCTTGGAAACTGCGCATAACGTTAGCCAGGATTTCATGAATTTCCTATCGTATAAGCGTTTTTTAATTCGTCGACTGTAAGTGAGTTATAATGAACCCCCAAAGAAAAAAGTCCGTGGCAGACAAGTCATGAGATCCTAGGGGTCAGTTAATGTCTCCATTTCGCGAAATGATTTATTGTGGAAATATTTCGCGTAGTTCTGCCATGATATGACGAGCAGTCTGAGCCGTAGTTCCATCTTGTTGGAACCATATTCACTGAACGTTGATTATTAAAAAGCGTTCGACTTCAAAAAGCACGTTGCTCTACAGGCCAGTGCATGATAATAAAATATATCCAAGACTAAATAGAATATTTTGTGCATAGAGTTGGAAGTGCTATTTGAATTTCAAAAAAATCAGCCACGAATATTCAAGAAAACTTTAAGATATCTGAAAATTGATTTTCGTAAATCAGTTGACATTTATCTGCGAAAAAAAAACAAATTTATGATGCTTGAAAAATATAAAACTTTTATTATCAAATTTAATATGTTTATAAAACAACTACTATCAGCTACTGCGATTAAATTTGGGATTATAAATAAAAAGTGTTTAACTATAGGAAATTACGTATTTGCGAAAACTGAAAAATATTTTTTTTTTTGAGATTAAAGCCAACTATGACTTTCATTTAAAAAAAAAAGTGGAATTTGGTGCAGAGAGCAAAATCTACGACTCGTGGGAAAAGCATTTTTTTTCAGAATCCTAAGCTTCGTAAGAAAGTGTTTACTGTTTGAAAGAATATCCATAAATAAGAAAGTTATAGGGCCACCCCAAAAATTTGTAATATCAATTTTGGACTACTTGTATATCTCGAAAACGGTAAAAGATATCAAAGTGAAAGTTAGATCATTCAATTTGCGCTAAAAATTAACCTAGAGAATGTGCTATTGCACAAGTGGGTGAAATACGTCAATCCCCAACAAAGGCCCCGACCTGCGTTGAATTAAACCTGCAAGTCTTGTTTGGTAGCTGAGATCATTTGTCAATTCCTCACTAGACATACACTCAGTTCCAAAAAAAGTGACGCACGTGATTTTTGACCTAACTTTTTTCCTTTTTTTTAAAAAAACCAGTGCGTCGATATTTAATTTTTTTTTATTTGTTGGTAGGTGATTCCTTTGTCTTTCAAAAAAAAAATACAGAGGTGGAAATTTTTTCAAAGCCTCCTGGATGGTAGTGGCCAATAACTGGGATAACTGCTTAATACCGTGTATTGCCACCCCTAGCAACTCTAAGAGCTTATAATCTACGCGGCATACTGGAAATTAGGTTTCTTATCGTTTCCATTGGTATAGGATCCCATTCTTCCACTAATGCATCTGCCATTTCTGCGAGACTTTCCGGAGGCCTCTCGCGAGAACGTACACTTCTCCCTAATTCATCCCACAAATGTTCTATAGGGTTCATATCGGGGCTTCTCGCAGGTCACTGTAATGTGGTGATACCCGTAGCTTCTAAAAAGTTTCGCACTATTGCTGCGGTGTGTGGTCGGGCATTATCCTGCACCAATATAAAATTATTGCCCACTAACTCTGCATGAGGTAAGACATACTGCTGTAAAATGGCAATGTAGATTAGGCCTGTCAACGTCCGCCTCACCGGAAAAACATGAAGAGGTCTCTTTCCATTCATTGAAATCCCTCCCCACACCATAACCGACCCACCATTAAAACTTTCGCATTCTGTTATTAAATTCTGATTAAACCTTTCACCAGTCCTTCTCCACACTCCTTTTCTTCCATCCACCATGTTAAGGCAAAACCTTGACTCATCCGTAAACAAGACATTCGACCATTCAGGAATATTCCATTCTCCATAATTTTGAACGAAATTTCTTCTAGCAGCACGATGTTCGGGCAATAATTTAGGACCTTTTGCAGGTCTCCTAGCGTTTAAATTAACTTCTTTTAGACGTCTACATACCGTCTGCTTACTTACTGCAACACCACGAATTCGGCGAAGATCTTGCTGGACATTTACCGCAGTATTTGATCGGTCCCGTAATATCCGCAATCTCAAGAAGCGATCATCTCTTGGAGAAGTTTTTCGAGGGCGACCAGAACCCACCCTTCGAGCAGCGCTTCCTGTTTGTTCGTACTTGCGGATCGCTCTACGAGCAGTTGCTTCGTGGACTCCCACTGCACGAGCGGCGTAACGTTTACTACGCCCATCGTTTACTAAAGCAACTAATCTTGCTACTTGTTCAGGATTTATTTGAGGCATTTTATGTAATTTTAGTCTCTAAAACTTTTTTAATGAAACTTAATTAATGACACAACGACAAAGAGTCAAATATGGAGGCATACAACAAATTAATTGCTATGACAACGGTAATTGTTTTTTTAAAGGCAATGTGATCCTACAACGAAATAAATTTGTGGGATATACGCAAGGTTTCAGCAAAAAAGCTGTAATTCGGACAATTTTAGAGATAAATTAATGAATAAAAAAACGGAATGCTCGTAAAAGAAGCGTCTTTCATAAAGAGTGTAAGCACTTTCTATACCATTACTTGATTAACACACAGGGTGAGTCAAAAATTAAGAAAAAAACATGGGTCGAGTTTTTCTACTACCATCCAGGCTTTGAAAAAATTTCCACCTCTTTATTTATTTTTTTTTTTTGAAAGACAAAGGAATTACCTACCAACAAATAAAAAAAATTAAAAATCGACCCACTGGTTTAAAAAAAAAAGGAAAAAGTTAAGTCAAAAATCAAGTGCGTCACTTTTTTGGAACTGAGTGTAGAACGTCTCTCGTCAGTATGCCATAAGTAATGGAAAGACGAATAATAATAGGAAACCAGACTAGCCTAAAGCGGCGTTGACATTACGCTAGTTCACTAGTACCAGTAAACTAGCGCCAATCGACTAGCACCAGCATGATGTAAACTGTGACTACCGCTGGTATTGTGCTCATTCTACTAGCGCTAGTAAAGTTGAATGCATTTGTACTTTTTTATACCAGTCGAGGGATTAAAAATGGCGCCAACGAACAGGTGGACCGAAAAAGACACCGTTAAATTCGTGAGTTTGTATAAAGAATATGAAGTATTGTGGAATTTTCGAGATGAAAATTATAAAAATCGAGATAAGCGATATAGTGCATTTGATCACATACAAAGCGAAATTAACATGGAAGACTTGACAGTGGAAATGATTAAATCTGTTAGGGACACTTATAATTTGGAAAAAAATAAAATCAAAAAGCATAATAAATCAGGGACATCGCCAGATGCATTATGCACGACTTATTTGGTTTAACGATGCAGCTACGTTCCTGGACTACTGTTCTGGTAGTGACTCTTCTAACAATATGGTAAGAAAAATATGTATGAATGTCATGGTGAAATATAATAAGAAAATGCTTGTTACAGGGTCAACAGAAGTGCATTTGGATGTCTTCCGAAGATCTAGGAGAAAATAGTTAGCCTACTCAGGGAATATCTATAATACAAGCACCTTTATAAACAACATCTAATATAGCACGAAATAAACAAAATCCTAAAAGGAAGAAAAATACTGCTCTACCAGATTATATTTCAACAGTCATGGAGAAATTAGAAGAATTAAAAAAGAGTTCAGTAGAAAAATATGAATTTGATTACTTCGCCATGCATATTGCGCATCAATTACGTACGTTATCTCTTGAAAGGGCCTTAAAATGCCAATCAATGTTTCAAGACATATTAATGCGGGAGCGTATCGACTACGAACGAGAAAAATCCTTGTCTTCCCGCTCATCAAATACCTCGTTGCCTTACATTTCACCTATGTCACCTTTACAATCACCAGTAAATGAATGTATACAGCAAGAGTCTTACCTTATTAGCCAGCCAGATTCCAATTCAACAGAATGGACAACCAATCAATCCCGCAATAATTCAGCTGAATCTGGTGCAAATAATAGTGATGATATTTTGTCCCAAGCAATTGGAAATATTCTTACAAATACTCATTGTTGGTATTTAAGAATTTAGAAATTATTAGATACGTAAAAAATTTAGAAATAATAAGAAATTGTAGTCTGATTATTTTCTTATTAAGCATTACACATAATTAGTTTTACTTTCAGGATTGTGAAAACATTATTTGATAAAAAAAATTTAAATTATATTCCATTGTCAGTCAACCGCGCCAGTTCCCATAAAATATTCGGCGTATTTGTCACGGAGGGTACCTGCTTTTTTAGAGTGGTTATGGCTACCCCACGAATGCCCCCCCAATAAACCCTTGATTACTTGGTACATTCCTTCTCCATGCCCCAGGTGTTATAATGCTAGTATCAACATCCTCGTGGTCAGTAGTGCCTGGAGACATATACTGGTTTGCCGAAGTCTTCCGCGACCAGTTGTGTAAAGAACACGTTGCTTTTACAATATTATCTACTTTATCGGGACATACTTCAATACTCCGTAAAAATATTCTAAACCTAGATGCCAGAATACCAAAGGCAATTTCAACTATTCGCCGTGCCCTCGAAAGGCGATAATTAAACACTCTTTCGCTTTGGGACATGCCATGTCTTGAATAAGGTTTCATTAAATACATTTGGAAATACAGTGGAAAGGCATCATCTCCAACAATGACACCCCAATCTGGAAAGCACAGGCTGTTATCTTCTATGGCTGCCTTCAAACGCGATGCGCCAAAAATACTCGAATCATTCATTCTTCCATTTGATCCAATGTCAATATATATTAAATTCATAGTTACTATCAACCATGGCAAATAACACCGTACTGAAGTAGCCTTTGTAATTGTAGAATTCACTTCCGCTATTTGCGGGGCAGTTTATACGAATATGTTTTCCATCTATCGCTCCGCAACATCCCGGAAAATTCCACCTCGACCCAAACCCATTAGAGATTGTTTGCCAGTTTTCTTCAGAATCCGGAATCTTTATATAATCATGTAGAACTTTGTATATGGCTCGCAAAACGGGCACCAGAAATTTAGAAATTGTGCTCTTTGGTACCCTGTACATATGTTCAAGGGTGCTGAACGAGTCACCAGTAGCTAAGTATCGTAATGTAATTTAAAGTTTTATTTCAGATGACAATGCTTCCCTGAAACAAGTGTCTTGTTTTTTAATAAAGGCGGCCACAAGTACCAAGAGCTCTGAAAATTTTTCAGGGCTCAGACGTAAGTAATTCTTATAAGTTTGTGAGTCTGCGAATTTAACTTCCTTCAATAAATTATGGCACACATCAAATTTTGCGCGTCGTTTGATCCATTCTCGAGTCCACCATCTTCTCGGACGACGACGTTTTGTCTCCAGGGATATACATTTTACTTCTTCCTGTAGTACTGGAGCTACTATTTCAATTCCTTTGGCAACCACACTCATTTTCACGACTGAACAGTTTTTATTAATTTACTGGTACCAATATGTAAACAGTTTCGCAAAGACTAGTCGACTGGCGCTAGTTGACTAGTGCTAGTTAACTCGCATAATGTCAACGCCCCTTAAAGCAGACTAAGCAAGACAGACATAGTAATTGATGTCCGCTGAGTAGTTGTTTCCTGTAAATCTTATTCAGTATATAGTTTAGCCCACCAGGGCTAGAGGTTGCAGCTCTTGGTACCTGCTTTGCAGGTGGCAAGTAGGCACTAGGATATCAGTGATGTCTGACGGATAGTAGCACTGACCACCAGAGGGATATACTTATCACTCACTATGTCGGTAAAAATACAGACAAATTCAAAGGACACAACATTCGACATGCTGCATCTTCAGCAACCTTAAGAATAGGGATAAACATCGAAACCACAAGAAACAAGGTGGGCTGGTCTGAAAGGTCAAATACCTTCTGCAAATTTTATAAGAGCCGTGATTGCAAAAGAAATGACTTTTGCAAATTATATAGAGACCATAACAAACGTAAATTATATTTATATTATTATTGTATAAAGTTTTGTACGTTTACATTTTTAGTTAAAATACTATTACATAATTTCTTTTATTATAATGATGCATTCAATAAAATATAAAACCAGTAATTAAACGATCTATTAATACAAGATCACCTCCAATACTTTTAAACATCTACAGGCTGATCTAGGAGGATGTGTCCAATAGAAGTATAATTAAGGATTAAACGAGTTATCTTAAGGAGGTTCAAATCCTAAAGTACACGATATCGGACACGTCCTTCTAGATCAAACCCTCCTTAAGAAAAAACTCATTTCACATTACACGCGTCTTAATAATAGATGCCCGGCCCAGAGGCGATCTTAATTCTCCCCCCGAAGTATAATGACACATTAAGATCAGGCGGTGTCGATTGGAAGGTGAATCATTTTCTTTCAACTTGCGCACACAACAATAATAATAGGTACTGCTACAGGGTGATCTAGGAGGACGTGCCCAATATAGTATAATTAAGATTTGAACTTCCTTAAGGTAAGTCGTTTAATCCTTAATTAACTAATCTGAATATTTTTAAAATTCAAAATTTTATCAGATCAGTTTCAATAAAATCATTAAGTACACTTGATTTAAAAAAAAACTGGTACAACTCTTGTAATCGAAAATCTTAACAGTTTAGTTGTGTGCATATGTCTGTAAATAGGGCTGGCCAGGCATGTCGAGAGGGGGGTGGAGAAGAGGTGATTTACCCCGGACCTGGGTTTTTTGGAGGAGATCGGTTTTCTTTGTGTT
The DNA here is from genome assembly GCA_029963845.1 of Rhamnusium bicolor. Classification (NCBI taxonomy): domain Eukaryota; kingdom Metazoa; phylum Arthropoda; class Insecta; order Coleoptera; family Cerambycidae; genus Rhamnusium; species Rhamnusium bicolor. The sequence goes on along the minus strand of JANEYF010000342.1, from coordinate 588,813 downwards.
TTTAAACTTATTAAACCTTTCCCTTTTATTTTATTCAAATGGAATTTTAAAAAATAATTAGAAAATAACTTTTTCAAAACATTTTCAAGCCTGCCATATTATTGTTTAAAAAAATATTTGTTACGGATAATTCTACTAATGGTTGTAATTAAAATACTAACTGAATAATGATAATTCTATTTTTAAAATAAGAACACAAAAATACCACTTGAGATTAAAAAAAATTTAAACAATGCAAACTGAACATAAAAATACAATAAAAAAATAAAATAAATGAACTTCAATTACGTAATACAGAATTAACTAATATTTTCTCATTGCTCCATTAGCGTCTAAAACCGCCTGAAGTCTTGCAGGCATGAACAAAATCAGATTTCTTGCAAAGTCAACTTCTTGCGCCAAGTTCTCCCAAGCGTCTTCAATTATCCCTTCCAATTCTTGGGCATTATTTGGATGGTTATTTAATTTTCTTATATGTTTCACCATTAGTCCCCATACATTTTCAATTGGATTTAAATCCGGACTTTTAGATGGCCACGGTAACAACTCTGTTTTTATTAAGAAACCATTGCCTGACATGATGGGCCGTATGTATGGAGCACTTGTCTTGTTGGAAAATAAAATTATTTTCCGGAAACACCTCTATTACTGACGGCAACATAATATTGTCTAATATTTCAATATATTTAATGGAATTGAGATGACCACCACTGTTCCAACACACACCTAACCCATTTAAGCTCATCCAAGCTCAGACATTGACTGAAAACCTTCCTGATATTTGTGGATCGAAAGTATATTTTTCGTCGTATCTAGTGGAAGGAGGCCTATATACGCGAACATGTCCATCGTTACAGGATATAAAAACCTTTTCGTCAGGAAAGACAACTTGTCCCCAGAAGTTTTTATCATTGATTATATAGTTGAGTGCAAAAATAATCCTACCCTGCTTCTTTTCTTCTGAAAGTTTGTAATTTTTAGCCGCTGAACAACTCGTCAAGTCGCTTTGTAGTTTTATTCTTCTGCAAGCAGTAGATACCGAAGCAGGGAAATTTGTCTCTGAAATTGCATTTAATGCAATCTGAAAAGGGTTTTCTATTAGGTAATTTATAAGATTTTCATCTTGATTATTGCTCTTTCTGGGCCTACCGGAACCAACTTTACGGGATACCGTTTGGTTGGTTTCCCATTGTTTTTTAACACTCATTATCGTGGTTTTACTCACATTGTGTTCAGCAGCAAGTCTTCTTATAGACCAACCATCTTCAATTTTAGAAACAATTCGAAATTTTTGAATATCTGTTAGATGTCGAACCATTTTTAATAATGACGCCACTGATTAACGTCAAAGTGACATTTGTAAGATTATTAATATCAATCAAAGAACGAATGATTTACATAGCTAAAAGAAAGTGTACCAGTTTTTTTTTTGAAATCAAATGTACGTGGTATCAGACGAACAAACAACACAATTTTAAAAATACTTACCCGACTTTAAAGTCCTGTGTTGACGGTGGTGGATTCCAAATGTTCGTATGACAAAGCATCCAATCACACCACACTTTAATTGCAGGAAGTAAAACATTAGCGTCCTGCGGCAAGGAATTGATGTTAATGTCCTTATTAGATGACACATGTTCTTGTAAGATGGACACGCATTTTTCTAAGATAAGATTGAACATTTGTAATGATACTACCAAGGCCCTTTCTTGCAACTCAGATCGATAGCCTGACTGTGACTGTAGTTGAGGATCTGAAAAAAAAAACATATTTATGTTGTCTAACCTTTTGTTACAAAATGCACGCATAATTTGAAAAAAGCTACATTTCTAAAACTACTGTTTAAAAACGCAATTTTATAATATATCGGGTGAGTAAAATAACTACCATACGGCAAATAATGCCATAATAAAAAAAAAAACAAAAATGAAACAGTTTGAGCTAAAAAATCACTAGAGTGCAATTAATGCACGAGTGGAACATAGTGTGACGTAACATAATTATGCAACCTACGTAAAAGAGTTATGACACACTGGTTGCCAATATGTAACACTTAACCCTTATACTCATGAACATAATGGCGACATTCTTGGCAGTTAGAACACAGAATTTTATTTCTTTATCTCCCTTGAAATAAATATTTAAGAATTTTCAATTATCACTCACCATGCACAATATATATTAGAACATATACAATACGGGGCACCACAGAAATTTTGTTAATAATAATAAAAATAAAATAATATAATATAGATTTATCTATTCCATCCTAGATCCAATTCTTTAGCTACGATACGCTGATGAGGGGCAATAACTCCGAAACACGTGTCCGTAGCTGCATAGTTGTTTTTTTTTTTGGGGATATGGCACTAAACCTTCTTTATTTTATTATAATAAAAATAAAGTTACTGTAATGCGCTCTACTAGTATAGGGTTCGGCAAAATAGACACAGCCAAGTTTTTTTAAAATAAAAAAAAATTCAGCGCGAAAAAAAACTATGAAAACTATTTATTAAAACATGTAAAATTATTTATGAAAAACAACATCAAGTAAATGACCGCCACGGCAAGCCAGACAAAGACCAACTCTACTCTGAGCGTGTAGCATAACTTTGCGCAAAATTTTAGCTGGAATTTGCGCAATTTCTTCCCGAGAATATTTGCCTTTAAGTCTACTAACGTTTGTGGGTGATTAATATAGACTTTATCTTTCAAGTATCCCCACAAGAAAAAATCTGGTGCCGCCAAATCAGGGGAATGAGGAGGCCACTTAATATCTCCATTTTTTGAGCAGCCTGACAATGAAAATGTCTCTAAGAAGAGCGACCGTTACACGCGCTATGTGGTATGTAGCGCCATCCTGTTGGAACCAGAAGTTTTCTATGCCAAGTTCTTCCAACTGTGGTTGCAGAAATTCACGTATCATTGTTCGATACCGCTCTTCATTAACAGTAACTGGATCTTCAAAAAAGAAGGATCCAATGATTCGTTCAGAGCATACTGCGCACCAAACAACAGCTTTCTGATTAAACTGCACGTTCTCTTGAATAAAACGAGGGTTTTATGTTCCCCAAAAACGATCATTTTGCTTGTTGACACGGCCAGAAAGGCAAAAATATGCTTCGTCACTCATTATCAAATTTTTCCAAAAATTGAGTTCTGCTTCCACTAAGTTTGAAACGATTTGTGCGTATTGCAAACGTCTTTGATTATCAATTGGCCATAGTTTGAACACAGTTTGAATTTTGTATGGATACATATGCAAGTCTAAGTGCAAAATTTTTCTTAAAGTTCGGTCAGGCAACCCTAATTGCGCCGCACGTCTTCTTGTGGAAGCTTTTGGTTCTGCCTGAACATCAGCCCGAACAAGCTCAATATTTCTATTTGAACGACCAGAAAGAGGTCTTCCAGTATGCTTTACATCGGTTACTGTGCCATTTTGTAAAAACGTATTTGCTAAATGCTGCATTGTTTCTCCGTGTGGAGCTCCTCGATTGGGATACGCTCTCCGAAAAGAGTTGAAATTATCGAAGAAAAGTCTTGGAAATACAATTTAACAATTTCTGTGCATTCTTGAGGCGAATAACGCTCCATAACAAAATTCTGCATCTTTCTACTTTGATACAAAACTTCGCTTTGACAGTTGTCAAGGAAATAACAAAATTATAACAGTGTCCCATAGCTGGGTATATTTTGCCGCACCCCACATATATTCTCACATATTTTGTGCATGGTGAATGGTAAGTAAAAGTTCTTAAATATTTATTTCAAGAGAGAAAATTTTCTGCTGTGTCCTAACAGCCAAAAATGTCATATTTATGCTCATGAGCATAAGGGCTTGACCCTTATGCCCATGAGCATAAATATGACATTTTCCAGTGTTACATATAGGCAACCAGTGTGCCATGACTCTTTCAGGTAGGTTGCATAATTATCATTAATTATATAACGTCACAATGTGGTCTATTTGCATGAATAAAGATTTGTCTAAAATTATCTTATAATTTTTAATACGCGAATTATATTTTTTTTATAAAATTTTCAGAAGCACGAAAATACTAGACATCTGGATGTCATCTTGACACTTTTTATTCAAATATCAAAACAGGTAGATTTTCGATGCTATAACGTTTAGTAGTTGCAAAGACAAAAATACACATATGCAATAATTAGAGACAAATTCAATAAAATGTATCGATTCAGAAATAGAAAATCTAACGCCTGGAAATACAAAAAGATCTAAAACGTTCATGTAGAGACAATTTGAAGAGAAACTACGTCATAGAGAAAACCATATCATTGGAGCAGCTTGCAAAAATTCTAAAAGATTGGGGCATCAAATAGAGGAAAAAAGCCGGTTGTTACAATAAGGAAGCAACTATTAAAACGATGTGGAATGCAATGACAAACGTAGCTGGTTTACTGCCTATCGACTGGGTTCAAATCCCGGTTTCGATTCTGGCAAAATCGAAGGGTTTGCCTGTGTGTGTCCAGGTTTTTTCAACTGTGGTGTTTTACGTTTATGTTTTTATATTAAATTTAAATCTGCGAGATGCGAGGTCCTTGCAAACTAAACCTAAAAAGAGAAAGAAGGTGCGTTCGCGTTTTTAATTTACTATGACAGGTTTTCATTTTTTCAAACTGGCACACGCGGAATACACAAAAATTTTAGGTTTTTGGCAGCAAGATCTTCAAAAATAGCTATTAGTACAACACGGGAGGAAAGTGTAACGTTACATCCCGCGGAAGAACTTTAAGTAATTTGTTTTCAGAGAGGTGAAAAAAATTATACATCATGTTTCATGTCTATTTAAAGTAGAGAAGGTCTATTTTTCCGTGAGCCTGTAGAGGAAAAAATTTCCTGTACAACTTTCAGCGCCACAATAGCAACTAATTTAGTTAGGAAATAGGCATAATATTCAAAAAATAAAATAAATTCAATTAACATTACAATGTTGCATTCTGCATCATTAAATTATTAACTTTTTGCCTAAATATTATAATTATTAAATCAATATTTCTTTTTTCTTACGAATTCGTAATGAAATATACAGTGTATCCGTAAAGTATGGAATAAATTCATTATTTCCTAAACCAAAAATATTTAAAGAAAAACCTCGGATATATCGATTTTTAATTTCAATTGCGCACCTTTATTTGTTTGGTTATGACGTTATCACTGTTTCCGTTATCACGTCATCGATAGTTTTTAAATGGAACACCTTGTATATTTCCCCATTTTTGGATTCTGCTTGGATTATACAGTATTAAAATTCTAAAAATGGCATCTCTTTAAGATGCAGCTTGTGCCAGAACATAGTGATGATGATCCAGATCGGAGGATACAATTTTGTGAAACAATGATGAATATGCGCAATGGTGATCCTCTTCTGATAAAAAATATTATTTTCTACAATGAGTGCACGTTCAATTAAATGGTAAAGTGAATCGTCAGAATTGTAGATACTGGGCAAGGGAAAACTCTCGATGGATGCGGGAGCAGCACACAGTATCCACAAAAGGTAAATGTGTGGACGGGAATTGTAAGAAATTGAATCATTGGACCCTATATTTTCGATGGAACTGTAAGCAGACCATGCCGGTCTGCTTACAGTTCTCCAATTTTTAATGGGTTATCTCATCCCAACGTTATTAAATTTATTCCCCAGTAGAATTAATCCTGGAAATGTTGATGAAAATATATGGTATCAACAGGATGGTGCGTCTCCTCATTATGCCGCAGACGTTCGAAGGTATCTTGATCAAATATTTCTGAACAGGTAGATTGGTAAACGTGGACCCATCGAATGGCCACCAAAGTCACCGGACCTCAATCCATTAGATTATTTTCTATGGGGCCATCTAAAGAACTTAGTATATAAAAAACCGGAAAACATTGTTCAATTAAAAGAGAGAATTGGAACAGAAATAAACAACATTTCTTAGGAAACTATAAACAAGGTTCAGCAACACTGTATTCATCATTTACGGTACTGTCAGCTACAATAGGAGTGCAGTTCAAACATTTACTATAAATTGTTTTTATTATTAACTAACCGTAAGTTCTAGTGACTATTATTTGTTCAAACAAAACAAGAAAAATTAGTAAATTCTTATATATCAAAATGGCCGTATCTTTCAACTTATCAATTTTAGACACTGTGTGTACATTTTTGGAATCAGCTGTTGATTCAGAATCCAAAAATGAAGAAATATACAGGGTGATCCGTTTAAAAAAATTATCGATGACGTTATAACGGAAACTGTGATGACGTCATAACCAAAAACTTAAAGTAGCCTTTACGTTTTTGGTTACGATGTAATTGAAATTAAAAATCGCCGTCCGAGGAATTTTCTAAACCATTTTTTGGTTTAAGAAATAATGAATTTATTTCCTTATTTTATGGACACACTGTATAATACCGATCCCTTACATCACCTTATCAAGCTAAACTAGTAAATATTATTTTCCATTAAAAAAATTGACTAAAAACAATTCACATTCTAGATGGTTGCGAAAAAACGTATTTTTTTTACTCAACCACTTATGTACTAACTACTAGTTGCCTACTAATCATTAATTAACAACATTCAAAGTATTTGTTTTAAATAGCCTTAGGTAAATAAACTTAAAGGAAAATTTACACAAGTTGTAAAAGTTTGTCTGTGATACTTATCCCATAAGACACTTTTACCGACTGCTTGTTATTGTCAAATTTTCCGTTTACAAAAAAAAAATAATAAGAATAATATTGGGTACTATTTAAAACCAAAACTGATGTTGTGTTGTCTACAAGAGTTGTGGCAAATCCCATTATTACCTTTTTATTTTAAATAATTACTACTAATAACTGGAATAATACTACGATACGGTCCACGAAAGAAGTAAATAAGAAGGAATAATTTCAATCAAAAAGGAATTTAGATTTGTTTTTAACTAATCTAGGATACAGTTACCAAAAACCGTACATTCTAGCCCCAGGCCAGGGCTAGCATATACATTAGAATAATTTTGTTTATATTTACTAAATATACAAAATTGGCGGAGTGGTGGTAAATGTACTTGCCTGCACATCTCGGTGTGTAATTATTATTATCGGACATTCCTGTATGTAGTGGATGGCGCCGCTAGACCTAAGTATGCTCTACAAGCTTCATTAACCTCATTTGCCATGATGAGCAGCACACGCGTACGACGGACACTCTGCATGAGTTTCGTAGGGATCGGATCGCAGATATTTGTTATCCGATTAAACGATCGTTTTCTCATGACTATTGCTGTCAAGCATTTTTTTCCTTATTTTTTTTAAATGTGAAACAAATGAGCGACAATTATTAATAATTTATTTACTGGTACAGGGCCGGATTTTGATTAAATTACTATTTGCTAGATAATTTTCGACCTATATCGAAAACTTTGTGCACTGGAAAAATCATACAAATCATTCTAATTAGACTGACAAATTATTTTGACATTAACAACTCTTAAACTCAGTTTGGTTTGGGGAACAGTCATTCCACAACTGATGGTTCTAAGGAGTCTCTCTTTTTTTGTAATTATCATGAAAGGCTCATGAAAGGATAGTCAGTAATAGTGAATTACAGTATTTACACTCGTATACGCTCGATGACTCGCAGTGTTAAGCTTAAGGTTCCTCAGGGCTCTGTCTTAGGACTATTGCTTTTTACGATGTCTGTTAATAACAATACAGATTAGACAAAAAAAGCCGGACATATCACTAACTTTGTAAACGACACCACAACTAGAGACTAGTATGGATGAAATTCAACTGCATCTGTTACAAATGAATTGAGCTTTGGTATGACGGCAATAAACTAACATTAAATACAAATAAAACATTACTAATGAATTTTCATATTAGACGATCTACAAATTTTAAATTCTCAGATATCGAACTAGACATAGAAACAAAATATCTTCTACGCTATTCTGGGATACTGATATTGTTATAATATGTAAGATGTAATAAAACTAGTATTGACATCTTAAGCTAACAGTTTAAATGAAAACAGTTTGCCCCATATTTGTTGTTTTGGCCTACTTATACATGCCCTTAAATAAGTTGGGGGTGTGGTATAAAAAAACGCTGGATGCTCATTGTACAATAAACAAGTACGTTGGGCCGTTTTCGGAAAAAACGTTATCGGATTCACAGGTTCAGATGCCAATTTTGATAAATTGCTATTTACGGGCCTAAAAACTGTTGCCAAATTTCAGCTGAAACCATTTTAATTACAATAAAAAACACACATATATGTTCGCCCATTTAGGCGACTATAACAATTTAAGAGTAGACTTTTTTACATAGGTAAGTTAAATAGTTCATACACGGAAAGAAAACTATTCTATATCAAAGTAATCGATTATTCTTGAATTTTTATTCTTGTCACTAGAATAATATTACTTGGCATATTAAATTAATATTGTTCCAATAATATACCAATTGTAAACCAATAACAGATATATTTTTGAGTTTCATTAGCGTAAGTCTTTAAGTCAATATAAGTTTGATTCCTTCGAAGTATAAGTATGTATTAAATATACTCTTAATAGTACACTTCCTTCAAGTACTGTTAACCGTGAGAGTAAGTACAAGGACATCTTGAAGTAAATTTTTATTTAAGTGTTTTTCTTGACATAAGAATACTACTCTTGGAATAAAACTACAAACAACTTTTCTGGATGAATTATACATACTATTATTCTTGATTGAATACATACTAATCTCAATGTGAAATATTCTAAAATAATGATAGAACAAGTGAATCGCGCAGTGGTGGGATGTAGAAAACTATGGATTTGCCAAACAAAGACGATATACATTACCTACTTCGCGTCGAATTGTGTGTGCTGTACTTTGTTCATAGATGTTGATTATTATGAAAAAATTTATATTTGTAAATTTACATTCGAAAAAGATAAATATTAACATTATTAACTGTGAAATAGAAGTTAATGAGTCTACGATGGAAGAGCTATTAGCAAGTTGGGAATTGGAGACCTTAATTTCAATATTAGAAGGTAAGTTTAATAATTCTGGTTTTACTGCATGCAAGCAATTTTAATTACGTTATACTTTACAAGGAATGAATACACGTCACTATATTGCAGGTATTCATCCTAAGTTTAATGGTTGTGATGGTTGATAATTTTTACTTGTGTATTATATACAATCTATAGTCAAGATCTGCATTTTTATTGTAGTGGTGTTTTACTATACAATACATGTACAGGGTGACTGGTAAATCAGCTTATTCGTTTGAGGGTGGGTTAGTAGAACTCATTTGCAATTGATTTAGAGATCTAATAGTTTCTGAGATATTTTATTTTTAAAGTAAAAAAATAACAAAACTTTCTTTAATATTTCAGTTTCCTGCGTTAGTTTACATAGTTATGTAACAAAAATTGGGTTAAATATTACATTTGTGAAAAAAATTTCAACCCAATCGCATGTTCATAGGAATTTATTTTTAAAACTTGATAATGCATTAAACGTGCAAATTATTTAAAAACTTCTCTACTTTATATATTACTTTTCGAATGAGGTTTATATGAAGTTTTAAACACTATATTTTACATCCATAAATAATACAAAAGTACTAGGTACAGGTAGAGCGTCCATTGTTTTCAAATAAAAGATATACAAGGTGTTTCCAAAAACATGTGCCATCGCTTAAACGGAGATTCTACACTCAAAAATAAGACAAATATACTTAATTTCTATCAACATATTTTTGCTCCGTTTCTGAGATATTGAAGTTTTATTTTTCTTTACGTTAACTGTAAAAAATATATACGCCACTGATTTTTTTAGTTTTTGATGGCCCAATTATGTAGAAAGATAATTGCCGAAAAAATGTCACCTCTTGACGTTTTTTAGATATCGGCAGCGTGTAGAAGATAAATGCAATTTTTAAAGACTTTTTAAGTCCATTAAAAAAATATATAATGCTATTAAGTACCCCACATAAAAAAATTGTATTTATCTCCTACATGAAACCTAAATCTAACAAAAATCAAGAGGTGACTTCTTTTCAGCAATTAACTGTCTACATAACTGTGCCATCTAAAAGTAAAGAAATCAGTGGTGTATATATTTTTTTTACAAAATTAACCTAAATAATAATAAAACTTCCAACATTCTGCATTTCAAGTACAAAATAGCAATGGACCCATGTTGATAGTAACTATTTGTCTTATTTTTGAGTGAGAAATCTCCGCTTAAGTGATGACACATGTTTTTTGAAACACATAAGGGCAAGGGAGGTTTCTAAAAAAAAAAAAAATAACAAAATATCTCAAAAACTGTTAGGTTTTGCATTATGCATATTATAGTTAAATCAGTTGCAAATGAGCTCTACTAACATTTAAAAGAATACGGCGACTTTGTAAGTCATGCACGTTGATGTATACCTATATATAACATTATTAATCAATGACTTTCAAGTCATTGATATTAATTTATTATCAGTGTAGGATTAAAGATCTTTGTTCTTGCCAAAAATGCTAAGCTAACATATTAATTATTATGTATTTTAGTTGCCTATTTACAGTTTTTTTATATGCATGGGAATTTTGCGAATATTCAAATGGGCTTAAAAATTTCCGTGTCATATGTACAAATCTTGTATGCCATAGTTGTTGGAAAGTTCGAGCATACTTTTCTATTATATAGTTAGCAACAATGATTTGTTTAAATTATTTATACTTTAATAATATAAATAATTGTCTTCTAAGTCAAGAAAATTAACTAATGTAGGACAATTTATTGGAAATTTCAGAAGAACAGATTATAGAACTTATTCCTCCAATCGGAAAGAAAATAAAATTCATAAAACACTTAAAAGCTTTTAAAGAAATAATGTGCCTTCCTGTGGTAAATTTGATGTCTCATATACAGTGTGTTCACGAATGGACTTATACTTGTAAAATTTTTTTGTTTTTGGTTTCTTAATAAAACGTCATTCTTCATAAAAAAATTCTTCCAATTCTGAAAAGTCCTTAGCCAATCCCCGAAATTCAAATTTGATTCAAATAATTTATTAGTTTTATTTAAATATTGTCTGAACGTTATTTGTGGCATTCTCTAAATTTTTCCTCTTCTTTTTTTGGGACTTACTACCACATAAATAATTCTTCGATATCTAAAAAATATAGTTAGTTACCCAGTATGTTACTGGAAAAATAAACTTCTGCGCTTCTGACTTTACGTCAAAAGATTAGTCAGAGGGTGTTTTTGACAACTAAAATGAGACAAAAAAATAATAATATAACTCCTTGACGTTTCAAAAAACACTCTCTGACTAATCTTTTAATGTAAAGTCACAAACGCACAGGTTTACTTTTCCAGTAACATACTGGTAACTAACTATATATTTAACATAGCGAACAATTATTCATATGGTAGTAAGTTCAAAAAAAGAGAAGGAAAAAAGTTTTGTTTAAATAATACAATTGTTGAACAAAATGAAATTTATCCTTACATTAAGTGGTAAATTTAATAGATCGCAATATTAAATCAAGAAAGAAAAGATTTCAGTCAACATCAAATATTTATTGATTCAAGTAACTCATCAGTTTTGTTTAAATAATTGTTGAACAAAATGAAATTTATCCTTACATTAAGTGGTAAATTTAATAGATCGCAATATTGAATCAAGAAAGAAAAGATTTCAGTCAACATCAAATATTTATTGATTCAAGTAACTCATCAGTTTTGTTTAAATAATACAGTTGTTGAACGAAATGACACATTCCTTACATTAAGTGTTAAATGTAACAGATCGTAATATCTCTACTTTTGAACTGAATGAATGAAATATTAGATTAAGTATAAGTTAATATTGAATATTGTTTGAAACTTCCTCTTAGCTGAAGTAGAACTATTATTCTAAAGTTAATAATTAGTTATTATTAAGAAGAAGACTAAGATAATGACTTTTAAGAATAACGTTTTCCTTGATGGAAAAATATCTATTCTTGCGGATACATGAGTACAATAATGTTTTAATTTAAGAATAGTAGTCTTAAAAATAGTTTAGATTTTTTTTCCATGTATTATTCCACAATTTGGGGAAACTTTTTTATATGTTACATGCATTTTTAAAATTTTATATATATAAAAAAATATAGGATATAGGTATATAATTTTGTTGTAATTTTATAGTATTATACAAATACAGTTCCAACTTTGAAACATGTACTTATTTTCACCAAATAAATATACGAATGACTGAAACAATGGCACATAGCCAGTAACATATTATGCACATCAAATAATTTTGTGGTCATTAAAGTAGCAACCGAACCATGTCGTTTCCTGTGCTATACGTATGCACAATTTTACTAAGCTGCAGGCTTAAGTAATGCATGTAGTGCCATGAGGTCACGTACATCTTCCCGTTGTTACAAAATTATGTTAATTAAACTTTAAAATGGTTATTAATTTATATTTCGTGGCTCATTAAATCACAGCAAAACTATTTTTTAAAGAAATTATGTATAGTTTCCTTTGAAAACAGAAACATGTATTCTAACACTCAGCTGCGAGGATCAATATTACACAAAAAACCAAAAACAGGTTTAACCACAGACCACAGTGGGTTTAACCTATAGACTTATATGGCAAAGTATATGTTTCGTCCTAAATATATTTGAGTTTTTTACGTAATATTAACGTTAATATTCTCCCTCTCACTAGGTTTTGGTAGGAGCAGGAGATAATTTACGCCACCTTGGTCTGATAGTCGAGAAAGAGTCTGTCAAGCTAGTAACATGGATTTGTCTAACGATTGGAAACCATATCTTTTTTTTACCAATTATTTAACGTCAGCCTATTTTGGCTACCAAAGCCAGCACAGAGAACAGAAATAGAGAGCCAGCAAAAAGCCAAAAGCACAATTAGAATGAAACACCTGAATATTAGAAAATTGTTTACTAATTAATTATGCAATTAAATAAAACTATAAACGACCATTTTTAATTTTTAAAAACTGATATTACTCCTAAACAGTTAACTTATTTATTAAATTGGCGTTCTTCAAGATGCTAATATTTTTAATTTCTTTCAACCTGCAAAAGTTGCTAATGAAGCTTATGCTGGTCGCATATTACTAAATAACCGTCAATCCCGCCATCCGACCGCGACCGAGTGGAGTGTTCTAAACAACATACTATTCATTCGAGTCGGATTTCTATACGTCTGTTATATAGAGAAGAAAAGAGTGCATATAAAATAAAACGCAAAATACATTTTACTATATACAAAACACTTTTATTTAACACTTTTATTTAAACAAAAATAGGGTTACTTGAAGTGTGCATAAAATTAAAATAAATTCACATTTTATTAGTACCTACCTACTACATTTTATGATGTAACAAAAAATAATTCTATTTAAACAAAATGTAACGAAACAATGTCTTACAATGTCTTACAGCTAAAGACCCTTTATATTTAAAAGCTGTATGTAATCCACTTAAAAGGGCTGGTATAGAGGCTCCATACTTTTCAGTATTTTCCAAGTATGTTGTAACTGCTGGTACAAAATTCACTGGGTCATCGGTCAAGTGATTGAAAACATTTTCTGTGTGCTCGTTCCATTTCAATTTTAAATTTTCAATTACTTCAGTGTAATCGCATTGAAAAGTTTCGTTGTCAATATTTTTTGTCTCACTCACTCTTGTTAAATTTGAACTTGACGCACCAGACATTTTCTGTGTTATATTTATCTTACCATCAGTTATTGAATTTGGCTCGTCTACTAAAAGCGGAAGGAATACATGTTCATTAGGAGGCTCTCCTGTGGCTAATTCAAAAAGAGATGCTTTATTTTGAGGTGATATTACGTTGAATGCTGAAAGTATATTAAACTTGGATATCACTGCAGCTTGATGCTTACAATGTTTGCCATTACATCCAATGGCGCATGTACAAATGTTGATAGTCATATCTACGTCATAAAATATTTGTATATTGGAAAAACTTTGAACTCGATACTGTTGATTTCCAAGTTCTTCGATTGGTGATATAACATTAACTTGTTTAGGCATATACCTGTCGTGGACAATTTTATCAACTCGTTGTAAAAGGATATCAAGAATTCTTTGTCTGTAAAAGCCTTCAAAACTTGTACACAGAAAATCAGCCAATTGAGGTAAATTGAATGCCTTTGTTCGCTCCAAAGGTATGTCCTTGAACAATCGAAACATAACTTCAGCGTAGTTGTTTGTATTTGCTCCCCTTAGTGGTAAATTTCGTGTATAGAACATACACCAATCTTCTATACGTAAGTACATGTTCTGAACGTATTCCCTAAATTTAATATTTTTGCAATTTTCATCAAAAGATTGCTTGGCCAAGTTAAGACTCTCATCATTATTTGCGTAAACGATGTTTCGAAAAAGTTGATAATATTGTTGGTTGTGAGGCTTTGATATTCCGTTTTTTGAAGTATTTAACCAACGCCAACAAGCCTTTAGAACATGGAAGACGCATAATATCAATTTTGATATAGGAAAGTATTTGTTCAACACATTTCGTTCGCCAAGATCATCATCAGTCATTATTACCGTGGGCTGCAATTTGACAGGAATTATATCAAGTAATGCTTCTACGGCTGCATCAAAAACCTGTGACTTCTGACTGCTGCTTATTATACATGCTACTGGAACACCACCGACTTCTGACTGTATGGCAAAGAAGTAAACTTTGTGATCTTGCGTATCACAATTTCCTGTAGCATCTACAAAGATCAATTCAGACGCCTGTGGAATTTTTTGAGCTCTTTGCATAAGTGGAGTGCATATTGCAACTGCATACTGATTTTCTACCTTTACTATTTTAAACAGAGTTCCATGTTGCGAAGATAAAATTTCTTCTAGTTTTATGAACATATCGGGACCAGTCCGGTTTCCATAAAGCTGCTTAAATTTTGTTTGCCAAATATTTGCAACGTCTTTTTTTTGTTGGAAAATATGAGCGGTCGAAGACTCTCTCATTATATTTAGAGCCAAGTTCCGACATTTTTTTCATATAGAAGGTGTGGTATGCCGTTGAAGCAGAGTGACCTTTTTCAAATAGACTTATTATTTCTTGTTTCACATTGTTGTTTAACGGCCTTTGTCTAAGAGCCTCCACTACATCGTGCCTGTGATTGTGTATGCCATGAAAATCTACCGTGCATGGGTACTCTTTGTCAACCGGTTCCTTAGCTTTCGATTTTTCAAAAAAACGTTGAATTTTTATAGTTAAAGTGGCTGGACAATTCAAGTTTCTGGAGTTTTTCTTCCTGATGTTATTCTTTTTTAAACACCTTGTGTTAAAATGACAGTAATAATATCGCTTAAAAAGATTGCGACAGCGTTCAGTGCACTTAAATGTTTTATTTATGCTCCAAGTTACTTTATTTATTTCCTGAAGGTCCATAATCCACTTCTGAAATAAAAAAAGTATAATAGCCAGGTCCTGTCTTGTCACTTGTTACGTAATGATTCATTACATCACTTTTTGCATAAAAGAACATCTATTACCAAACGCCAAAACTCAAATATTAATGGGCACGTTTGAAGGTTCACTCAATGCTTTGTATTATCAGCGAAATTCTTGGTAGACAAATACAAATGGCTAACTAAGCTCGCAGCATATGGGAAACTTTTTTATTATTAATTTTACGAAAAAAAGTTATTCTACATAAAAAGACCTGCATAGTCTAAAACCAAAAATGCAATCAGATGTCGCAATTTCTTAGTCACACATACGAGGTTTGTCAAAAAATATTAATTCTGCTCAAGGGTAAAGTACCTTTATTTTTGACAATATCGAAAACTTTTATCAAGAAAATTTATTTAAAAATGTAAATTAGGTTCAAATATGCAGTCATGTCTACATATTGTTAAAATATAATTTTGTACATTTTCCTCGACATTTTCCTATTCTCTACCCTACAACAGTGAAATGCACATTAATATGAATGCATTTCCAATCAAGTGACATTTACAATTTACATATCTACCATTCAAATGGAAGTAGATAGATAAATTGTGTTAATTGTTGGTCATAAATATAAAACGTATCGAGAAGCAGGGTAGGGAATGGGAAAATGTACATAATCATATTTTTAACAATATGTAGACATGACTGTATATTCACGTTCATCATAAAAGTTTTTGTATTGTCAAAAATAAATACTTTACTCTTGAGTAAAATTCATATTTTTTGACAAACCTCTTAAATGACTAGGGAATTTTAAATCCCGAAATTTTCCAAACGAATGAAATTATCGAGTGAAAATTGCTAATGTTACGCTTGTCATAGTTCAATTTAGGTAGTCTTATATTTTTTTCGCGTTATATGTCTCCTGTAAAAAAGTTAAGGCCAAAAATAATGAAAATTTGCCGATCGGATCTCTCTCTCATGGATATGGCGCCCTTAATAATAAAAAAGTTTCCCATATGCATTAACATGAATAATAATAATATTAATTATACTTACCTCAGCGTCTTCCTTTGTATAAATTTTCAATTTCCATGATGTATCTGATACTTGGATAAAATCTACGTTTTCTGGTAACTGCGTTATAAATTTTATCACTAATAATAAATTAATTATAAAGGTAGCAGCACGTGGCATTTGTTTACTAGGTAAAATAACCGACAAACTAGAGGGCAGCGTAATCGATAGTTGGTTGTATAGATGCAAATTCGTCTAACTAAATAACCGACGATAGAAATCCGGCTCCAATGAATAGTATGTTGTTTAGAACGCTCCACTCGGTCGCGGTCGGATGGCGGGATTGACGGTTATTTAGTAATATGCATGCTGCATATGCTGGTCTCAGCCATCATAAATTTATGAGGTATAAAAATCGTTACAACTAACAAGTATCAACTGCTCGGTAAAATTACCTACTTCATTAGAGCTTGCCGCGAACAATGCTTTTTATTAGATCTTTAACGAGAGAATATGTCGTTTAAATCTCGTTTACCTGCGGTTAGGCAATGAATAAACTTTGTTTCGATCAGGTATGAAATGATTTGTCTGATGCGGATTATAAACGTCTCACTGATTGTCGTAAAATATACTTACTCGACAAACGGAAAATAAGAACATCACAAACAGTATTAAATTTTCAATCAATTGCCCTAGACCATTAATATTACACTAACTGGTTCCCCACTTTCAACAAAAAGTAATTTATGACAGTCTACAAAATATGAATGTGTGTACGACTGATTCATCGAATGGCAAGGACACTAGACTCTTTGCCAAGAGCCCCAAGTTCAATCAACTTTCTGGAACAGGATTTTTTCTTCCAGTATACAAACTCGAATCATGCATGAGCGTCCACTGTCGTTAAATGTATGGTCCTCTTCCACATAAGATCTGCTTGGGGTAGAGATATACATGCAAGCCATATATACGTATGGCAAGCCACAAACCGCTGACGGATGTCCTGTCGTGTCGACTCATACAACATATTTAGGACTACGTTTGTTACTGCTATAAGGACCCCTATTTACAGAACCTATAGGAGGCGCAGGGGTGGGTTGTAATCCAATCACTTAAGCCAAAAAAGAGGGTCAATCTCGGAATGAGAGATAATAAGCTGTAAACTTGTATAAACCTTTATTTTGGCGTTCTAAAAGTTGTCTCAAAAGTCTCATAAAATCTCGTGTCCGCGTCTTAAGATATTCAAGGTCAAAGGTCACAAAAATCGATTTTTCGCAAATATCTCGCTTCCTATGGTTTTAATGCCATTTGCATTTATTATAAAAAGTGTAAAATTCTCTACAACTTTTGTCCCAAACATTTTTTTATATACTCAACCGTTTTTGAGATAGAGGGCGGAGAGCGCGCCGCGCTTACCTATTCACAGCATAATGCAAGGTCAACCGTAAGTCCTGGTAAATAATACGCCGTATTAAGTATATTAAATCATTAAAAAATATATAATTATGAATAATTTGCATTGTTTATTAATTAATACATTATATTTAATAATATTTTTCATTTATCGAATATATATTTGTTTAATATTACTTACCTTTCCGTGTAATCAAAAAAATTGTTGAGTGGAATATTTTAAGTATATTTTAATTATGTTATATATTTTAATATTTTGCAACTGCAAGAATGGTTGTGGTTCACGCTGCGGATGCAGGAAATCGGGGTTGCCATGTTCTTTGGCTTGTGGCCAGTGTAATGGGCAAACGTGCCTCAATGCTTCACCGCATCAAAGCGATCTCGATGAAGATAGTACATTTGACCCCGAAATTCTCGAAGATCTAGAGACAAATATCCTTGACAACGAAAATGATGATATTGAATTGGAAATTTTCGAGCGACCGGAAGACGATGAAGAAGAAGAAGAAGAAAATTAAGACTCGAGTCCTTCTAATTATAAAAGTTTTTGAAAAACCTCCCCACATTTGAATTTCAACTGTAATAAATATATATATATATATATATATATATATATATATATATATATATATATATATATATATATATATATATATATATATATATATATATATATATATATATACATTTTTTTTCCCTTTCTTGACCGTTATTATCAATTAATATTGATAGTTTTTTTTGTGGGGATTTCGGTCAGGTATAACTAATTAATTTTTTTTCTAACGTTTCGGTTTACTATACCATCATCAGAGAAACTATTATTTATTAGGAATTTGTTTTAAAAATTTGTATTACATGTTGTTTGGTTGTCTGTTTTAACGTAACTCAGAGTTTTAACATATATATTAGAATATAATTAAAATTAAGATATAATTAAAATGTATTTACTCTATTCTTTTTCTACTTAAAATATAATTAACATATATATTAGAATATAATTAAAATATACTTAAAGTATTCCACTCAACAATTTTTTGATTACACGGAAAGGTAAGTAATATTAAACAAATATATATTCAATAAATGAAAAATTTCGTTAAATATAATGTATTAATTAATAAACAATGCAAATTATTCATAATTATATATTTTTTAATGATTTGTAGACTTTATACGGCGTATTATTTACTGGGACTTACGGTTGACCTTGCATTATGCTGTGAATAGGTAAACGCGGAGCACTCTCCGCCCTCTATCTCAAAACCGGTTGAGTATATAAAAAAATGTTTGGGACAAAAGTTGTAGAGAATTTTATTCTCTACAATTTTTATAATAAATTCAAATGGCATTAAAACCATAAGAAGCGAGATATTTGCAAAAAACCGATTTTTGTGACCTTTGACCTTGAATATCTTAAGACGGGGACACGAGATTTTATGAGACTTTTGAGACAACTTTTAGAACGCCAAAATAAAGGTTTATACAAGTTTACAGCTTATTATCTCTCATTCCGAGGTGAAACCTCTAATGTGACTGGACTATTGAGCAAATGTATAATAGAAATTTATTTTAATTTATCTTGGATTGACCGTCTTTTTGGCTGAAATAATATTAGCTTGTCTATAGTTGTTTATTTGTGGCATCCTAATCTTTCTTCTCACCTTCTTTGGATATTTGGATAGGAAACACATTTTTTTTCAAAAACTAACATCTGACTAATTCTTTTTTGTGCTGAGGTTTATTTATCATTTTTTCTTTAATAATTTATAGGGCAGTGGCTTAATCCCCAGAGAAGGTGAGAAGAAATATTAGCTGTTGTCGTCCTCGCTTTCTGTTTCTCTAATGTTTCCTTTCTCAATTATATTCAATCTTATTTTGCTTTTGGCTGAATTTCTCCATATCTTTATTGCAATTCTCCGTCCATATTTGTAATCCACATAATCTACTAATCCTCAGATGTTCCTATCTAGTAGGTCGAACAATTTGTAGTATTTTAAAAATTTGATAATTTATTAATTGTTTTCATGCATAGTTAAAGAAACAAACCAAAGAAAAAACTGTTTAAATAAAATACTATGAATTCTACTGTTTAACCAATTTCTACCAGAATTAGCTAGGATAGTTTTAGTAGATTCTACAGTAATATCTGTTTTAGTGTTGATCAATTACTTTTACCTTTGTATACAGTGTGTTTCAATGATGTCAGGACAAATTTCGAGGAGTGACAGATTTAGTAAAGAAAGCAAAAAAAACAAGATAACATTTTTTTCCTAAAATACTTCCTTAGCGCTCTACGAAGTTTTGAAACATTAAACAAGCTTGTTAAATAATTACTCAGTGGTGGTTGAAAGTATCGGCTTCAAATTTGGCAGGGAAAATTGTAACTAGGTACACGAAAAGTTTCATCAAAAAATAAACGGTGGTGACAGAGTTAGGGCGGGCTTACATAAAAAAATAATTTGCAACCGAACGGATTTTTGTTTTGTTGATTTGGCTGCACCATTTTTAACTGAAACTTTTATCCCTTCAGTTTTTTGTCCATCCTACCATTCCAGTGCAAAAGTTTAAAAATCATTGGAATATCGTGAGCACCGTTAGCAGCGAATCTAGGATTATTTTGCTCTAATTGCTCAGCGATTGCAGTAAATATCTGTAAAAGTAAAAAAAAGACCGCAATTCTGAAAAAAAATAAAAACTTATTGCGATTTTTTAATTTAATTTATGCTTT
This sequence comes from Rhamnusium bicolor, assembly GCA_029963845.1. Taxonomy (NCBI): domain Eukaryota; kingdom Metazoa; phylum Arthropoda; class Insecta; order Coleoptera; family Cerambycidae; genus Rhamnusium; species Rhamnusium bicolor. The sequence continues at coordinate 568,200 of JANEYF010000342.1, read as the reverse complement.
TTTTTCGCTTTGCACATGCATTGTGTGATATATTTTTCTTTATTTATATATTTATCGTACTGAATTTAAATTACTGGAAATAAAGACATTATTATTATTATTATTTCGGAATATCCGAAGCCGGACAATCCTCCTGTGGCCTCCGACGCGACGCCTCAAGAGAGTCGCGCCGGCGCATTAACTAAAGCCACTCCCCATATCCCGCAGGGTTAGTACCAGAATCGTATGCCCTAAGCAGACGGAGAGAACCCAGAATGACTGCCTTCTGCATTTGGCCTGCCAGCCACTCGGCTGATTTTTGGCAGGCCGGTATGGTTTTCAGTTCTGAGAGTAGCGTAGGCTTTATTCCTCCGAATACATCGATTATTAGGACGATCATTTTTAACGAGTAGCCTGGTTACAGCACTTGGAGCTCGTACCGGAGATCGCGATATTTGATCCGTTTCTCATCCTCCTTTTTAAGGTGATGTTTTCCCCCGCAGATGCCGACAACTCGATGACATACATCACCTTGAATTCATGGTCGAGGAGTACTATGTCAGGCTTGTTGGCTTGGATTAGCCTGACTGTCGGGAACGAGTAGTTCCAGTAAATCCGGCAGTTCTCGACAACGGACTCAATTTCTCCGGGGACGTAAGGCAATACTGGTGTCTGGTGTACCCCGTACGAGTGCCTTAGATGATAGTATTGCACTCGTAACGCCGCGTTATGTCGGTGGATGTAGGCTGAAATCGCGTATGCGGGGCATGCAGATAATATGTGCATGAGCGATCCCAGCGCCTGACGGCAGGTCCTGCAGTTGATGTCAGGAATCTCTACACGCCACACGCGGCTGCGGTAGACCAAGGTGTTAATAACATCATCTTGACAGTGCCTCGGTCTGTGACCTAATCCCAACTAACCTTAAAAAGGCGAATGTCACCATGCTGGAGTTTATCGACATGCAGCCAAAACAGATTTTCCTGTTCGGCAGCTCTAATTCGGGCTTTCAGGCGATTTGGCTAAAGTTCAGTGACTGACTCTACATCAGCACCTCGCCGGTTACCCCGCCTGGCATTGAATGCGAGACCGAGTTCATCTGCTGCTCTTTTTGCTGCCTTGAACAAACCTACTCCCACTCAGTTTCGTGATGTTTTACAAATCGCAAGAGAGTATCTGAACTCCTGAGAATGCTATATGCCATACTCAGTACTACTCTGCCATGTGTACACTCCAGGCTCAAGAGTCCTCGGCCCCCCGTTGATGTGGGAGGTACACACGAGGGACGGACGATCTAGGATGAATACTTCTGTGAATATTCATCATCTTGCGGCTATCTCTGTCTAATTGGCGCAGCTCGTCTACTGTCCACTTCACTACTCCAGAGGAGTAGAGCTCCTGCTCTACTCCTTTGGAGTAGTGCCGGAGCGGCAAGCATGTTAATTGCAGACACCTTGTTCTACCCCGAAAGTTCGGAAGACCAAATCTTTCGGAGACGGTGTCTGTACTTGCCACGGACAGAATCCTTTGTTTGTTTTACATCCTGGATGTGCCTTTGTTGTATACCCAGATATGTATAGGTCTTACCGGCATCCATATGTCTTAGGATGCTTCCGTCTGTGAGCTGCGCATCTTGTGAGAATTCCCCGCATCGTCCTCCCTTGAGGTGGATGACTGCACATTTGTCCAACCCGAACTTCATACCAATTACCCGCATGTATTCTTCGACCAACCTAAGAGCGTTTTTTAGTTCGCGCTCTCGGGAGGTATAAAGTCATCTATATAAAATAGATGGGTGACCTTATGCCTCCGGTCGCTGGGTGGTCCATATTGATATCCCCGGGTTTGGCGGAGCCCAACAGACAACGGCAGCAGTGAGATGCAGGAGAGAAGAGGACTCAGGGAGTTATCCATAAAAACTCCTCTCCAAAATGCCACCTGCTCTGTCGTGACCCGCTGTGCACCTGATGTTATGGTGAAGCGAGTCTTCCAGAGCGGCAGCAGCGGTTCTATGCATCTCATTAGTGGTGCTGGTACCGCAAGACATTCGAGCAAGTGTAACAATAGCTCTTGCGATGTTGTATCAAATGCCTTGCGGTAATCAATCCAGGTCATCCGCTTGTATTTCACAGAATTCTGTGTAAGACAGCGGTCTATCAGCAGGCAGTCCTTGCAACCTGCCATGCGTTTCTAGTCACCATGTTTGTGTATCTGCTGGAAGACCGGATAAACTGACCTCAGTGTCCAGCATACAAGATACGTGTAAATATCTTGTAGCAGGAGTTGCGGCAAGTGATCGGCCTATAATTCTTCGGGTCGGAAAGATCTCCATTTTGAGGAGAAAGCACAGTACGTCCCTTGACGAACCAGTCTGGAATCTGCTGTCCCTCGATCAACCATGAGTTGAAAACTCGAGCCAAACGACGGTGAGTGGAAGGAAATTCCTTCTAACACCAGTAGTTAATGCCGTCTGGGCCCGAGGCAGCGAAGTTCTTGGTACTAACAAGTGCTTGTTGGACTTCCTCCGTATTGATTGCCCGGCACACTTCTTGTGGCTCTTCAAGATGTCTGTGGCACAGAGCCTCGAAGTGTGCAATTGCTGGAGTGTCGCTATTGAATGGGCGCATCGTTTTGTAGATTCTCTTCCAGAACGTTTCGACATCTTTAAGTCTACAACGGTGAACTCTACAGGATATTCCCCATCAGCTGATAATTGCCACGGTGAGACTGCGGCTAGTAGTTTTTCTAGCTAACAGGGTGCCCTTACGTAACCTGTCCTGGGCAAAAAGGATACTTGATCTCTCCGATGTTGCTAAGAGAAGGCGCGGTGTTTAGGGTGCATGGTGCACCAGGCATCATGTAACCGCGCCCTGTATCCTCTGCGCTCAGGTTCGCTGCTCTTGTAGCAGGTCAGCAAATCATCTCTTAGTTCCCTCGTTCACTTAAAGCGTCCATGTCCATTGCCATTGTTGTCAACATTGAGATCTTCCGGTGGGGCTCCTTCACTCTGTCTGTGACCCCCATCCGGTTGAGGTCGATTGAGAGGAGCCCTTCCTCTGAGTGTCGCTGGAATCAGAGGATGAGGATACCAGGATGGTTAGCCTTGGCAACCTCGGCCGACATTAGTCAGGTAGAGATTCCTTTGTCTATACGACAAATTTATCTGTCTGTCCAGGGTACACCGCGGGGAGGTTGCTGGTCCTTTGCACCCCTGCCGGTCCTTTGCACCCCTATTATTATTACTGTTATTATATCCGGCTGACTTCGGTTTTTTCTTTTTGAGAGCATGGTTTGTACGTGTGTAATGCTTCTCAGATTGTTGTCGTTTCCGTTCGACAATCAAGGTTTATCCTTGAACTCAGTTTCAAATTCTTAGTTATAACGGTTTTAGCAAACGTGAATATTTGTCTTCTAGAAGAATGGCAGATATTTGAAGTTGTGAATTTTATCTGAACACATAAGTTCTTAAGTGAATTATATATATTTTTTTGCTTGTAAAACTAAAGGAATCTTTTTACTAATATCTAATAAGCTGCTGAAAATAAACTTCCCTACGAAAAATATTGTCAAAATGTTGTAATGTAATTACTATTCATAGGTTCAAGAAATTTTCTTGATATTAAAAAAAAACTCCAAATTAATAATAATTACAAATATTGTAACACATGAAAGTGGCAAAAGAATGAAATTAGAGGTAAAAACATATATGAAAGAAAATAATTATAAACTTTGTGCTCTTTGACTGGAAAATGGAAGAGATTACATGTTGCATCTCTGACACCAACTACGTTACTTGACATAAACCATCAACTTTTCAATTTAAGTTGTAGCGTGCGTGTATATGGTTGAGGATGATAGTAATATAAATTAATAATTCCTCCAACAGCTCACCATAAAGTGTCACATAAACTGCCCTTAATAACTATAATTTCGATCGCCTGATTGAAAACTGATTTCATTGTGAAGTGCCAAAGGCGTGAGAATGATAATTAAATAAAATTATTTTAAACCGTAAATACAGTGCTGACATTGTTAACAAAAACAAATAAGTGAAAAACATTACAAAATTTAAGTTATTTTAATTATCCGCTGATTACACCAGGAGTTGTAATTTATGACACAGACTACACGAGATGCAAAACAAAAGAAAAACTTGGTCTCATATTTTGCATGCAAATAATTCACGCAGTTTAAATTATGCAAATTGCTACGATTTTAACAAATTAGTCATGTTCATTAGAAGAAAAAGGCAAAGAAAATAAGTAACGTAATTACTGATTTATTTCTTCGTTGTGCCATATTATTTATGCGTACATCTAATCAATGTTTTTCTCTTATATTAGTATAATTTAATGATATGTTACTAGTGTTAATAATTGTCTTATGCTTCTCTATGCGGATGATATGAAAATGATAATAGCGCCACCTAGTTGAGCAAAACAAATTCTCTACGAATTACAAATAGGAGAGCCGTATCTATTACTTTAGAGGTCGTTGAGAGTTTCAGATATCAAAAAAAAAATTAAAAATGTATTCTTTTGTTTTTTCCAATAATACTTATTCCTTTCTCTGGGCGTCTATTGTCAGAAAAATAAAATATGGCGCTCATCACAGAAATGAGTTGATGACAGATCTGAGAATGAAAATTCGTAACTACGAGGGGTCGCTTTTATATTCCGGACTGCACATGAAAACAAAAGAATAGATCAGCAGCAAAAATTAAATTAAAAACCTGTGGTCAGAATCGTGATCTACGTTAAAATTCCTATAGGATAGAGTCCCAAAAGTTAAATATGTCCTCAAAACTACCAAAATAAATGGGTGGACTTTTTTACGTGACACCCTGTACAGTGTGCCATAAAGTTTGCAACATATGGGAAACATATTTATTATTAAGATTTTGAAAAAATATGCATTTTGGCATTTTTGGCAATCATTATTTATTTTCACAAGTCGTGACCGCTAAAGATAATTGTGTTTTGTGGTAGATTTACAAAAAAATTGTTTTTTTTTTTCAATATTTAAATATTTTCTCTCAAATTTTGCATTTGACACTAGAGTTTGATTATGAAAAATTTTTATACTTTCTCCTTATGACATCGTATTAGGTAATTAACCTTTAACCTCTACCCATAGATAAAACTACTTTTACCCTACCTTGGGGTATTAGTGTACCCCTTAATAAAAATAAAGGAAAAATATTCAAAAATTTTCAATACAGTTCCCTTGCTTTTGAGTACAGGTACAGTACACCGTTTCAATAAAGCCTGTAAACCGTCGCAAAAATATTTATTTGGTTTCTCCACAAAATGTCCCTGGACATCTGTTATAAGTTCGACCGTGTCCCTTGTCACCATAAGCATTTTTTTATGATTAGGAAAGAAAAAGTAGTCAATGGGTGCTAAATCTGGAGTATAAGGAGGTTGTTCAATTTCTTCGAAGCCACAATCAGCAACAGCTGCTTTTGCAAGTATTGATTTGTGCACTGGTGCATTGTTGTGGAGCAGCAAAACACCAGCATCAATTTTCCACGTCTTTTGACTTTAATAGAATCTCTGAGGCTAGCTCCCCTGTATTCGCTTTCACGCTTCCCCCTCGAATATTTCGACTTGTTATTGGAAATGAACACACCTCACATTTGTGCATCAGTTCACCGCGTTTTGACAGTAGATTCTAATTTCAAATCAATTTGCATCCCCATAAAGAAATTCTTTAACTTATATGACGACGCGGAGCAATTAAAAATATTATTTTATTTACCTTCTCATTGGATGACATCTTATGAATTATAGTTCAACATTTTTAACAACTTCATCAACAGTGGACACAATAACCAGTAAAAATTTTTAACAACATAACCTATCTCCAAAACGCTGAAATGCAAATAAAAAGTTTAGCCTTAACCAACTCTGGGCGTCATGACCTTGACACGTCGAAGTGGTAAATGAGACAATGTGATTGGTAGATTGCAAAACGCGTGAATGCGAGTATATCGGGCGACGAGGGCCTGAAGTGATGCATTATGCTTGAATAATACTCTCCCGTTAATGTACTACCTTATATCAGGTTATCAATATACCCTGACAGCCCCAAAAAATGGTTGTAATTATTTTTCCTGAAGAAGGGGTGACCTTAGTCTTCTTGGGAGAGCTGGAGCCTACGACATGCCACTGTATCTGCTCTTGTTTCGATTCAAGATTATAATAATGAATGCACGTTTTATCTCCAGTGACAAGTCGGTTGTAATTAAAACTGGTTCGTTTTCACAAAGTGCCAAGAACTATTCACACGTCTCTACCTGAACACGCATTTGGAAGCAATTGTGGAACTCATCTTGCACAAACATTTTTTCATTCCAAGGTAGTCATGTAGAATTTTGAAAACCGTAGTTTCTGAAACTCCCAATAAAGCAGCTAATTGGCGTTTCTTCTCTTGCACCTCCATTACCAGCCACTTGCTTTTTTCAATAACATCTGAAGTGATCACGTGAACAGTTGGACGGGGATCATCATCTAATGAATCTCGACCACATTAAAACAGTTTTGGCCACTCAAATAGTTGACTTGGAAGGGCAATCATTCCCGGACACAACCAACTCAAGAACAAGAAGTTTTCCTTTTTTTTAATTAATCATTTATTTAACGTCGGCTTATTTCCGCAACCAGGGCCAATCACCGACGCCAAGAGACGAGCTACTCCCAACCTGGAAATGTTACCAAACCTCGTCTCTGTCAAGGGATAGGGATTTTTTACTTGCCTTACCTTAAATAAACAAGGGACCAACTGCTTTACATCCCTTCCGATGGATGGTATATCATCTACACAACCCTCGCCTAAGATTGCATATCTTCTGCGTATACGCTAATATATAAACCGCTAGAAGATGGCACGAGGTTGCGGAGTTTCACTTGAGTTACCATCAAATTATTGACTGCGACTACGTTGTTTAACTTTTTTACAGAATACGGGTACTGTTAAGGCAGATCTATGCTCGCCCCAAGTTTTTCCTTGTTTTATAAGGAATTTTATAACAGCATGGTATTCGATTTTATTCATTTTTAGTGATGCCGCCAAGATGAGATAATTCTCGATCACGTCTCATCTCAAAATTCGAGATCAAGATGGACATTTTCGATCTCAGATAATTCAAGACAAGACCGAGATGGGATCAACGTAATTCTCGATTTATTTCTCGATCTTGAAAATTTATGTAGTACTTTTTACATTTACAAACTAGTACAGTCTCGTGACACGACTTTTCCACAGTTAAAGTCTCATCCCTTCTAAAGCTCTCAGGTTTTTTTAATTTAGGAATTTTACTGCTAGATGTTCATAGTAAATCAACGGATTCATCGGCACCAGTTAACACTGCCACTTTATTCATAAACAACACCTTTCACAGAATCATCATCATCCTTTATTACAATAATTGTATCGCTTTGCATTGAAAGGTTATTAGCGGTTGGTTTAAAAAATGTTTTATATTTCGTTTCGTCCTAATTACGATAACGCTACGTGAAAGGATTGATCTGGTGCACAGCGCATGCAATAATATGCCATTACGCAATCGCAATTGCCAACATTTGGTACAAATGTACTTAAAATGTAAGAAATGATAATCTCGAGATCGAGAATTGCATTTCGAGATATATCAAGAACGAGATCGAAAACCTTCTTTCGAGAATTTTCGAGATCGAGAATGGGTAAAATCTCGTCACGTCACGTCTTGTCACGTGGCAACACTATTAGAAATTAACAATGTGCGACAACACCAACTAATAGATAATAAAGTTAATAATATTGCAATTGGTCTATAAATTGACAAGTTTCCAAGGCATATGTGATTAGAAAAAACATAACGGAAAATTGTATCAAAATTTAACACCGCCAGGCCAAGAATATAAAAACGGCCTCTAATATTAAACAAAATGTAATAAAATTCTGTTTCCAATAAATTCGTAACAAAAAAAAACTCTTTTCTCTGATTTAACACGGTTTTAAGATAAAAAACTGGGCAAGTTAAAACAAAACAGCATGTATTAATTCACATGTATTGATGATGCAAACACTGAGTAAATGTTAACAACTTTTAACTGAAAATAAAGATACTTCTGGGTATACTAAAAATAAAATATAACTTAAGATTATTCAAAAAACCAACAATCATCAATCAAAAGTGATCCAGCATGTGTGAACATAGTTTATTCTCTAATAACTGGTAACCATTATATCGTCAATAAATTATTACAAAAGAAAAGAGAATCCATCATCCTCCAATCAAAATAAATTTAATACAGCGCATTGTGCACCGCCTGGTATTCATGTTATGATGATGAATGTTACTTGACCAGCTGTCAGTATCCGGTAATTTAAATTCACTTAGAATGCTTACTGTGGTTCGTAAATTGGGCATATAGGCATAACTAATCGTTAAAAATTACGAAACTAATTCAATAAAAGTCCGATCGAATTAAAACTTTTATTCTACTTATTTAAATTTGCATTGTATCCAGGTAAAATTATGAAATTTTTCTGTTATCCAAAAAAAATTTTTTTATTGGGGTATATGAAAACGTCTAACCTTCTACCGACTAACCTTCAAAATCTTTATTTACTTCAAATTAAACTTAAACAGCTATATATATGACTATATGCCATTACCAAGTGCTGGATTAAGAAAAATTGATTTGCAATATTATTTTTTTGCTTACATAAGGGGCCTAGTCGGGAAAAAGCTTCGGATAGATGTGTCACTCTCTAGAAAGTTTTTATACATGCGCCGCTGAATAATTTTGCTCTTGACTATACCTTCACTGGACGTTTTATTCACCGACTTCATTGAGGTGCGATTCCCGATAGAGGTAACACTTCCTTGCTCCATTTGTAGTGACAAAGATACTTATTTAGAAAATTCATTTTAACCAAACCGTACGGAATAAAGGTTTGAAACTTGCTGAGCATAATTATGAAGATTCATTCTAGAAGCCATGTATGAGTTTTACCTCGAATTTTACCGATTGATATCATAATTCAAGAGCTAATCACGTTCAAATTTCACTTATATTTACAGTATAAATTTTCCCTACATAAAGTGAAAATTAATTAAAATAGATATACATGTACTCTCTAGTACACTTTCAACTACTGATCCTCCAAATTTGGTGTAATTTGACCAAACCGTATGGAAGAAATAAATTTTGAAAAATTACCTTACAAACACTGGTTGGATTAGCCCTCTTAAATAAAAGTAAACTGTTTAGATGAAGTTTAATAGAGTAGAAAAATGATTTGCCATTGCCTGCTTCCACTTTTCATGCGCCTGCCAGCAGAAATTATATAACATGGGGACATTCCAGTGAGAGACTGTTGCATCCTTGCCAGCATTTTACGATATAAGGCATGTTCCAGTAGATAATCCGAAACGGTTAAGAAACTGAAATCACAATGTGATTGGTTAGCGCCTAGGTTTTTTTGCTAGTCTTAATTTCAGTTGGTAAGATCTTTGGAAAAACTCAAATATCTCAGTACCCGAGATATCACACAGCTCAACTGTATGCTATTAATGTAGAAATTTGTAAAAAAAATGATGTCCCTAGTAATAGTTTTGCTTTTTCCTAGCTGTTTTTATTTATTTATTTATTAATTTGTTTATTTTCTCTCGTTTCTTCTTAAGATTAATCTGTGATTTTAGTAAATATTTTAGCTGTTGTACCTTTACACATTCTAATGGGTAGAATTACTATAGTGGCTAGGGTTAGATTTGCTATTATCTATGAAAGGTAATATTCAAAGTCTTCTTTATAATCATGTTCATTCAGTTCCTCTGTAAGGTTCTTCCCGAGTTTCTGGTTCATTCTACTCACTGTATTTTGTCTTATTATCAGAGGTAGGATTTACCAATCGGATATGACGTAAAACCAGGGTCGGCTTTAGGTGGTTATGTGTCAGATTTGCATGTATATATGAAACGATATCTTACCTTGAAATTTTTTTCTTGGCGAATTCCATATTATCCAAAGTTGATAAAGTCAATTTATTATAAACACTCATTGAAAGAGAAGTAGGGGTATAGGTTCTTAACAATAAACTACACACACAAGTATCTTTCACTGCCGGTTACAAGAAAAAAAATATATTATTATCTGTTCTAAATGTTTGGTAGTTAAACTTCGGTGCCTTTCGTTGAAAATCCATTTATATTGCGAGAAGGACCTCTCGACGTCGACAGATGTAACTGGAGTATACTTAAAATATGTAAACTCTCGCCAAAGTCACCACATTCATGCCCGGTGTAGCAAAGTCTACTACTTCCTTGCCACTTATTAAACAACTTTCCTTTAATGCACCCACTAAAACATTTGTTACATTAAAACCACAACATTAGTGGTTTCGTTGACGCTAAACTTGATGTACTACCCATTAAGCTCAGAAGAAATTTTTTGTCTAATATCTTCACACTCCGTTGATAAATATTTCCTTCTTAGTGTAAGTCCTGAAGGCACATTAACATTGCTATATTTGCCACTAATACATTTTTCCAAAAATTGTATAAGCGGTGGATTGTCTAGTGTCGACCACGAAACATTACATCATATCATAAATTCCACTCAATCTAAATTAAAATTACGTTGCATGTCACTGTAATTAAAGCCACCTACGTTCCGTTTATAGTTTTCTGAGGGAATATGTCTATACTGCATGACCACATAATTGCTTTGTTAAATCTAGTGTAATACAGTCTATCATCAAATTGTAAATGGGCTATTGCCGATTTAAAATGTCACAACGTACCAAACCGATGGAAGCTACAGTGAATTCTTGGATTCGCGATATTTCGCGCACGTTATGTAAGATACTATTTGATCGTGTTATATATTTTCTCCCCTCCACGCTAGGGCCGGCCATTGGCCTTCAGTAATGTCAATTACTAATATATTGTAATTTAAAAGAATTTCTTACGCATTACGTTTTAATATAATATAGTGCATTTCCTGACAAAACTAAGTTATCATTAAGCCTGGCCAAGCGATGGTACATTCAGGGTCGAGCGCAATACCAATGCCATCGCGCGCTTGTTAACGATGACGATGATACGACACACTTTAGTTGTTATCTGTCGGTCGATGCATAGAGTACTAATACATAATAAATAATGTTGAGCGTAAAGAGTAGAAAACGATCGTACGCTGATAAAGTGAATAAATTTATCGGCGAATTTCCGGATTTATTCTTGATGGATGTAAAATAATTTGTAAAGTTTGTGATCAAGACTTAATGTCCTGGAATAAATACGGCTGCAAAATTCATGTCAATAGTAACCGGCATAAAAATAAAAAAATGGCGTGTCTTCTTTGGAACCTCAGTTAATGTTTAATTTACTGTTAATGCTGATTGCCTGTGATGTTCCCCTGCGCATATTGGATAAACCAGCATTTCTGGAGTGCTGAAATAAATACAATCCCCAGGTGAATTTACCAAGTCGGTCATCGTTACGTAGATATGTACCAAGTGTTCGTGAAGACATTGTAAACAGGATTAAATGTGCATTAAAAAATACACGACTGTGGTTATGTGTTGACGAGTCGACAGATTGTAGAAAAAATTCTATTTAAAATGTTATAGTACGTGTACTCGACCCTGTTAAACCAACATTTCCACTTTTACTAGCTAGCAAAAGACTAACTGCGTGTACTGGCGAAACAATTACGCGGATGGTGTTGGAGACTTTCGAAAAATTTTAACTGTCAACAAGTCAAGTGTTGATGTTTGTGACCGACGGTGCTGCGACAATGCGTTTGGTGGGCCGTTTTCTTCAAAGAGATGATTGTAGGTTTTTACATGTTACGTGTAAAGTGCTTGCGTTGCATCTTGTAGCAGAAACGATTCGAAAATGTTTTCCAGAGGTAGATGCATTAATAGCAAATACAAAAACAGTATTTCTCAAATCTCCTAAACGGCTTCGAGCATTTCACACACTGTGTCCTGGTATTCCGGAACCACCAGAGCCGATTCTTACACGTTGGGGAACGTGGTTGAAAGCAGCTTTCTATTATGCTGAATATTTTCAACAAATAAAAGCTGTGATACTACAGTTCAACCCTAATGAGGCTGCAGCTATTAAGGAAAGCCAGACAAGCTTTCCCTTGAAACAGATTTAAAAACTATTTATAACAATTATAGAGGACTGACTACACGACGCAATAGAAAAATTGCAAAATACTTCGTTGTCGTTAGTGGAATCGCTACAATAGTGGACGACGTAAATACACAGCTACAGACTATAAATGACGAAACAAATAAGCCCGTTATTGAAAAATTCGAGAGTGTATTACGGAAAGATCCTGATTTTACCAAATTAAGACAAATTTGTGATGGTGCATCTACAGCTGCGTTAAGTGAGTTCACAGAGTGTTTTACTTATGCCTGTATAACTTTCCGTAGATGTCAAACGGTCTTTTTCAAAATACAAACATATTCTTTCACCACAGCGAACATCGCTTACTAAGACAACTGTATAAACATATCTGATGCTACACAGTTATTATAGAAGTGCTCCAGTTTGTGATAACGACAATCAAGCTACTTTATAAATCTGCTTAAGAAGGTGAGTTTTGTACATATTTTTATAAAGTGTACCAGTATTAATAAAATTTATTTCCATTTATTTTATTTATTTATTTATTTATTATTAGTTATCACTTAGATATGCAATGTACATGTGTGAACTTCATTTAACAGTTTAATAATAATATGCAGCACTAAGCTTACAAAATATAAGGAAATATATAAAAAAGAATTTAAAGCGAACGAAATAGTACAAAAACATACATCACAATATATAAAATATTTTTGTTTTTATTATTGTACTTATTCAAGTATTATGATATGATGCATACCCAGTACGTCTCTGTAGGATTAATGACCTTGGCTAGGCTTAGTTATTGTGAACATTTTAAAATTAAATAAAATGCACTTAATATATTTTTTTAGTTTGGGAATATTTCAGTAGGTGTTTGCAATATATTATATTAATCTGTAAAAGCCATCCCTGGAAACCAATCGGTAAATCCCACGTATGCTTATTATGAAATTTGAAAGTGATAATAAACCACTCACTCTGTTGGGGGAAGTTTTTGGAGCCATAGGTCAAGTACACTTCGTCTCTTATCATTGCGTGATTTAATATTAAAAAACTGACTACTGCGTTTAAATTATGCACCACAGATTTTTTATCAATCAGATTCTTTTAACAGAGAAAATTTAATTCCTGTTACATGTTTATATAATTGCAAATCTAATATATCTATTTTATTAATTAACAGCTCTTTGCAAACAATGGAAAATAATTTATCTTGTTAACCAACGGAACCAACATACCGATTTGATTTTACATTATGATATGTGAACATTTACAGGTATAATTATTTACTTCTCCGGTTATTCCAAATGTAACTTGTATTTCTTGTTGAATTGGACATAAACTAATGATTCTGCCTCAACAAATAACATCGAAAAAGTTGTTGTGGGGCAGAATTCGAGTCCGAGAACATCAGGTACAAAAACAAGTGTACAGCAATTTACTTATTTTTTACAGCTAGTCGGATGTGAACAATAATTAATCAAAATCAAGTCTATAAGAACTGCATACACTTCTCTAGAGAAAACATAATGTAAGTTATTTCCGATAACTACCTCATGATTTATAAAAACAATATACAGAGTGGATCAAAAGTTTGGAATAATCCGGATATTTTGAAAAATAGCAATTTCTTTCAAAATTGTTAAAGCACGGCAATTTTTTTTTTAAACTCATACTTTGGATATACATAACTTTTTTTCGGTTAAATTGATTTTTCATTAGTTTGGATGTTATTTCAATGAAAGAAAATATTTTGCTAAGTCATAACTAGAGCTGTCCGATGTGCCTGGAGTACAGCCACGGTCTTGCGCTGTCGTCACATGTGCCGATTTAGAAATGATTTACGCTGCAGTTTTATTTGAAAGGTTAATGCGTGAGGTTGTACCTATAAATTATACATAATGTCAAACGCGCCAAAGGGTAAAAAACAACCGTACGCGGACACAGTGAATAAATTTATGCAAAATAATTTGTAAAGTTTGCAATCAAGACTTAATGTGCTGGCACAAAACAGATTGTCGTCGTCATATCAATACCGTGCAACATCAAAATAAAAAAATGGCATGCCTTTGACAACTCAGTTTACGTTTGATTTATTGTTAATGTTAATAGCCTGTAATATTCCGCTACACATACTGGATAAACAACCATTTCGGGAGTTTTGGAATAAATACAATCCCCAGGTGAACTTACCAAGTCGTACATCGTTATGTAGATATATTCCAGCTGTTCGTGAAGACATTGTAAATAGGATTAAATGTGGATTAAAAAATACACGGCTCTGGTTATGTATTGACGAGACGACAGATTGTAAAAAAAATTCTATTTTAAATATTATAGTACGTGTACTGGACCCTCTTAAACCAACATTTCCACGGCTTTTTATTATGCTGAATATTTTCAACAAATAAAAGCTGTGATACTACAGTTCAACCCTAACGAGGCTGCAGCTATTAGGGAAAGCCAGACAAGCTTTCAAGGCGTTTCCCTTGAAACAGATTTAAAAAGTATTAACAACAATTATAGGGAACTACACGACGCAATAGAAAAATTGCAAAATAGTTCGTTGTCGTTAGTGGAATCGCTGCAAATAGTGGACGACGTAAAAACACAGCTACAGGCTATAAATGACGCAAAAAATAATCGCGTTAGTGAAAAATTCGAGAGTGTATTACAGAAAGATCCTGATTTTAGCAAATTAAGACAAATTTGTGATGGTGCATCTACAACTTCGTTAAGTGAGTTCACAGATTGTTTTACTTATGCCTGTATTACATCCGTAGATGTCGAACGGTCATTTTCAAAATACAAACATATTTTTTCACCAAAGCGAACATCGCTGACAGAGACAGCTGTAGAAACATACCTGATGCTATTATACTATAGATCTTCCCCACTTTGTGATGACGACAACCAAACTACTTCATAAATCTGTTTAAAAGGGTGAGTTTTATACAAATTTTTATAAAATGTAACATTATTGTTAAAATTTATTTCCATTTAATATACTTATTCAAGTATTATGATATGATGTAAACATATGAGTCATATGACGGCTCTGGCGGCCAGGTGACCTCGGACAGCTCTAGTCATAACAATTGGTTAATTATATACCGCCTGATCCTGATATTAAGATAAGTGAAAATACAAAAACTTTATACACGTAACCATACTGCTTGTATAGGTTTTGTCCAATGTTTGCAAAATTTTAATTGTTTATTCTTTTTTGACACCATATCCTGTATCTATCTATGGGTTTACAAAAGCAATTTGTTTGTTTAAACTTTTTATTATAGCTCTATCGTGATTTGATCAAAATTTGGTATATGGGAACTTTTTGGGCTGCTAAGAAAAATTGTGTTATTAATTAAGGCGAGAAGATTCAATTAACAAACTACCTATATTATCATTTAGTTATGAGTGATTTTGGCACATAAAGGATGTACAACAGCTGTGGATTTGCAAATTTATTGCAGAAAGCTTTCCAACAACTTAGTTTTGTTTTCTTTGGAGCAAAATAACTATATGAACATGAACATGAACATGAACATAAAAACAAATTTATGTTCATGTACAGGGGTATTCATTATAAATTACCCACCCCTTATCATCGTTCTTATTGCCTATAGAAAAAAAAGTTTTAAATAAAAGTTGTGTGGTTATGACTGAATTTGGTTAAAATGCTATTAAAAGTACAGTAGCGTGCAGATTTCAGGGGATACAAAAAAAAACAATTTTTTTTTTAAACGGGATACCCTGTATAAATAAATAAATAATTAATATAATTAATAATAATAAATTTTTCGAATGATCCTTTGTTCCTGATTTCAAAAATATACCATATACCGTTTTTGAGTCATTAAAAGTCGAATATCTTAGTTAAACTAGTTACGTAAATATGGAAAAGTTAACATTATTAAAGTGAGCTATGAAAATGACAACTATTTATGCTTGATAAGTGACATTTCTTTAATGAAATAATCAAAATGATTTACAGTGAGAAAGAAAAAGTCCAAATATTTACTTGTTATATACAAAATAACAAAAATAAACGTGCAGCAAAAAGAGTATATAGGGTGTTGTATCCAAATCGTCCAACACCATCAGAAAATACGTTCAAAAATATTTACCGAAAGGTGAATAATACCTCCAATTTTAGTGGAAAAAAGCGTGTAGTTCAAGCAAACCAGGAAGAACAGCTAGATATACTGCTTCATTTCGAAGGTAAGCCCATCCATATTTATTCGCGAATAGATTTTTTTTGAAACATTGTATTATTTTTTAGAAAATTCTGAATGTAGTTTAAATAGTGCAGACGATTAATTAGGTAAAAGTTATTCCAAAATCCAATGTACGTTAAAAAATAAAAGCTACAGACCATTTAAAATTTTACCCGTACAATTTTTAATAGAGGCTCATAAAAGGAAAAGGCTGGACTTTTGTCGCCAGATGATTCAAAAGTTGTATGAAGATCCCGATTTTTTTACTGAAATATTATGTACTGATGAATCATCCTTTTCTACGGCAGGAGTTTTAATAGGAAAAAGACAAGGCCGTGGAAAAACAAGCAAAACAGAAAAAGATTGGTAAAACAAATAAAAAAAATCAGGAAGAAAAACTGTTAGTGTTTGGTGTGGAATTATCAGATACAAAATTGTTGGGTCTATATTTTATGATTATACTTTAACTGAAGTTATCTATCTGGAAATAATTATCCCAGAAGCAGAAAATATTCTCTTGCAAAATTTTCAGGAAGCCGAACTTGATGATATGATTTGGATGCAGGATGGGGAAACTCCGCATAGTGTCTTACCCGTTCGAGATCATTTGAATAATGTATTCCCAATATGGATAGGGAATAATGTACCTATTAAATGGCCACCTAACAGTCCGGATTTGACCCCTATGGATTCATTTTTTTGGGGATTTCTAAAAGATATTGTCAATAATAATAATAATAGTATTCAAGTCATTAAAGACAGGATTCGACTTGAAATAAACAATCTGAATGTAAATAATTAAGCCATTTCCGGTGTAATTATAAATATAAGAAGACGTTATCAATTATGCATTAACAATAATGGTGGACACATCGAACATCTTTTATGAGTTATCATTTATTTATATTTAAAATTCTTAAATAAATCTTTGTTATCTATCTTGTATAAATATTTGTTTTTTTCTTCCTCGCTGTAACCACTTATCAAACATAATAGTTGTCATTTTCATAGCCCACTTTAATAATGTTAACTTTTCCATATTTACAGTAACTAGTTTAACCAAGATATTCGACGTTTAATAACTCAAAAACGGTATATGGTAGGGGTAACATATGGTATATTTCTGAAAATAGGAACAAAGAATCATTTCAACAAATTAATAATATACAGGGTATCCCATTTAAAAATATATATTACTTTTTGTATCCCCTGAAATCTGTACTTTTGATAGCATTTTAACAAAATTCAGTGATAACCACACAACTTCTATTTAAAACTTTTTGTTTATAGGCAATAATAACGACGATAAGGGGTGGGTAATTTATAATGAATAACCCTGTACATATATAAAACGATACCGCAAAATTGCTCTGTAAGCATTTTTAATATAGTAAAATTGCTGCCAAGGCGACAATTATTAAGTAACTTCTCGCATCAAAGGCACTCTATATTATCAAACAGTGTTTTGCAGAACATTATTTATGAGAGAAACATATCTCTTTGTGCAAAATAGTGTTATAACTGCTACCGGAGAACTTTAAAAAAACATTTCTATTAACGTTCCGCTGAAATAAATTTTTCACCCACTTTTGTATGTTTCGCCGTTTTATTATGATCTGAAAAATCAGGTGCGTGAAAAGAAACTATGAACTAATGATAACTGACAGTAAATCAAACATAACCAGTATTGCTCCTAATAAAGAGTTATTTTAAATAAGCTGAAAATAGTCTATCGAATAATGAAGACCTCTTTATGAAGGTATTTCTGTATAAATAATATCGTTTGGTCACAATAAACACAATTTCAGAGTGAACATTCTTTCAGTGTGGAAAAAAAATATAGTTATACCGGAAAAATTACATTCAATTTGCTCCTTTATAATGGTTTGTTCAGTGTTCCCTGGAGTACTAAAACGTTCCATTTGTTGTATAATAATTAGATAGCAAATTTGTGCTATTAATGTTTATTAATAGACAAATCAATAATAATAATAATAACAATAATAAACGTCTTTATTTAGGACTTAAGGTAATACAATTATAAGAACAATGTAAGAGAGATGGCGGAGTTCAATCGCTCGTTCTTCCACGTAACCATTTATATAATATAAAAACTAAATTAAATAAATATCTAAATACACAAATAAATGTACATGGATAAAATATATGACAACATGCCAACATAGATTTATTGTAATAAAGTAATTTAAATTTAAAAATTTAAATTATAATCTTTGTTCAACTATATATACTTTTTAAATTGGAATTATATATGATACGTGTGGCCATTTTAGAGCACAATATTATAGACGCCATATTAGGAATACAATTCACTTTTAGAATTAAGAAAAAAGTTTTCTTTACAAAAGTTCTTGCTATAACTCATCATCAGAGCGATTATCCTAACTGAACTGTTTTTGAGAACAAAATTATGTTCGTCTTTTTCAATACATTTTTATTAATAATCATAAAATCATAACTAGCGAAGGCGTATAAAATTTTTAGTTAAAAAGTGTAAACAGTAAAATGGACTTCGTAGTCAAAAGTAAGTAGAAGATACATATACAATGCTTAAACAAAATAATATTACTGATGCTTTTTATCGATCCATTCTTTAAGTTCGAACGATATGGACAGACTTGACCACAAGAAACAAAGTTGAAACAATTTTATTATAAGATTGATTTGTTCTGTAAATGGAGAGTTTCGCAACTTTTAAAAGCGTTTTTACTTATACACATCCTTTAGAAACTAAACCCCTTACAAAGTTACTTTTACACAATTTTATAAGTGTTGGTTGCTTAAGGTGTTATATTTACTGTATAATGGTGTTATAAATGTTTATAAAACTGTATAATTATTTTTAGAGCTACACTAATACAACATTTATAACAGAATTTATACAGCAATTTTGCTCTATAAAGTGGTGTCCCTTTTGAACTTACAGAACTATTGGTGGTAGGAACGTTCCGGAGAGCAATTCAATATTTTAAATACTTTTAATATTTGTTGTAAAAATATTTTTACAGTTCTTATAAACATATGATATTCTAGTTGGGTGGGAAAGCCAAATTTTTTTCTTCTATTTTGGTGAATAATTTTTAAAAAAGTTATTTAAAAATTGTTCAAAACGAAAAATATACTCTACTACTAATAGTTGTATATCCTTCATTTAGTTAAAGAATATTTAGATAAAAAATTACTGTCTCAACGGTATTACTTTTTTTAGATTAAAAAAGCGATTTTTTCCAAATCATAACGGCTTTCCAACAAATTGGTGCATATTATTACAAATTATTGATACCTTTTGTTCAGTTCAAACTAGTGTGTTGTGCAGATATACATATAACTTTTAATTTAACTACCGAATTTGCCTTAAATAAAGAGAATGTTAAAATCATAATGGTTTACTAAAACTGAAGTTAAACGAACATCTCAATGTAAACCAATCCCTCCTGTATCGAAATATTTAAAAAAATAAAAAATGTTTATTTAATAGGCTATTTAACTCTTATTTTTAAATTTGTGCTATTAATGTTTATTAATAGACAAATCAATAATAATAATAATAACAATAATAAACGTCTTTATTTAGGACTTAAGGTAATACAATTATAAGAACAATGTAAGAGAGATGGCGGAGTTCAATCGCTCGTTCTTCCACGTAACCATTTATATAATATAAAAACTAAATTAAATAAATATCTAAATACACAAATAAATGTACATGGATAAAATATATGACAACATGCCAACATAGATTTATTGTAATAAAGTAATTTAAATTTAAAAATTTAAATTATAATCTTTGTTCAACTATATATACTTTTTAAATTGGAATTATATATGATACGTGTGGCCATTTTAGAGCACAATATTATAGACGCCATATTAGGAATACAATTCACTTTTAGAATTAAGAAAAAAGTTTTCTTTACAAAAGTTCTTGCTATAACTCATCATCAGAGCGATTATCCTAACTGAACTGTTTTTGAGAACAAAATTATGTTCGTCTTTTTCAATACATTTTTATTAATAATCATAAAATCATAACTAGCGAAGGCGTATAAAATTTTTAGTTAAAAAGTGTAAACAGTAAAATGGACTTCGTAGTCAAAAGTAAGTAGAAGATACATATACAATGCTTAAACAAAATAATATTACTGATGCTTTTTATCGATCCATTCTTTAAGTTCGAACGATATGGACAGACTTGACCACAAGAAACAAAGTTGAAACAATTTTATTATAAGATTGATTTGTTCTGTAAATGGAGAGTTTCGCAACTTTTAAAAGCGTTTTTACTTATACACATCCTTTAGAAACTAAACCCCTTACAAAGTTACTTTTACACAATTTTATAAGTGTTGGTTGCTTAAGGTGTTATATTTACTGTATAATGGTGTTATAAATGTTTATAAAACTGTATAATTATTTTTAGAGCTACACTAATACAACATTTATAACAGAATTTATACAGCAATTTTGCTCTATAAAGTGGTGTCCCTTTTGAACTTACAGAACTATTGGTGGTAGGAACGTTCCGGAGAGCAATTCAATATTTTAAATACTTTTAATATTTGTTGTAAAAATATTTTTACAGTTCTTATAAACATATGATATTCTAGTTGGGTGGGAAAGCCAAATTTTTTCTTCTATTTTGGTGAATAATTTTTAAAAAAGTTATTTAAAAATTGTTCAAAACGAAAATATACTCTACTACTAATAGTTGTATATCCTTCATTTAGTTAAAGAATATTTAGATAAAAAATTACTGTCTCAACGGTATTACTTTTTTAGATTAAAAAAGCGATTTTTTCCAAATCATAACGGCTTTCCAACAAATTGGTGCATATTATTACAAATTATTGATACCTTTTGTTCAGTTCAAACTAGTGTGTTGTGCAGATATACATATAACTTTTAATTTAACTACCGAATTTGCCTTAAATAAAGAGAATGTTAAAATCATAATGGTTTACTAAAACTGAAGTTAAACGAACATCTCAATGTAAACCAATCCCTCCTGTATCGAAATATTTAAAAAAAAATAAAAAATGTTTATTTAATAGGCTATTTAACTCTTATTTTTAAATTGTCTTAAAATGTCCATGTCGTAGTATTAGTCTACAGGAATTTTTATTTCGCTTAAATGATATCACATTATAGGATAAAATAGCATTCAAAATTTCAAATATATAAATTGGCGCGAAAACACGAGCCGCCATGTCACTATCTACTGTGATGTCATTCTTGTAGTAAACAAACAAACGCGTGTAACGCTCGGTATGGCTTTTTATTTATTATATAAAATAATGAGTTCCTACGTATGTGTTTGGTGCCGAACTGCAAGAGTACAAGTGTAAAGACGCCACAAAAGTGGTTTATAAAACTGCCAGATGATATTCAAATAAGAAAGATTTGGTTACAACTTGCCAAGACAGACGCAAAATATTTATAAAGTAAAAGTACACTGTATTTTTGTGCGAATCACCTTGGAGTAAGTACTATTTTGTTTGATACTTTCAGTTGCTCTGGAGTATGTTCGAAATCTAAAGCTTTTATATAAGTTTAGGTATAGATATAATGTCACATGACCTTTTAATTACTCTGTTTTATGAACGCAAAAGGTAAAGTTTGGTATAAGTTAGTTCCTTTTTTTAATGTTTCTGTTCTTGATATTTTAGCATGGACATTTTTTGAAATGTTAGTTATTGTTTAAATATCTATTGTTCTGATTACAAGTTTTTGAGGTAAAACTCAAAAGTATTTTTCTGAAGTCAAGAATAATTGACTATTACTATAGTCGTCCCTATTTTTATCAATCCAGCTAATGGTCTCACAAACTTATTTGCGTTATTCGATACGCTTATCAATCTTATCATACAACATTATTTTCCTATTTGAATCTCTCACAACAGAGTGTCTACAAGCTGTAATGTTTTACGTATCGACCACAATTATTTTTTAAAATTTTATTTGAAACTGACATATTCATGTCCATCGCAAAAAAAATTACATTTGAAATATCTTAGCGGAGAGCTCATCTGCGCATGACGGGTAAACTTTAACATGCTAATCGAGTCGGTTAAAGTAGAGTGCACTTGGAGTGTTACACCGACAATTTACGAACGACATTAATATTTACCCAGTTCAAAATAATACCTCTTTTCGAACGGCTAGTGTGCACTCTGCATATTGCTTAGGGTAATTTCGAACGGCCTCCTGAACTTTATAACTAATGTGAACAAGTGAAGTCTTTCATATATCTGTCATGTTTTTGAGGTTAAGTTGAAAATTGTCTAACAAATAATGTTTTAACTACCTACATTATGCACACTTTTATCAACATAAGTACCTAGTTAGCTTTAAAATTAGAAGTAAACGATTATTATATAAAAAAAGTTGATGAGAAGATGAAGTTACTTTGTGAAAATCCATTTTGATTAAAAAAATTATAAACACTTTTTTTACTTGTCTAATTTCCACTATATTTGTTATTTTACAACTAGTTTCATCCTATTCGGAAATTTTCAAGTAAACTGTTTACTTGAAAATGTCCGAATAGGATGAAACTAGTTGTAAAATAACAAATAAAGTGGAAATTAGACAAGTAAAAAAGTGTTTTAATTTTTTAAATCAAAAGATTATTATATACTTACACACGTTTTAATTTTCCTAAATTCGGCAGAACAAAAATCGGGATTAGTCTCAAAGAATTTAGCCACCATTATTGTGTCAATTCTTGGCAAATTCGTACTGTCCGCTTTTAAAAAACCCTCCATGATTACTTATTATAAACTTGAAAAAATAACACGAAATTAGTCCAAATATTCACAAAGAGGTCACGATAAGATAACCGTAGGTTTTACTTACTACAAGAGTGACGTCACATTTAAAACCATCATGGCGGATATCGTTATGTGACATGTCGTTCACAGACTAAAAAAATTGCAATTTTAAAATTGAACTAATAAATCAACCACGTGGTTTTGTGAATACCAACCGATAATTTATGATTTCTTGTTCGATAAATTATCGTATTCACATAATCCAATAAATTTATTTTTCATAGTGTGAATTATATTTTCTAGAAAGACATATTTAAAAATACTGTTAAACGTTTTGAAAAAAATATGTACAACTTTAAAAATAAACTTAAGAAGCATCCTTCGGTGAGTATAATAACTTTGCGGGTGCCACTGTTAATTTTTAAGGTGTAATTTAACTCAGTTTGATTACTTTTCCAGTTACTACAATAACAAAACTAACACATGAACATCTTTCAAATTAAATTTTTTTCGGCGAAATGCCTACCACACCAAATTGTTACACATCTAATGATCATTTGTTTTGTAAAATGCGGTGACAACGACCGCGAGCGATGGCGCGGAACGTTCATTGTTGCGTGCGGCGGCGGTGAGGCGACGCCGCTGGGTAAGAGATGGTGAGAGGGAAGAGGATGCATTACTAAGCAAAGAACATAATGAGAGCAAAGTGAAGAAACGACCTCGTAAAAGTTGCAAGATCGGCCAACGTTCGGCCTTGAAACAGCCTTGTAAAGGTCAAATGGGGACATGGGGGCTGGACCTATCATCCTCTTCTTTCTAAGCTGTTGTGTGTGCGAAAATAACTCTTCTCCGTAGCAAAAACGAAACGACAACAAATTGCGCAGTTATTACGTTCAACAGAAGGTATCGTAGGTATTAGTGGTATGCTGCTAATCCTATGAGATAGGTCTGATTCCAATATGCAAATTGTATACATTGTTGAAAATAATTAATAGAATATCAAGTTTTAAAATAAAACTTAATAGACATTATTATAAAAATATGTTTATTACACTGGATAATTAAATTACAGAAGTAAATGCAGAATACAAAATAATTTGATGCTTGTATGTACAGTGTGGGGCACGTAAAAGTCCACCCATTTTATTTTCATGTCATTTTTGGCATTCAAAAAATTTTCAAAATAGTATTATTTCTGAAATTTTCCAGTGTATTTTGACCTACCTATACAGGGTAAGTCAACAATAAGTGTGTTACTTCCTATGGAATACTCTGCATATTTTTATACATTTTGAAAGAGGACACTGGATTACGAATCTCCTCAAAATTACTAGTTTGAAAAGTTGAAAATGATAAAGTTATTAACAGTCAAAGTTCAAAAAGTCAAAATCCTCAGAACTGAAAAAATTTCTTTAATTATATTGTTTCACTCTGTTATTTAGTTTAAAGTCTGGGAATGACTGCTTCAAAATTTAATATGCAATTAAAAAACACAAAAAGTAACTATTAAATTATTTTAATTACTTATAAAACAAAAACCCAGTTAACAATACTGAATAATCCTATTTTGGAAAATCCCGCAACAAACATTAACAGTCTTTCTATGGTTTCGTTGTCAATTTAATGTGCCAGTGAGTGGACAGACTCCGTTAAAAAATGCTATTTTGTGATAGGTGAGAGATTTTAACGAGAGACAGCATAAGATCAAGATTTGCTGGTGGTACTCCTACAATTCGTACACCAGAAAATATTTAAAGGGTCAGAATAGCAGTTCAGCGAAGTTCACAACATTCTACAATTCGACATTCAATAGCTGGAAATTTCAGATCGAAGTTTGCGACGCATTTTACATCTGGATAAAATTCCACCCGTATAAAATACAGATACCACAGCAACTTAATCATAACTATAAAATTAAACGTCTTAATTTCTGCAGACAATTTTTAGAAATACTGAATAACGGTGCATAAGTTCACAATAGATTGAACACGAATCAAGAGAACTGTATGAAAAACCTCCCCGTAACCATACTTTTTCGATGAAAATGACCACGCCATTGCAGTCAATTCTAATCGCTATGTTGAGGAAACATTTGTGAATGTGGAGCTGCAACGAATAAGGGTACATTTACAACCAATTCGGTACGGGCACAATCTGCTGGTGGATTGTAAATTGGGTTTTATGTATATCTGGTTGAATGTATTTGTTTACAATAAATTTTAAGTCGGCACGACCTTGAATTGCACTTCAGGTTTGAATTGGATGCTTGCAAATCGCAAATATTCAATTCAATTGCGGCACGAATTTCAAATTGCGCATGCGTACTACGACACAAATTTATTGTTTATATTTAAAGTCGGTTTGTGATTTGAAGTTGGAAGATTAGATCTTCTAGTATTAGAAAATATGATGTTTTTAGAAGTTATGTTAAAATAATTGTAATTATTTAATCAAACCGAATTTGCACACAAGTAATATTAATGAATCTCAACAGATGGCAGCGTCTAACTCATTATAAATGACCTAAATTTTATCTCGGCACAATTCACAATCCGTCAGTAAATTGTGCGTGTAGCGAATTGGTTGTAAATGTACCTTAAGAGGAAATAATGCATAGTTTCCACAAGATGGTGCCACTGCTTATACAGCAAGGCAGACTATGAATATCTTACGTTCACAAATATCTGATTCTGTGCTTCCGTCGCATGTTTCCTCATCGCCTAGTTTCAAGATTTGGCTATATTGGCCAGCAAGATCGCTCGATTTTACAGCTCCAGATGTCTCTCTTTGGGGCTTTTTGAAGTCAAGAGTTAACCAAACATATCCTCAAACAACTCAAGAACTTAAAGATACGATTCACGAAGAGGTAAACCTGATTAATGACGACGAATATTTATTTACCACAACACGTTATGCTGAATTTCAGAAGCAGATTGCAGCAATATATAGTGGCGGACTGTGGACATCTTATGAATGTCGTATTTGCACACTAACAATTTTGTAATAAATTTCCCGAAATATATTTTTTAGTCTCATTGAAAATTTGTCTAACTACAATATATGTTCCTTCATAGCAAGCTTTGAACAATAGTTCAATTCTGTTGCTGGGCCTGTAAACGTCCTTATTAACATATTTTTTAAATCTGCTGAATAATAAGTTAGTATTTCACACGATGGTATTATGGTAATTGGCTGGTTCATGATGTATGTAAACGGGAGAGTAAGATACTTTCGACATGAAAATTGGCATATTGATGCATATTTCCAGTCGAATAAATTAAGCTGCATAAAATAAAATATACCTACTTATGCTACTCAATATGGAATAATGGCGTAAACACGCGGTTAATATCGTGCTGGGTGGTCCATATAAAACTATAAGCCATCCCCTTTCATTTCAGTCATTGCTAACATTTTTCGGTGTTCATGTTCAGTTGCTGCTCCATGGCGATTTTTAAAATTTATTTGATAATTAAATTGAAGAATGGTAGAGAAACTACAAACTAAGCATTACATAGCAAAATGATGGTGTGCTGTGACAAGGCACCAAGGAAAAAGTAAACTTTCGGAAATATGAAAGACGACATTCATTGGCCTTCCAAAAGTCTTGACTTGAACTCAGTTGATCATTTATTTATTATTTCTAATTCTTAGAGTTAGTTATATTAGATCAATTCTTTTCCTTCTCTCATTCTAAAATATGAATTTACTATATGTACTACATCAAAGAAGATATCCAGATGAGGTCTGACAAGCGGTGTCTTGTCACCTTATAAACGCTCGCTCCTACATCACACATCATACATAGGTGTTACTACAGAATCTAAATTTAAAAATTATAGAAAACCCCCCTATAGCCCTGATCTAGTTCCACTGGATTTATATCCAAACACACCTTGTGCAAATAGGCTACATATTTTAATAATAATTGAATATTTGTAAATATTCAGATTATATTTTTTTCACATACAATTTCTTGGCAGGTTAACATTGTAATAATTAATAGATACAGCTTTTAGAAACACTGATCAATATACTTAGATTTAACTACTCGAAAGAGTTTATTGTATCCAAAACATTTCTGGCTGGCAATAAATTAATTGTTCTATACCATATGTATAGCGCTAAGTGTGCCCAGTAAGAAAATGAATACAAGCGATGGCCGTGAACTAGACTGAAATGAGATGGACAGACCCAGCGAACATAGGGCCAGGATTCAGTCTTTGCTACAATAGGTCCACTCACAATGTTGGGTCCATCTTGCTTGTTCAATCGATCTTTGTTAACAGTTGACCACATTAGCCGTTTTGCACACTGTATATTTCACTGTCTAAAGAATCTAGTTTGATTCCTCATCAAACTCTACAAACGTTGCATTCCCATAATGAGACACTAGTATATTTATGAATAGTTTTATGCTACAGCTCTGGATATTTTGTAAATTATGAATTAGAGTTCGGATATCAGCGAGTTATTCCAGGGCAGTCTGCAGGAACCTAGATAAAAAATACAAGTTTATGTCACGTGAATTTGTTTATATTGTAAAAATTTTTATATAACCATATAAAAACTAATTCGTTTACGCATTTTCAATAATTATGTAATTTAAAAAACCTTCTATGTATCTAAAAGAATTAGTTCGAATATAAATCAAACTGCGTTTAAAAATATAAAACCGTTTGCGAATTATGTACTACTTGATAAATATTACAAGGTGCCAAAAAGTATAGCACCACAATTCACAAAACACTGAACTACAGAATACAACAACTTTCTCAAAGTTATTTTCTGCAATAGTGTACCGATGTAAACACTAATACAAACGTTATGCGAACGACGCGTCCAGATTCTAAACAACCCTAACCCTATGCGCATCTTTATATCACTGTCACCATGTTTGTCAAGTAGTAGCTGCATAGACGTTCGAATATCCTCTAAAAAATATACCTACCTAATGCAAACTTTCAATTAGTATTATCATTATTCTCACAGCCACAATGCTTCCCTCTCGGTGTTGCACTGCGAATATGCGTGTATATATATATATATATATATATATATATATATATATATATATATATATATATATATATATATATATATATATATATATATATATATATATATATATATATATATATATATATATATATATATATACACGCTTATTTGCAGTGCAACACCGAGAGGGAAGCATTGTGGCTATGAGAATAATAATAATACTAATTGAAAGTTTGCATTAGTGGTATATTTTTTTAGAGGATATTCGAACGTCTATGCAGCTACTACTTCACAAACATGGTGGATATAAATATATATATATATATATATATATATATATATATATATATATATATATATATATATATATATATATATATATATATATATATATATATATATATATATATATATATATATATATATATATATATATATATATATATATATATATATATATATATATATATTATTTTCACTAACTTCTAGCCAATACGCCACTACCTCCACAGCCTATACTGAGAAGATGACACACTTGACTGAAGGCATCAGCAGTACTACCGAAACTTTGTCTACAAAAGAGTCGTATCACAATTGGATGCTAAACGAGCAGTTATTATTACAAACGTTCAAGATGATATTGTCGATCCCAGTATCCAAAAAGGCTAGAATTCATACACTCAAGCTTTTTACGAATCCGTCTCTCCATAGAACAACTTGAACATAGACCAAAAAACAGGAGAATTTATCATAATCGATGCGACAATATGTGTATCAATTATATGCAGATGTTGCTGAACATGTAAAGAAAAAACTAGACAGTGTTTTGCACAACAATCCTGGTTTTGTCACAGTTTATCGAACAGTAGACCTTGTAGGGGGCAAAAATGTGGATTGTTTAGGGCCCGTAATTACATATGATCTATACGAATATTCCCCTATCTTAAATATGCGCATTATGGTGTAAACTGCTAGTGCCAATATACTTTCACTTTATTAGTCATTTTTAAAACTTCTACACTACAAGGTAAGCCCCTGAAAGATATTAGTTTGCAGTAATAGTTTAAAAAATATTTGGTTTTAATTGGTATATAAATTAATAACAAATATTCACTTGCGGCGACCCCGTTTTTGACGTCATGTCGCACTGATATGCGAACCTTGTACATTTTGGTTAAGAATATAGTACTACTACTTTATTTCGATTTGTAACATGTACGGAATTATCTAATACAATATGCCAATTAAACATCAACCCTCTCTTTGGCACATCGGTTGCATCAGTAAAAAAAATGTGGAAAAGGCCGAAGAAGGTATGTAGTGTGAATGTGGTAGCTAACATTACTATACAAACTTTTGTAAAGAAACACAAAACAGCAATATCACGCCTGTTTCTTGCCTTCGAAGTTCTCCTCTCGATGCACCTCGGAAAGTTCACTAGCCTACTGAGATGTCAATGTGCTGACGATTGGTTTGGAGTGTTTGAACATTTTGATTTACATAGTACAATATTTGTCCCCACAGAATGGTCGAATTTGCAACAAAAGTTTAGTTAATACGGACTTACTGATGCACTTTGTAAAGTGATATGTCTTTTTGTATTAGCAGTAACAGTATGTATCATTATATCTATTCAATGGTAAAATTGTGTCTGAAATAAATAGTGTCATACTTTTTTAAAGAATTCTGATTTTATACATACATTGGTGAAATCATTATAAGGAGATGTGTGTTTATTTCTTTTGTAATACGCAATCATATGGAAGTATTGACAAAATTTGAAATTCTGTGGGGATGCACCAAATCCCTTAAGCAATATCCAAAAATTAATAATGAGTGTCATCAATTCAAAAAATGCATCCAAACTGTCACTTTAAATTTTTAAATCATTTGCAGCATGAAGATGTGACTACTAAATAGTCAAAAATAGTTATCTGAATATAAAAATGTTTTAGTGAAATCGATAACTTTTAAACTTTTTTTTTTTTCTAAAAATAAAAACTCATCTACAAATTTGAGTTATTCTTAGTTAATTTAATTAATTACATATAAATTATTTAATTAAAAAAACAATACTTACAATTTGATTAAAAAAAAAAATCATGTTAAAACCGCTTAAAAATTCATTCATTGAGGTGACTTATTTTTCATCGGAGAATAAACGGATATTATGACCAGGTGCCGGAAATATTTTCCATTTTTCAGAGCCGGTGTTATAAAAAAAATATAAAAATTAAACATAATTAAACACACCACATAAAAATTCATGTGGTGTGTTCGTTTATATACCTGTAACATATGCAACCAGTATAACCAGTATCGAGGCAGACAGTTGCAGGATTCTGTAAAGGAAACTGAGTTACTACATAGGTATATAAAAACATACGCAATTATTCCAGTTAACTTAGTAACACAAAAGTATGAGGTTATTTACGTGGTGGTGTTTGATTTGCTTCTCGCATAAAACGCTCTTAGCAATAGCGCAATCACAACCGTTTGTGCATAAACTATAAAAAATGATTGAAAACTACGACAACCTTACAACAGATGAGTCACATTCCGTAAAATCGACGTTACGTATTTCATACACGTCGTAATTGTGAAAGATATTTAAATTCAGCTATCCAAGGACAGAATATTGCCAGAAAAAGTACAAAAGAGGAATTTTTTTCATGATTTGTGTCATGTTCTGTGCATGTGCATTCCGTCTTGGAATGTAGTCGACAATGCTGAGTTCAGAGACTTCTTTGTAAAATACGTCCCAGGTTTTCTTTACCTAGTAGATATACATTGCGTAAAACATATCTACTAAGTGTGTATAAAAATGTTTTGGTGCATATTACAGAGAATGTGCAAAATAGATTTGTTTGTGAGTGACAGTGGATGGATGAAACAACTGAATTTCTGTGTAATAAGGTTGTTAACGTTATACTAAGAATTTTGAAAGTTCAAAAGGCTTTGAAAAAGTCGAGCTATAACCAATAAACTAAAAAATGTTTTACACAGGAACCTGAGATACAAAGCAATGTGTAAAATTCGTCAAAATTATCTGCGCGGTTTGTAAGTGCCTTCCCATGTGAACTATTTAGAAAGTGCTCAAACAGCCACGAATACAGAACGAATATTAGTTGTGACCAGATATGCAGAGTTTAGTCGTTCTGAACAATACATTGTATCAAGCGGTATGTATTTCATTTTCCATGCTATGCTTTTGCTTTTATTTGTCTACGTATGTCCTCTGTCAACCATATGAGTCAGTAGTAGCTACCGGTTTTAGACTCCGGTCTACTTTCCTTTCCCTGATTATGACTATTTGCTGAGATACAAAATTTAGACGACAGGAATTGCAACATTTTGTTGAAAATATCTTACCTCACGAAAACAAAAAAAAAAAACTTGTCAAACATCATAATTAACAGGAATTTATTGCGGATGAATTTGTATAATTCTCTTTCACAGGTATTTGGCAGAAATACATTTAATAGTAAGGTGTTTCGTGTAAGCGACATGAAATCAATTTCTAACACAACATTTTAATAACCTCAAGGCAACTTTACCCTGTATGTATGTATAACAATTTAATCAGTCCTAGTCATGACTAACACGGAATTAAAATATAGTTCGGTATCTCCGATCAACAAAGCAAAATACATTTGTTTAAGCGGCATCGTGATGGATAACAACATTATCGTAGGTAACGATCAGTTAATTGGTAATTAGGCAATATCGCCATGACAAGAATTCATTTTATTCCATCAACGCTAGTACATGGCGTCTTTAAAATGAAATTTTACTTGTAAATCATACGTTACCGTTAGGCTAAGGACCTACATATCGTCACTGGAATTTAAAACAAGTAAAGGAGGAAATTTGTGCCATAATACATTACCAGATTGCAACTGCAAACCTCGTTAACTTGTGGTTTGTATAAAAAGTGGTTGTTTAATGTATATTTACATATACTTGTATGTTCCAGTAATATAATATTCAGTGTCTGAACTACTTCTTCACTGCACAAGTAGCATTATGGTATTGCACTTGTTTTACTTAATCTTCGTATCTTTTACTGCATTAATTTAATTCTGGTAAAACATTTTGTGCGGAATTGTAGTCATAAAAATAATTTTAATTTCTTTCTTAAGATTCTTCCCATCGAACCTATACAAAGCTGAAAAAACGGTTAAAAACTGAATAAAAAATACGAAAAAAATGGATTGCCATTTACAAAATTTTGATGACGTCATATCTCAAAACCGCTGAAGAAAAAAATATAAATGACATCCATGTGAAAGTCAATATAAAAATCGCTAAACCAAGTGAGGAATTTCTTCAAAAAATGTCTACTGAAAAAGTTACGACTGACTATTCGTTACTTATTCAGAACCATGTATAATCTAAAGGTTCATTACCATCTATCGGAATAAAAACAACCTTTAATACCCTTAAGGACAAAGCAACGCCTTGCTAAGATTCATTAATTAACATTTAATTGGCGAACAAATGAATTCCAAGATATAATTAACTTAAATTCGTGAAATTAACTGTACAGAATTTTGCCCTCGAAATAATATATTTATTAATGTAATTCACCGCAATCTCGCAATCGAAAGTATGTAGATGTTTCGAATTGATAAAATGTTTGCTGGTAGAAAAAATTTACTACCAAGTGATCCGTTATAAATGATTTAAATGTAATTAACCACATTACACGATTTATATTATTGTTTTAACTTGTAGATTTTATCTGCCTAAAATTAGTTTCACAGTAAGTTAGGAGGATGTTACCAAATGATTCAATTCTTTCCGCTATTATTATTGTCTATTAATTAATTAATTTATAAATATGCAACAAACTCGTTTTTTGTATGTTTGTTCTTTCGCCCGGAACATTTTTTAAGGTCTTCTAGGGTTTACACGTTTAATAACCTCAACAAAGTTAACGAAATCTATAGTGATATTAATTAAATGCGGCGTCAATTAAATTAAAGACGAAGAAGTCATCATTACACAAATGCAAAATTGCTTTGGTTCACATAACACGAATTAAACCAACTGAGATAAAGTCATATTGTTTAAAAATATTTTCTTATGAATATATCTACATTGTATCGTGAGTTTCTTGTATGAATAATCTCTAATTTGTTTAAATGTCTTAATTATCTTTCGAGAAACACTTTTTATCAAGAATATAGTTTTTGCACATATTTCAGAATAACACACTGTGCTATTTTCCAAGTAGTATTTTGTTTTTTTACTCAAAAAAAAAAGTACAAATCTTGGTGAGATTTTTGAATTTCTCACTTTCTGACTCGCCTTTTTAAACAAAAAACAAAAAAAAACAAAATGGAAATGTTTTGTTTAGCAGAGCATTTTAAAAAAGTTAATCGAGCAGGCAGGGCACAAATTGCTATTATGTAACCATGCCAAACATTTTTATAAAAAAAGTTTAGAATTAAAGCTAGAACAGAAAACAAAATTTGGTGGAGAAAAAATAAGTTTTAGTTTTATTTATTTATTTATTTTAATAAGATGAACATTTTGTATGGAATAAATCATGTTGAATCGAAATCTACTGTAAACTGTATTTTTACATCGACTATTCAAATTTTAAGATATTGCGAAAACATTGAGGAAATTTATCTTTAAGAGAACAAAGTAGCTTCACGAATCTTCTAAGTTCTAAGTTTTTTTCGAACTCACGGATGCTTTTGTTGTGAAATAAGCACAAGCAATGTATGCAAGAGAAATAGGTGTCTTACATAAGGTGCGCTTTCCAGTTCAGGGTGAAAATCTTGTCATTCTGAGTGTAGTTAAGACGCGAAAAACCAGAACTGTTCCGAGGTACTGTGCTTAATATTCGACTAAGCACTCGAAGTACTTTTATGCTTAGGAGCACCCTGCTCACGAGCACTTTTTAAAATTTGTACTTAGTGGAGACTTGTGTTTAGTAATTCGAAAACTGCTCGCGAATTCTTAAAAACGCGCGAGCATAATTTTTACTTACATTAATTTTAAAAATAGTTACACTACAACCATACCTACATACATACCTTAGTCTTTTTTTTATTATTCATTTGAACTATTTGATATCAATCTTATACCATCTTAAATCAAAGACAAAAATAGGTTACAAAATTTTGAAAATTTGGTGAAAAAAATTGCGAATAACAAAATACGAACTTTAAATTGAGTAAATTGAGTGAATTTTTTGAAATAATGCACCTTTGATACTAAATATAAAACATCACAGTAATTAGCTTAAAAAGAATATGATTTAAAAACTGTTGAAATGATTACTTTTATAAAGATTAATTAATTATACTAATTCTAACTAAAATGGAAATGGCTAACAGTTACTCAAAACGTTTAACGGTAAGTACCAATCAGTGGTCATTTAGTTATAAACAACCTGAGTAAGAGCGTTGTCTTCTAAATATTACTATATGAATAAGAAAGAATGGACGAAAATTACAATCTGATTAACACTTTTGTGAAAAATCGAGGTTAGAATAATTATTGGTTATGTAGCAATTAGCAATGCAACATCGCTGTTCTTTCAACGGCTCTGGGTACTTCAAATATTGATTCATCGTAATATTTATATTCCTAATTTTTATTACGCCTTTAAAAACCGTAGTGATATAACCAGATTTTCAATTTGAGGACAGAGCTCTCTAATTTTAGAAACACCTCTTAAATTTGAGGACACTCCAGCCCTACACTCCCCTGCCTAGATACGTTACTGTCTATATTTCATTTATTTTCGGAAAGTGAATATAAATTACTTTTTCAGAATGATTAGATTAGTAATCACGAGCACTTTGTTATTAGGAGTGCTTAGTTCTTGAAAAATAAAAGCACATTTCTGAGCGCTTAGGGCTTAGTGCTCGAAGCACTTTTCGTCAGTGCTTGGAACAAGCTATGCGATAAACTATAGAGATTAACGAGGTTCATCATTGCAAAATTTCAATACAGATTTCAAAAATATGTATTCACAAATTTTAACCGAAATTTCAAAGGGATTTGGGAATCAATGAGATCTGAAGATTTCAATAATTGCAACTAATTTATTAGATTTTAAGGATTAAAAAAAAAAGACTGCAAGTGAGATTTCACGTTAAATGTACAAATATTTGTGTTACCTTTGGTGGATTATACTGGTGTTTAAAAAATAATAAAAATTTATATAGGTAATACAAAACCAACAATTTAATATGAATCAGTTTGTCGTTATTTTAATTGGCCCACACAACCTTTTATCCACCATAAAAATAAAATAAATCAAAATCAAGTTAAGATTACACAACACAAGGTTATCTCCTAATGGACAGCGAAATGGTCATCGAATCCTGTAAAAAAAAAGTGACCGAACTAAATTGGTCCGTTTCCTGTGAGCAACATCTAGTAGATGCCAGCATAACCGTAAATTTGGCGAAAGCGACCACAAAAACAACATTCTAAATGTTATTTTAAAAAGTAATTGTGCATCTGCGGAACAACTGTGGGTTGCGGGGGGATTATGTGTCCGTAACCTTGCCAAGGTTGTTCTGTAGAGTTGAATAACATTCACTGGATGGCAGAGTTGCCAAATATGAAGACTACCATTAAAAATAAACAAATTAATATTTTATAATTTTTTAGGGACGTCGTAGACAAAATAATTTTATTTTTAAAATAAGCAACTTATATTTTAACAACTTAAGTAGTATTCTGCTAATTTAAATTAATTATGATATTGATCAATTCATGAAATCCGAGCAACAAGAGAAGCGGTTTTTGAAATCGTTCTCAGCTCTATACAAGGTGTCTCTGAAAGGTCTGTATAAAAACCTTCCACATACTTCCGAGAACAAAATAAAAAGATTGAATCAATGTATATCTGAATATTGAACTGATAACAGACGTTTTTTGACGTAACCTTACCCTCTTTTTTTGGTTTATCAATGTATTTAAAACGTTTGTTATAGCTGCATCCCAAAAAAAAAAAAAATTTATTGAAAAAACTATTTCTTTATTGGTTTATTAGATGCAATAGAATCTTATAAAAAAATATCACACGGTATTATATCAGGATAATGTGGTGGCCAGTTTACCCAAGCATCACATCCTCTATGGATTCCTCTATTTGGGAATATTTGATTTAAATGTTGTAGCATTTAAGGTAAAATGTTCGGATGCCCCGTTATGCATAGTGATTTCCGTCTAGACATTAATCCCAAATTCATGCTGCAAATGTGTTACTTTTTTTTATGCGGATTTTCGTCGGTGCACACATGATTGTTGTACAAAGTTATGTCTCTCTGCATCATCACTGAACAAAATCTCCATACGCAAATTTAGATCTTGGGTTCTCTGGTCTTGGATGAGCCCAAAGAAAACTAACCTGGATCCAAAGGTACAGTTTGAATATGATATGGATAAAGTAGTTGGTCTTTTATAATTCTATGAACGAAATATTTAAACATCCCTATTTCCAGTCATAAGAGTATGGCAGCTAATTTTGGGTCTTCTGCACGAATTTTCCACAATTTGTTTTGCACTAAGGAGTTCTAATCGCACGAAGACAACCATAATCAGCGGTTGCTGGAGCAACGTATCTCTGTCTCTCGACACCGGCAAAGGTTTGATTTTTCGGTAATAATTTGGAAATTTTTCACTGTATTCCCTAACACTTGCGTGACAATTTCATTGGCAGTGCCTTAAAACTAGTAACATATCAGACTGTTCTGCATACGTGTATTGTACGACCATCATCAGTAAAAGGAAATGAGCAAATTTGTTTATTATTACTATTATTATTAATTTGCAGTTATGTCACAATGAATAAACATGTACTCTGTCTTGTCGTACCTGCATTTTCTCAGGTTTTGAGAATTTAATACTTTTCTGTTTATATGCTGCCTATATTTTTCATTCGAATATTGTAATGTTATTTTTGTTTTACAGGATTTGGTTATTTTATTGTATAATATATCAATTTCATAAATATTACTTTCATATTTTAATAAAAAAAATCGACAAATCTTTCTCATCATATCCAATTTGAAATGAAAGAAATAAATAATTTTCATTAAAAATATTAATTGTTTTTATACTTTCCTTATATACTATTTATTACGTTTCAGAAATGTTTTGAACCTACATGTTA
Organism: Rhamnusium bicolor; assembly: GCA_029963845.1. Taxonomy (NCBI): domain Eukaryota; kingdom Metazoa; phylum Arthropoda; class Insecta; order Coleoptera; family Cerambycidae; genus Rhamnusium; species Rhamnusium bicolor. Next base: position 530,922 of record JANEYF010000342.1, on the reverse strand, counting down.
AGTGCCTTCTCTGGAGCAACAATGTAACTCTCCAGCCGTATAAATGTGTCCTTTCTGCCGATGATACAACTTTAATTGCTTCAAATAGAGACTGTACAAATCTTCTCGATAGTTTAAATCAAATTGAAAAAATTGCTAACAAATGGTTTATTACAAATAAACTTAAACTAAACGGTGATAAATCACAGAAACATAGCATCACTACGGGAGAAAACGTTAAGTTGTTGGGGGTTATATTAGATGGCAATTTAAATTGGAATAGTCATGTTGACTATTTGGGGAAAACACTTACAAGCGTAATTTTCTTATTACACAAATTGAAGTTGGTATTGGGTTTCAACACACTACTTTCTGCATATTTTGCATTGTTTCAATCGCATATTTCTTATGCAGTAACCTTATGAGGTAATTCAAGTCATGCCATAAGAATTTTTCGTCTTCAAAAGGGAGCTGTCAGAGTAATCAGTGGAATTAATAATAATAGGAACACTGTTCTTAAAATTCGGTATAATGCCTTTACCATCTTTACATATATACTTCTCTCTAATTGAAATACATAAAAACGTCAGTAGTTTTGATACCCACTCTGTTTTACACAACTATAGTACAAGATCTGCAAATTTACTAAGGATACCTCGTTTTAGGCTGAAAAAGTCTGAAAGTAATTCATTAAATTTTAATTTGTATAATAAACTACCCCCTGAAGTAAAGTCACTAAATTTAAATCGTTTTAAAAACAATGTTAGAAGTAAATATAATATAATATTAAAACATTGTTTTTATTCAATTGAAGATTATTTACGGGCATCACTCTAATAAACAAGAAATTGATAAAAAATAATAGATGATAAAAGATTACCCATTTAAAATCGCATAGTATTTATTATATTGATGTGGAGCAGAACTACCCTATATTTAGTTTAAATTTGTTAATTAGTTTAATTTTGTTTTATGTGTATTTCATAGGTGTATGTATGTGTATATGTGTGTGTATATGTATACGTGTATATATGTGTGTATATGTATGTGTGTGTATGTGTGTATATGTTGCATGCATGTGTGTATATGTGTATGTATGTACATGTGTGTATGTGCATATGTGTATGTATGTATATACACTGGTTTGTCATATATGTGTTTTTATTTATACGGATATACTATGTACATTATAGCTTATATATTTGTGCTTTGTATATTTATATTTATATATATCAACCGATGATCTTTAAAAAAAAATTTTTTTTAACTATAAGATTTTTTGCTCTGACTTGCTACAAATGTACAAACCTGTATATAATGTGGTTAAATAAACGATATCTATCTATCTATCTATCTATTATTCAACAACGTTATTCCTTCGACCTCCCAAATACCATATGTAGTTCCAGATTTCTACGTTAAGCAATGTTCGAAAACATTACACCACAATCACAAAGAGACAGACACACGGACGGCATACCACTTTGGATAAATTTATTATTTTTGGGTCTCAAAACGTTCATTTTCATCACAATCTGGAACTTTTTTTTCAACATTAATACTTCTCGATCTATAGACAGATTCAGGAATGAAAGAAACACATGTTAAAAACCGCACAATAATAATAATAATAATAATAATAATATTTATGTCCAAGTCGTCCTTAAGATTTTGCTGCTATACCTACTTTTTCATTAAAAATTCTCCATAACTTAATTTGCAGGTAGGAATGATAATTAAAATTATTTAAAAAAAAGGATTCAGTTACATGACATTAACTATTTTATAAAACTTTGACTTCTTCCACAAATTTTTAGAGTTCTCTACAGCCTTAAATATTGGCACAAACAACACCGTTACAATAAATTATTTATGTATATGCCACTCATTTGCAAAATAAACATTTATTCATATAGCGTTTGTATTTTTTACAACCATTTGTACTCAAGAACAATTATTTATTTTACCGATATATTTGATTTATTGTTTAAGATGATCAAGGCGTGATCAAGATCTAAAGTTATTCAACAGTTAGTTCTTGGTATGTACTCTCAAAATAAAACCATCTTTTCACGTACGCAGTTAATAAATTTCCACAGGCCACTTGTTTTTTATAGTCTGTTTTCAAATATTGACACTACTTTGTATTAACCAGTCGGCAAATTTAACGACCTTACACTTTTCGTCACTTACAGATTATAGTTTAAATATATTTATAAAAGAATACACGTTCCTATTTGCAATAAATCCATAGGTTAACTATACCTCAAAAGTGGATAAAACCTTCTGAAAGTCATTCACTACCCTATATTGAGCAGCTGTATTTTTTTTTATTTTAAATATCTTGCTTTTATTTTTGCAGATAATATGGGTACGCCAGACACAATTCTACAATTGGTACGCAAAGATATCAACCGCCCAAACAATTCGGCGTTGGTTGGAGTCGACTGGCGGTTAGGTATATATAGTGAGACCAAAGACAAGTCGGTATAAGGAAAATATTGAGAGTGTGGATAAAAGTAAACGAGTAGATTAAGAAATTTACGTAAGACGAAGTTTTGATCAACTGGGGATCACAACTACGTCACTGCATCTTTATTTTTACTAAATCTAGATAACTCAAAGACTTATGGTCTGATGATGCTGAAGCACGCACCTCTTGTTGCGGATTGTTAAACATTGATGTCAAAATAGAGTCATTTCATCAAAAATGATGATGAACGCAGATCATTTTGAGCAAAGTGGTCCTTCAATTGGTACGCAAAAGAAATCAACCGCTCAAACAATTCGGCGTTGGTTGGAGTCGACTGGCGGTCAGGTAGGTACATATAGTGAGACCAAAGACAATTCAGTATAAGGAAAATATTGACAGTGTGGATAAAAGTAAACGAGTAGAATCAGAAACTTACGTAAGGCGAAGTTTTGATCAACTGGGGATCACAACTACGTCACTGCATCTTTATTTTTACTAAATCTAGATGATTTAAAGACTTATGGTCTGATGATGCTGAAGCACGCACCTCTTGTTGCGGATTATTAAACATTGATGTCAAAATAGAGTCATTTCATCAAAAATGATGATGGACAAAGATCATTTTGAGCAAAGTGGCTGCATTAAAAAGTAGAACTGTAGGTTCTTGGGTAACGAAGTCTTGAAACGATAACTTTAAGAAACTGTCCCCACAACGAGTCACAATTTGCAATGGTCACAGGAACGTTATTGAGTTGCACTGTTTCGATGACGAAAGAGAAATGTCGCTATTATAAATGAAAAATGATCCAATATTTGTTGGTACCAGATTTCGGGCGATTTAGTTTGGAGAGCACATAATATACATTTTAAAACTGAATACAGATCTCTGCTGTTACATTTCTTGGTATATCAGGAAAATTTTTCGATTAGAACTGATTAATTTCTAATGGATAACAGCCCCACAAAATAAAAAAAATTCTGACCTAGTAACGAGACGAGTATATCCGTATATATTTTTGATCGCTGATTCCGAATCCGGGGTCAAAGAAAGTCGTACACCCCCCAAAAAAAATTTTAGAGCCAAAAAACACCCCCCTGAATCGTTTTGTTTAATATTTTCGGGAAAAATTTCATGTATTACGATAAAAATAAAGGTGAATTGCAGCGTTCACCCTATCGGTATGAAACACACCCCCATAGAGGGTGAGAACCACCCTCATCTGCCATCAAACCAATTGATAACGACAATGACTGAAAAACATCTAAAAATGTTTAAGTTTCGTTAGGTTTGCAATAAACTGACGTAGAATTCACGTAATACCCCAAACTACCCCTATATCGTTATGAACAACAACCCTTAACTTCAATTACAGAAAAAAAGAAAGGAAAAAACATAAAATTTGATAACGATTTCATTATATGGATGTTCCTATTTGCAGAGATCCTTATGGCTAGGATATTAGCAGTCATTTGTCACCAATCTTAACACCATTTGGGTATAAAACGCATCCCTGAAGGGGGTGAGAAGTACTCTTACGTTAGTAGCTTTTAATTCTTCTTCTTTTTATCTTTTTTTATGGTACTTTTTAACTTTATTTTCAAACGATCTTCTTACTGACTGTCGTTTGTGTTGTTCTTTCGTGTCTCTTTTCACAGACCAACAGTAGTCTGCTATCATGTGAAGTTAAGGGTTGTTTTTCATAACGTTATAGGTGTAGTTTTGGGGTATTACATGAATTCTACGTCAGTTTATTGCAAATCTAACGAAACTTAAACATTTTTAAATGTTTTTCAGTCATTGTCGTTATCAATTGGTTTGGTGGCAGATGGGGGTGGTTCTCACCCTCTATGGGGGTGTGTTTCATACCGATAGGGTGAACGTTGCAATTCACCTTTATTTTTATTGTAATACATTCAATTTTTCCCGAAAATATTAAACAAAACGATTCAGGGGGTGTTTTTTGGCTCTAAAATTTTTTTTTGGGGGTGTACGACTTTTTTTGACCCCGGATTCGGAATCAGCGATCAAAAATACATAAGGATATACTCGTCTCATTGCTAGGTCAAAATTTTTTTTTTTTGTGGGGCTGTGTAATAGGTAAAGTTGACCAAAGACCGTGAAGACATTAACACAACCAAAAGTCCAAAATAATTGAAAATTTTTAACTGGCCGCTACATGGCATCTCAACTCATCTGGGAGCTAGTTTTAAATATAGGTGGAACCTCCACCTACATTAATCATTACACGTCTTTTCATAAATGACTTTCACATGTTGCATTTTTTTCATATCCACATGTGTTTAGTTTAATATTACAGGTCTATATTATAAATTTTTAATAGTAATACTAGGCAGCGGAAATATTTGCCATTTTCAGGGTGGGAATTATATTAAAAAAGAAAAACCTACTACACGTATCTAAATAAACACACCACATACAAATTTATATGATGTTTACTTATATATCTGTAATATATGCAACCAGTATAACCAGTATGGAGGCAGGGAAGCGGGATAAACGTATATAATATTATAGGTAACTTATTCCTCAGTTAGCAACAATCGTGTACGGAATGGTGTTTGGCATATGGTCCGCTAACATTCTCGCATAAAACGCTCTTACCAATATTGCCGGTACAGTTACAAAAAAAGAATTTTTTTTATGATTTGTGTGTAATGTCTTGTGCGTGTAGTCCGCCTTGGAAAGCACTCAACAATGCTGACTTTACAGGATTCTTTGCAAAATACGCACCAGGTTTTCCTTTACCTAGTACCCATACATTGCGTAAAACATATCTACCAAGTGTGTATATAAATATTTTGGGTAATATTATAGAAGACGTATAAATGTTTGTGGGTGACAGTGGATGAAACAGTGTAATAAGGTTGTTAATGTTATACTAAGAATTTTGAGTGTTCAAGAAGCTTTGTCTCCGATATTAATAGCTAGTAAACGAGAACAACAAACCATGGCACACACTATAGAAGTAATAGTGACACGTGCATTATCCAGTAAGTGTTCATGAGAAAATATGCACCCCTATTTATCCCTTATTATATAGCATATACGAAAAAACCATAAATAGAAGTTTTAGACAATTTTCTGTAGATTTAGATTATGCTATTGGAACAACAATTGAACATCGCATTAAATAGTTATTAAATACATTTGTTTTTTTTTAATAGAACACTATGTATATTTCTATATTTTCAAAATGTCCATTATTTTCTAAAATATATACTTATGATATATTGTCTCTTGTAGTTTTGGAAGTATTTAAAGAAATATCTTCGGTCCATATTCATTTCGAATAAATGAAATACGAATAAAGGAAAATTAACTCATTAAATTCATTATTTTGAAATATAAAATCAACATTAAAACAAACAAATAAATAACTACATAACTAATAAAAGGGAAGGCTATTATAAATGTTGCTCAAAATGCCTTCCGTTATTTTCAAAACATAGCCCGATATCTTTTTTCTAAATTTTCTATATTATTTCTAATCAAGTGATTATTATTATTTAAATATTCTATTTCGTTTACTATTATCTCCCGTAAAACCTCTGTATCTTCTGGATTGTCTTCATAAACCTTATTCTTCAGGTAATCCCACAAGAATGTGTCCAGTCAAGTCTGGGCTATTTGTGGGCCATCTTAATGTCCCTTGCCTGCCTATCTACTCTTCATATCTATTATTTAAAAAATTTCTAACTGTACCAATATTATGGGGTGGTGCTCCGTCTTGCTGCCATATTATGGCATAGTCATATTCAGGAATCTGTTGCTGCAAGATATTTTCTATTTCATTCAGTAGAAACTGACACATACATACATTTCACCATTTAGATTCCATTCATAAAATATTGGCCCCAGGATTATGTCCTCCAATATATCACAGCAAAAGTGCAGGGATCTCCTCCCTTGTGTTTTTATTTCTGCTACAGAATGTGTGAATAGAATTAGTTTTGTCTATTAAACATACCGGATGTGGTGAATGATGCCTCATCCGTCCAAAGAATTTTATAAAAAAAATTAGGATCATTATTCAAACGATTTGTCATTATTTCTGAAAAGTCACTCACATCTCTGTTCATCGTGTCCGACAGTTAATTTTTGCACGGGTACGCTCTAAATTTATTATTTTTTTAAATTTATGGATCAGCCCACGCGAATATCTTAAAGCTCTGTGCGCGGTAGTTGGAATTCTCTTGAAAATAGATATGAATTTCCAAATCTCTTTCGTCACGGTTTGAACTCCTTTTTTAAGTTTTTGAGGATTCTCTTAGTTTTTTGGAGATCCTTGAAAACGTCACTCTTGACGAAAATATTCATCAGGAAATTTTCGAGCATATTTTCAACAATTGAAAAACGTTCTTGCTAAGAAGCAGCTAACTTGAATTTGAAATGAATGTGGACCGCAGACATTTTTTAAATATCCCAAAACTACAAGAGATAATATATCATAAGCATATATTTTCGAAAACAGAAAATAATAGACATTTTAAAATTTAGTTATGGTATAGCTTAATATTGGATCATAGAGATACTCTATGGGATAACTTTCAAGAATAAAAATGAATCACAGAAAATAATGCGATTGATATTTGCGAAAAAAAAGTTGAAAAAATTGTATGCCTTCCCAGTTTCCTTTCCCTGATTATTATACAAGGTAGGGCAATAGTGCGTCGGACCTCGATATTTCGGGTTCTACGATAGCTAAAAATTAAAAAAAAAATACAAGTAAACTAGATAAAAAGTCTATAACTGGAAATTATTTTCGAATATACAGAGCGAGTCAAGACGAAATTACTGGATCAAGTGCCTTTTTTTTTTAAGGAATGCTATGTATATCAGTACATTTTAGAAGCCTCTTTCTAGACTCGCGCAGAGTCGTGTGTTAAACAAAATGGGCAACATGCGGGGCACTTATTATAATTTTTTTCTAATGAATTATTTGAAGAAACCTTTATTTTTTTAGATTATTCTTGAATTTTGTACTTATTGCACAATAAAACAAAAATGGTTGCAATTAGCCATAGAGAAGTACTTACAAAAAATGTTCTGTTTTCATTTCTACATTACATCGTTGAAAAATATACACATTCTATTTGAAAAAATTGAGAAAATTCAATGTAAAAAGTTCTTAATTGAAAAAAAAATGTTTGGCACCCGGTACATTTCTAGGAAGTAAAAATGATTCAAAAACATTAATTAGATGTCTCGTAACTAGTAATCACATAAGTTTTCCTTAAAACGCATAATTGTGACATTGGTAATTTTTTTCAATGTGCATCTGCAGATGGCATTATTTAAACAAAAAAATTCATTACATCCAAGTGGTTGGGAGATAGTCAATAATAATATAGGAATGCACAGTCTAGAAAGAGGCTTCAAACAATATACTGATATACGTAGCATTCCATTTAAAAAAAAAGTCACTTAATCTTGTAATTTCGTCTGGGCTCGCCCTGTATACTCGAAAATAATGTCCAGTTATAGATTTTTTTATCTAGTAGTTTACTTGTATTTTTTATTAATTTCTAACTATCGTAGTCCGACGCACTATTGCCCCACCCTGTATAGTAAGGATGCAATCGTAAAACTGGTCAAATTAAAACATGTAAGTTTACATTTCTTGTGTTAAGAAAAAAGCAATAGGTGTCGTACAAAACACAATGTTGTTGTATTTGTGTGTAAATGAGGATGGTTTATAATTATTATTCAGAAATAAAGAATATAATGGTAATAAAATATTGTTATAAGTACTTAACAATTTAACACATTCCTGTTTCAACGACCATTCTATGACGCGGCATTTGCAAGATCAAGCAGAAGTTAATAATGTAGTTTTGACTTTTTTCGAGTAGGTAATAAGTTGCTCCTAGGCGCCACATAAATCAACAGTAACAGTCACCCCCAATCCATCAGAGGTTGTAATTACATATTAATTATTTACATTTAGCAAATATTTCAAGAAATTATTTAATTTAGGTACATAAGATGACTTAATACTTCTCGGAAATAGAAACGCATTCGTTTAGGAATAAATGAAATACCTAGTTAACAAAAAGTTTAATCGAAATAATTCTACTCGTAAAATTTATGACCAAAGTAACAGTTAATTGAGAAGCTGTAAAGACAATAATAATGACGCTGCATTAAGTTTAAATCAAATTTATTTCCGAGATATAAAAGGACCAATCTTCCGCAAATCTATTTGAATTAAACGAAATGATATGCTGCTTGCAGTCAATCTATTTGCTACAAATAATACCTCGCCTATCCACCTGGACATAAACTATCCGGAATGGAGCAGTAAAATCAGGAATGTTCTCATTGCGCCTATGGTGTCGTAAACCAAAACAAAAAGAAATGGCAAGAAATTACAGGTGCAAATTGATCATGATCCGACATGTAGGATTACAACTTTATATGTTTGCCATATACTGAGAGCAATAATTAATATTACACATGTTATTTTCCTCTCCATGGCCTTAAGATTAATTAATTTATTTAAGTATTAATCAACGAAATACTTATTTAGTAAATACCACAAAATATAATTAAGCGCATTAAGTAAGAAATTCCATCTGATATATTATACCTAGAGATGGCGCAAAGGGATTAATTCCAGTGTCGTTACCTTAAATATGTAAAATGAGTAGAGGGGTCAGAAATAATTAACTGCTCTTACTTTTTATTTCGTTCAAATCAATGGTTCAGTACAGACCCGAGTAAACATCTGCATCATTAATATAGCTTCTATAGTACTCTCATTTAAACAACTTGCGGATATTCAAACTGTTGCTAACATTCCCTGACAGATTTGGACACTTTGAGGTCGAAGTTGAAAACGACAAATTTAACTTCGAGAAAATGTTTATTATAATAAAAAGCTGCGTGCAGCTATGCCCCCAATCGTGTTAATATTGGTTGTAGAGGTGCACTAATCCTTGGGCAGACTTAACAAGTCTTGGATATTTAAAAAAAAATTATTGTATTTGCTATTAATTTATCCACATTCAGATAACTACTGCGAATTATTTCTATCACATGATGAAAGGTATGAAGTGACAATGTTATATACAATAAATTAGGTCAAAACTTTTTCAGCGATAAACCTGCTTTAAGCATATATGCATCTCCATCGGTCATAAACAATAAAATGCGAAATGTATGCGAAATTTTTCAAGACTTTATTACCAACTGTTGGACTGCTTCAGAATAATTCTGAAATGCCAATTATTGGCATTTTCTAATATTTTGCTTGGGATTAAATACATCGTCGATGGCTGATTTGGTTTTAAAATGTGTACTATTATTTCTTTAACACGAGGAACGTGGCGTCGTAGTTGTCCTCTCGTTTGTAATGGTAATTTAGAAACGTACTTTTTCCAAAACAAAATGAAATGTTCTTTGTTAAGTAAATTTGTTGAAATATTACACACAGTCAACATAAAAATAGGGTCATACAAAACCACCCAGTTGGAAATTGCAGTTGGCAATTTTTCTAATGATTCTTACTTTCAATATGTCTTTTGCAAATACTTGAATTTCATCCAATTAAACTTGACTTACAAACAAGGCATCATAGCACCGTTCCATCGTATGTTAAATCGGAAAATCGTCTTATGAATTCACGAATGTGATGCACAAGTGGCGACGTACGTGCGTTCCCCATGATGGCTAACAATAAACAATCGTGAACCAATCCAGAGGGTCCTCGAGTCCCCGTTCAGCCACGTACTGTGTTGAATCGCGTTGCGTTAACTCTAGACTTAATATCTCATATCTGAAGCTAACATAAGTCCTAGGATTTGACTTACTTCGCAACTAGTGTCAGGTAAACGTTGTAAAGAACAGTGGAGGTATGCGATCACTTTCAAAATGCTTTTAAAAAAGAGAGTAATTAGACAAAACTCCTAAAAAAATTGCTTCACTGTTTACATATTACAGTACAATAATACTAAACATTTCCGTGGTTGAGTACTGTGTCGGTCATTTGCGGTTCGCGCTTGCTTTATTGATTATAAGTTGTTATAGAACAGAATATGTAGCAATGTAGCATGTAGTCAGTTATCGGCTTCATGGTTTCGTTAGTATGTGTAGCATAGTGAATTTTTTATTTATTTAGAATATGCATGCGTAGTATGGGGTGCAGCAAACCCTGTTATGGAATATTGTTATAATTTTGTTATTTCCTTAACAACTGTCAAAAGTGAAGTTTTATATCAAAGTAGAAAGATACAGAATTCTGTTATGGAGCGTTATTCGCCTCAAGAACGCGCAGAAATTATTAAATTATATTTCCAAAACTTTTCTTCGACAATTTCAACTCAACGCGCTTTTAGGAGAGCGTATCCCAATTGAAGAGCTCCACATGAAGAAACAATTCGGCGCTTGGCAAACGCGTTTCTACAAATAAAACAGTAATTGATGTAAAGCATACTGGAAGACCTCGTTCTGGTCGTTCAAACGAAAATATACAGCTTGTACGGGCTAATGTACAGACAGAACCAAAAACTTCCACAAAAAGACGAGCGGCGCAATTAGGGTTGTCTGAGCAACATTTTACTAAAGCATATTTGGTTATATCCTCATATTTTGGTCCAAAGAACCTACTCTTGAACTATGGCCCATTATTAATGGTCTACCCTGTATAGTACACTTTGCCAGTCACAAATAAATAAGTCTTGATTACATATGGACAAGTGTTTAAAACATTAAAAATGCGGTGGTTAAAGTGTTCCACGAACTATATTTAAATAGTCTAAGGCCCAAGGGATCGGGATCAAATCCGGGGCCGGTTAACTTTACTCGATGAGGTTTAGAAGGTCATCGGACACGAAAAAAATTTGTCTGATAAACCTTGTATATACGGAATTATTGTTGTATATTGTTATACAGGATTTTGTTGTACCGTGTTATTAAGTCTATTTTCAATATTTATTACAGTCCTATCAACAAAATATTGGGGATAATCATTATTTATTAATCTCTTTAATAATTGTCTCATTATTTAATATTTGATCAATAGATGACATTATTTTCGCTCTGTCATACAAACATTTAACAACACCCCTTTTTAACATTAATTGCCTGGTTAGATATAAAATTTAAGTAACTATTAGTATTTCAGTTATTTTTCTGTATACACTAGTTTGAAATGTGTTATCAATTTTTTTTACCAAAATATTTCAGAAGGGTAATTCATTATTACTTTCTGCTTCCAAGATATGGAGAAAAAGAGAAGTAATTATAATAGATTCGTAGCTCCACTAATATACACGATACTGCTATAAGTAGTCAGAATTTAAAGCAGATATAACAGACAGAAAACGACAGCTGGTGGAACACTTCTACAGTCTACCTTCAGTATAGTAAATTCACATATACTATTCGTATTCTTGAAACTGTTTTCTGTCGTTTTTCCGCGATTCTATTTACAGCGGCCAGTGGCTAAACATGTGCAAGTTTTTATTGTTGCGATAGTATAATTTTAGATCTTGCATATAAGTCCGACCGGTTTATGCTAATGTTTGAGCGAGTATTTCATTCGCAGAGTCCTGTGGCGCGTAGGATCACGCAACTATACTATACCTTTTGCACAGAATTTCTTATAATGGTTGGTTGTTGGTTCTTCAACTTATACTTTAACATTACGTATATCTGCTCGTGTAACTAATAATTGCTTGGCATATTAAGAGCCTTACAGGAGCAATGATTTGTGGGTGATTTTAAAAAATTCAGATTTTTCAAGGGTGAAATATAAATATTAATATCATTGTTGGACTTTATTTTACCTATAAGCGCCAACAAATCATTTTAATAAGGTACCTATCTACATTTAAATCCAAAATTGCAGATAGCCATGAAAATGACAGACATTCGCAACAATTGAATTATTCTTGGCTTACTCACTAATTTTCTGAAGCAAATGTATTAAATTTGTTATAAACAAAAAAATTAATATAAAATGGCTGAAAAATATTCAAGAGATGAAAAAGTTGACATGTTGATTATTTATGGAGAGACTCAACGTAATGCAACTAGAGCACAAACTCTGTATGGAGAGAGATATCCAGAAAGAAGACAACCTCGGAGACACTATTTCGCCCGGTTGGAGCATCAATTTAGAACTGAACCTGATATAGAAATTGAAGAAAGATTTATTGTGGATGAAGAAACGGAAATTAATGTATTAGCTTTAGTGCATGTTGACCCAACCATTTCGGTAAGACAAATTGAACATGAATTACCAGTTTCCAAAGAATCAGCCAGGAAAATATTAAAGAAACACAGCTATCGTTCTTATAAATATCAATTGCATTAATTTTTGTATGAGAATGATTATTAACGAAGAATAACCTTTTGTAATTGGTTAGAGTACGCCAATTAAAAAATGAGAATTTTATCAAAAACATTTTGTTCACTGATGAATCGAGATTTACAAACCTTGGGTTATTTAATCGAAACAACACTCGATATTGGACAATTGAAAATCCTCACATTATGAGACAGGGGTGGTTTCCAGGAGCGGTTTGGCTTCAATGTTTGGTTAGGCGTACTGGGCGACCATATCATAGGTCCAATAATTTTTGACGGAACTCTAACTGGACCAAGATATCTAGAATTTCTCCAAAATATAATAGTTCCACAGATTAATCAAATTCCCAATACCAATATTGACGAGGTTTACTTCCAACAATACGGGGCTGGGCCACACAATGCTATTATCGTTAGGGATTACTTAAATCAATTGTTTCCAGATCGTTGGATTGGGACCCATGGTCCAGTCAAATGGCTTGCAAGGTCTCCTGACTTAACCCCACTCGATTTTTTATTTGGGCGCATTTGAAAAATAAAGTCTACATGACTACTCCAACCACAAGGCAAGATCTGGAAGAAAGAGGTCGACACGAAATTGCACAAATAACACCTCAACAATTACAGAATGTTAGTCGCGCTACTCTGTGTATTAATCAAAACGGTGAACAGTTTGAACAATTTTTATAATGGTTTATTATAATTTAGGTTTTAAATAGTTTTGTTATTCTATTTACTCATGGTTGTAACGTTTTATTAAAATTATTCCTTGTTTAATTTGTGTTTACCTTTTAAAAATACTTTGACTATTACGAAGGATATCGTTAAGAAATGATTAATGGCGAAAAAATTATAGTTTATGAATCATTATTTCTGATTAATAAAAAAAAATTGCACAGTTCCATTAAAAAAAAATTTCCATAGAACCCCTACGGAAATGAAAATGAAAATTAAATTCCGTTTTTTGAAAAAAAACCTAAAAATACTGGTACCTATCAGTAATTCAAACAACTATTTTCTTCTTTACAGACAAGTCTACAACCTTACTAATAATTTCCATAGCCTACTTAGTAATTTTCTTACGTCGCATTCATCTGACGCAGCCATTTTGAAAAAATTAAAAAATTGTTGGTATCTCACTTATTTTTTGGAATTATTAAAATCTGAAAAACTGTCGCACTTAGAAATTTATGCTTAATGAGAAACCATCAAAAAAATATAGTCATTTCATTTAAGAAAAAAAAGTTGATGTCACTTCCGGTTCAACCGGAAGTGATCTTTTCATTTCTGTTAGTCTAAAAGTAGCCCATTATTGTCTAAATTATGTGTACCAAAAACCAAATTTTTAAATTCAAAAACAACCTAAATATTGGGGCGTACATTGACTCGTGACCACCCGGTATATAAATCCTACTTCCTTTGCTCAGGTTTGTTTTTAACAATTTAATATGGCAACTTGGGAGATTTTTTTAATACAATATCTGTAAAATCACAGAAGAGACTATATTCTGTACTGCAATAGAACCTTAATGTAAAAGCTGGTAATACTGCATTAATTTCATGCTTAACCGAAGATCGTGAATTTAGAACAATGATTTATTACAAACATTTCATGCAATACGTAATTGTGAGATGTCCGTACTGTCACGAGTTAAAAGCTCTATACTTAGCAACTAGGCGGTTCATTGAATTTAGCAGTTATTAGGCCTGATTCTGTATCCTTTATGTTATTTTTAACAGGTCCGTTAAAACTTACAGCCAATCAGAAACCATATTTTTCAGTAATCTTTATTTCTGATTGGCTATAAGTTTTAACGGCCCTGTTAAAAATAACGTAAAGGATACAGAATCAGGCCTATTGACAACATTTAAAAGCACAGAACTGGGATATTATAAAGTCTTCAACAATTACTAATGACTGATGGAGGTAAACCTTACAACTATAAATATTTTTTAGGTATACGGAAAGAAAACGCGTTAATTATTTTACGAGCACATTGTTTGATGAGAATTGTAGTTGTTTTCATCAAAGTTTGTAATTCATTGTCACATGATACATATGAAAGGACTATAAATATTTGCAGTAAAATGGTTGTAGTTATAAACGACAAATATCGTTTCTGTTTGTTCTCTTTGTATGGTAAAAATAGCAATTTATATCAAAGTGAGAAATCAGCCATAATGTATAGAAAATTACTACGCAGTTTTTTTTACGCAGTCTTTGTTCAACTTAAACAAACATTATACAAAGTACCTACATATTGTAAGGATAATAATAAAATTATTACCGGAAGGTTCCGCTACAAATTGTGTGACACTGCGAAATAATAGGTAGCAAAATCTGCTCTAAAGTGTATTAATAGTTTTAATTTAGAGATTTATGTACGCATGCAATAAGTCACCATCAGCAAATACATACGTATCATTTTATTTTTCCAAAATGCCGTCCAGTCCAAAAAAACCTACCGCCGAACACCGTTTGTTAAATTCATAATGTGAGTGTTATGAGTGGTGCTAACCTAATCATGGCCGATTTTGTTATGGTAATCTTAAACAGTTGGGTGCAGCTTGAACTCATTGCGTTATTTCGAGTTAAGTTGTAATATTACATAACTATTACATAACATTACAGGGAACATTTATTTATAACTTTTATAACAGCAAGAATTGAAGAAGGAAGTTTTAGTAACATTAAATGTGGTGGATGTAAAAGAATTGATTCCGTTAAAAAATAACAACGTTGACAGATTTATTCTAAACTACAGTCTTTCCATCAAGCGATGGCGCGTTGTATCAGCTGTGGCTATAATCCACAAGAACTTCAACGAATATTGGTAAAACGAAAGTGGGGATCAAATCGCAATACGCGACATACCAATATCCTCTTCATAAAATATTTGGGGTGGTATTACTTAATGACTTCCTTATACACGGAAAGAAAACTATTCTATTCTATATCAAAGTAATCGATTATTCTTGAATTTTTATACTTGTCACTAGAAAAATATGACTTGGCATAATAAATTATTATTGTTTCAATAATATACCAATTGTAAACCAAGAACAGATATATTTTTGAGTTTCATTAGAGCAAGTCTTTAAGTCAATATAAGTTTGAGTCCTTCGAAGTATAAGTATGTATTAAATATACTCTTAATAGTACACTTCTTTCGAGTATTGTTAACCGTGAGAGTAAGTATAAGTACATCTTGAAGTATATTCTTATTTAAATGTTTTTCTTGACATAAGAATACTAGTCTTGGAATAAAACTACACAAAACAACTGTACTGGAAGAATTATACATACTATTAATCCAATAACTGTTATCCTTGATTGAATACTTGCTAATCTCAATGACAAGTGTTCTAATGTTGGAACAAGTGAATCGCGCAGTGGTGGGGGTAGAAAGCTATGCCTTTACCAAACAAAGACGACATGACATACCTTACCTATTACGCATCAAAGTGTGTGTGCTGTACTATCAAGCATGTTCACAGATGCTGATTATTATGAAATAATTTATATTTGTAAGTTACACTTGAAAAAGAAGTATATGAATATTATGAACTGTGAAATAGAAGTTAATGAGTCTACGATGGAAGAGCTATTAGCAAGTTGGGAATTGGAGTCCTTAATTTCAATATTAGAAGGTGTTTAATAATTCTGGTTTTACTGCATGCAAGCTATTTTAATTACGTTATACTTTATAATAAATGAATACACAACGTCACTATATTGTAGGTGAAAAGGTATTCATCTGAAGTTTAATGGTTCTGTATAGATTTCCCAAGTTATATTCCTTTTTGATAATTTTTGCTTGTGTATTACATACAATCTATAGTCAAGATCTGCATTTTTATTGTAGTGGCAGGGTGACTGGTAAGTCGGCTTATTCATTTGAGGGTGGGTTAGTAGAACTCATTTGCAATTGATTTAGAGATCTAATAATTTTTGAGATATTCTTAAATTAAAAAAAAAAAATAAAACTTTCTTTAATATTTCAGTTTTCTGCATTAGTTTACATAGTTATGTAACAAAAATTAGGTTAAATATTTTAATAAGATAAGAAGACGAGCTAAAAAACTACATTTGTGAAAAAAATTTCAACCCAATCGTACATTCATAGCAATTTATTTTTAAACTTGAAAATGCATTAAACGTGCAAATTATTTAAAAACTTCTCTACTTTATATATTACTTTTCGAATGAGGTTTATATGAAGTTTTAAAAACTATATTTTACTTCCATAAATAATACAAAAATACTAGGTACAGGCAGAGCGTCTATTGTTTTTAAATTAAAGAGACACAGGGTTTTTCAAAAACCATGTGCCATCGCTTAAACGGAGATTCTACACTCAAAAATAAGACAAATATACCTAATTCCTATCAACATCCATTTTTGATTCATTTCTGAGATACTGAAGTTTTATTTTTCTTTGCGTTAACTGTAAAAAAAATATACGCCACTGATTTTTTTTAATTTTTAATGGCCCAATTCTGTACAAAGTTAATTGCCGAAAAATATCAGCTCTTGACGTTTTTTAGATATCGGCTTCGTGTAGAAGATAAATGCAATTTTTAAAGTCTTTTTAAATCTATTAAAAAAAAAAAAAAATATATATATATATATATATATATATATATATATATATATATATATATATATATATATATATATATATATATATATATATATATATATATATATATATATATATATATATATATATATATATATATATATATATATATATATATATATATATATATATATATATATATATATATATATATATATATATATATATATATATATATATATATATATATATATATATATTTGTATATATATATATATATAATAATGCTATTAAGTACTCTACATAAAAAAATTGCATTTATCTCCTACACGAAACCTAAATCTAACAAAAATCAAGAGGTGATTTTTTTCAGCAATTAACTGTCTACATAACTGTGCCATCTAAAACTAGAGAAGTCGGTGGTGTATATATTTTCTTTACAAAATTAACCGAAATAATAATAAAACTTCAACATTCTGCATTTCAAGTACGAAACAGCAATGGGCCCATGTTGATAGTAACTATTTGTCTTATTTTTGAGTGAGAAATCTCCGCTTAAGCGATGATACATGTTTTTAAAACACATTCAAGTAACTCATCAGTTTTGTTTAAATAATACAGTTGTTGAACGAAATGACACATTTCTTATATTAAGCGTTAAATGTAACAGATCGCAATAATCTCTACTTTTGAACTGAATAAATGATATCTTAGATTAAGTATAAGTTAGTATTAAATATTCTAAAGTTAATAATTAGTTATCATTAAAAGAAGGAGACTAAGAATAACGTTTTCCTTGATGGAAAAATATCTATTTTTGTGGATAAATGAGTACAATAATGTCTTAATTTAAGAATAGTAATCTTAAAAATGGTTTAGATTTTCTTCCGTGTAGGTATGCAAAGAACCCCTAACTTGCCATTAATGACTTGCTAAATATACTATTGTACGTAATGGTTATAATAATAACTTAATTTTTCATTGATTTATGTAGGAAATGTTACTACAATATATCCTACAGTATTGTAGTAGAATAGTCACAAAAATCTGAACATGCTGCAACATAAAATAGTAAATATTATTACAAATTTTAGTAGCATCTTCTGCAATACTTCATGACTATAACCACACTTTGTCGTACAAACTTGTAAATCGAAATTGAGTCAGCCACTCTTTCTTTTGCAAATTTTTGCAAGTTTATGGTGCAAATAACCTATTAATTTGTAGTTTAATTTAACTACAATTTCTGCTTGAAATTTACTACAATTTGTTATTGTCCCTATTTGTATCGTAATGATCTACAAAAGATGATAAATGTTTCAGAGAAATAGAACATGTAAAAATAATATAAAACCTTAAATAACTTTAATGATCATACAAGCGACGAACCCTAATACAGATCCTCGGAAAAACAATACTTTAATCTACAAAAAATTACTTTACTGTGATCGAATTTATTATACCAAATTGTGTCTTCAAACTTTTACGAATCAAACTTACACTTGATCTGACCTGGTCATTTTTGAGCAGCCTTTTATTTATACTGGTTTCAGTACCATGGACTATTTTCCATTTATTCAATCTGCATGGCAAGAATCTGAGGACAAATTCTGTTCTAATTTGTAAATAGAAGACTGAAATAAATTAAGCTTGATTTCAAATACCTATAGAAAACATCGAGTGGACATGTAGGATTTATTGCTAAAGGCAAGTAATTAAATAACAATTGAAATATTTTATACAGAAATCATCACAATTCAGACGAATGCCGCTCATAAATCAACACATTTCCCAAGGATTTCATTAACAGTAAAGACAGTAAAGTGCTAAACAGTGTTCATAAGCGAACAAACAGTAAATCAACTCAGAAAATGAATTGGTTTTCTCGTCGCAATATCAAAAGTAAAAAGATTTATTAAATAGCAACAATATATTTAAAAAAAAACTATCGTACGTCTAGAAAGTATGTGGAATTATAAAATCTCATTAAACAAACTAATTATATTAAACAAATCCCAACGCTTTTTATGAAAAACAATTTTTCTTACTTGCTAATGCGTAGGCCATTTAATTGCAAATATTTATTAACTCAGTGGGGAAGACCGGCAATTAAGTCGGATGCGTATTTCTCAGTGATAACTTGCCATGCTTCTAAATTGAGGTTCGAGGTGCCACACGTTCTATCTCAATTATCATAAGCCGTCATACATTTTCAATGAGGCTCAGGTCTGGAGACACTACTGACCGCGGAAGTGTTGCGACCCTGTTCTCTTCTAACCAAGTTCTGGTACTTCAGGAGGTATAGCATTGGGAGTCGTCTAGTTGCAATCGCCAACTTTCAGGATACAGAACATTGGCTATTTGAACATGATATCTATTTGAAATGGTACTGTTGCGTGCACCATCTACTGTACCGTCGGTAGTACACAGCTCGGTGGGAACCACGTTGTGAAATCTCCCCACACTTTCTGTAGGAAAGTATGATTTTTGTACCGTAATTCTCTCTCTGCTTAGCACCCGTAGACGACTATCGCTCAATTTGGAAACAAGATTCGTCGGTATTAAAGACATTTTCTAAATTGCCGACTCGAAAGTCGCCGCAAAATCTAATTCTTCTCTGGATTTTCTCCGGTGTAATAGCTGGTATATTCCTGGGTGCTCAAGTAAATTCTCGGAGAACGGTTTCGCATGCAACAGGTATTCTCCGTTGTCTAGTGAATTTTTTGCTTTTTGGAAACCTAGACGTGGATTTCTCCATCCCGGTTGCAACAGAGAGGTCATATCCCGTCCCCGTATCTTGTGTGGTCGTCCAGAAACCCGCACATGCTCGTTCCCAATAGCGTTTCTGTTTTAACACACTCATATACCACCCATCCACTTACATAATTCGGTCAGTCTCACTAAGTCCAGCACTTTTTAAATGACGTCTTTTTGCTACCTGTGCCATTGCCTTAATTGCCTTTCTGGTGCCTTAAAATACATTACTTGATTTTAAAAAATCGTAAGGCGAATTATACACCCCTAAAATAAAAAAGCGAAAAATTTCTCATACTTTCTAGATGTATTATATTTATGGAAATATAGTGATGATATAGTACACACTTTTTTATTGTCCATAGATTCATTTTCTGCTTATTACATCATAAGAATATTTTGATAATTATCTACTACTGAATTAAAATATGAGGATTCTGGTCAATTAAAAAAATTTCAGGTAATTTGAATAAAATATAATGAATCTGAAATGGTGTTGGCAAATTGCTGAATATGTGAAAAACTGACACTAAAATGCCAAACGTTTAAAATAACAAATTGAGTGTATTCGATATTTGTATGTATCGTGAACTTTCTTTTATTTAAATTCATCTATAAATATGGTTAGATTAGGTTAGGTTAGTTTAGTTTAGGTTAGGTTAGGTTAGGTTAGGTTAGGTTAGGTTAGGTTAGGTTAGGTTAAGTTAGGTTACGTTAGGTTAGAACTAAAACGTCAAACATTTAAGATAACAAATTGTGTATCCGATATTTGTATGTATGGTGGACTTTTCTTTATTTAAATTCATCTTTAAATGAGGTTAATTAATATCATAAATGCTAATGGCTTTTTAAGTTATCGAAATGAATTTCTTATATGTCAAGAAGGAAAATTTTTTGTTTTAAAAAGGCAATCAGTAGACAGTATAGGATTTTGAATAACAATAATTAAAATATGTTTTTATCTGTAATACTTTTTACAAGAAAAAATTTAGGCACCACCGCAGAAAGTTCGACTACATATAAAATATAATGTAAACAACTGTCAAGAATATATAAGGCAATACGAGTATTTGTTTATAACAGGTGTTTTTAAATTATGTACTAATTTAAAGTAGTAATTTTGTAAACATTTGTTGTTAAGAAAATTAATATTACAGTCCTTACTATATTTAGAGATATTTTTATTGTTTCAAAGGAACCAAGTGTACAGGTTTATAGAACTGTAAGTAATATACTAAAAAAATTAATATGTGGAAATTTAGGAGACGTACTAATAAAATGGTCAGCAAAATTTTAATAATAAATACTTGAATATTGAAACTGACTTGTTTTCTTTAATTCTAATTAATTACTAAGCATTCTCCTGATCAGAAATTGTAAGAAATTTTAACATCGGATAGAATCGCCAGAATGATAATATGATGGACAGCTCTTTCTCTAGACCATAACCCAATAGAGGCATGAATTGCCGCAATAAAATATTAACAATATGACATGAAATTTAGAATATGCATAGGCGATCTGAAGAAAGGCAGTCTCACCCGTTACTAATATTGGAAATCAATGTTTGTTAATTACTTTCTTATATCTAATATAAGGAAGTATAGTGATTTTTTTCGAACTCGAGATTTTCATTGATTTATACGTTTTGAACCCTCCTGAATCCATTCTATTTTCCGAATGATCTCGTGCGTGCGTGAGTGCGAGTGTGTCTGTGCGCGTGTGTCTGTGCGTGTGTATATGTGTGTCTGTGCGTGTGTGTGAGTGTGTGTGCGTGTGTCTGTGCGCGTCTGTGCGTGTGTGTGTGTGTGTGGGTGTGTGGGTGTACGTGTGTTCACGATAACTCAAAAAATCCTAATGGGAGACTTCCCAAATTTGACAGTTAAAATTGTCAACAACATTTTAGGTGACACATTAAATTTGGTGAATGTGGTACCACCAGAGAGACAATGAATGAAGAAGAAAAAAGGTACAATTTCGGGAAAAAAAATTAAAAATTTTTATTGCATTTCTGGACGAATGTCGACGAATTATAATGAAAAAAACATAACTATGAAAAAAAAATCTGTTCGCATGTCTGTAGTATCGCGATAGCAGCCACAGTTTTTGTGATAAAACTTTCAAATTTGGTACACTTGTTCTAAAAGCCAAAGAGAATGAAAAATTCGGTGATTAGAAAAATTCTGAAAGGGGTCCACGGGACCTAAACTTTTTTGTATTGGACTTTACAAAAAAAATATATTCTTGATGAAAGATTATAAATCATGTCTAATATATCAAGCGAATAAAATATATTTTCCAAGTACTTAAATAAAGCTGATGTAAACTGAAATATTACACACATTTGGCCTCATAAAATGGGGTTAGGATAAATTTAACAGTTTGACGTTTGAAAGGTCTGATTTAGTTACAGAAATGTCAATGTCAATAACAAAAAAATTATTATATATGACATGAATTATTATTGACAGTATCGAATGACACTGATAATTAATTATTTAAAAATGTTAATGAAACATTTCAAGGTACGCTATTAAAATTTAATTCGCATAAGTGAAGAATTAAATAGAAAGGTTTTTTTTTTCAGGATAATATATATTGGTATAAGAAAGTTATGTGCTGGCCACATCAGATATTTTTTTGTATACGTTCATGTTTCTATTTTATTTTTTAAATATAGAATTTGAATAATGAAAAATATGTTTCTTTTATTACCATTCTCATTACAGATAAAATGAATTTTTTTTCGAACAGCCCGGAATTAAAAAAAAATACTTCAGCATATACATAGGGTAAAAAAATTAAAGATTGTCTGTAACTAAAATTGCGAATATATCGGTTTTGGTTACACACACCTTTATTACAGATAAGAGCGGATAGAGCACCGAGCAATTTTTCTTAAACTGTACAAACGGGATAACGGTTACATAAAACATTGTAAAACCTAAATTTGAGACTATTAAGACCAATCGTTTATTGCATTAATTACAAACAAAGAACTGACAAATGCGCACACAGAAAAAAAAAGAATCGGACCGCATGTTTCAAAAATTTTTAAGTATTGAATTACGTGTTCACTTAGCGGACGTTTATGGAATTAAACGATGCACTAAATATGAATACTTGTTTATTGATATAAGTTACTTGTACAAAGTATAAATTAGCTCTGCCGATGAGGAATCCGGATTTTGTATTTATAGGATTCCTTATCGTTCACAAATACGTCAATTGATTAAGACTTTGGATGTAACAACAACTATCATGCATAAATAACATGATGATATCAAAAATATACAGATCCGGGAATGATCACACACGTGTAACTCCTCCCATCTTAAAAGGGAAGCCGGGGGTCTGCAGGAGATTCGGCTTGCGTACAAGGTTGTATGGTTGCTTGGTCCTTTGCTTTGTTGAAAAAGACTGCTAGTCCTTCTTTTGGTTTTTTACATTTGATATAGAAGAGGACTAAAACAAAAGTGATTAGGCATATTACAATAAAAATTTTCCAAGCATAATCATAATGCCAAAGTATAGGCTTGAAGTCTTCTATATGCACTGGTTGTAGATGGGTGATTAAGTTTTGTTCCCTGTAGAGACTGTCTAGGGAAATGTTATGTAGTGGAACCATTGGGAATCCTTGTAGTGAAATATTTGGTACAAGGTATGTGGTGCTGGTGGAGATTGGGTCTTCATATTCGTATATCTTTTCATCTACTGAAAATTTGCATCCAGGTGTCATGGTTATTTTTGAGTTCTGTGAGATAGTCTTTGTATTAGAGATTCCTGCTCTACAACTATATTCGATGGTCGTGCTTTTGCTGACTATTAGTATGTAGTCAGAGGATTTTAACTGAAGTACATATGGTGTCTTATAAAGAGTCCTAATTACTTGACAGTTTCTAGGTTTCCTATGTCTGAAAATATCTAGAAGACAATCAGATTCGGTTTCATAGCGGACTTCAGGTGTGTAGTAAATATTCTCAACAACATTTGGTGGCGAACTAAGCCATTGGTGGTTGTCTTGTGAGTCAGTGACAAGGTATTTAGGATAATAAAAGAGAGAAACATTAAGGACGGGGATAGGTATCACATGATACAATTCAAGGCGTGGTTGTGTTGCCAAAATTGGTACTGATAAAGTAATATAATAACAAAATTTCTCATAATATAACTTTGGTTGGAAATAAGTATAATAAGACTGTATATATCCAAAACGGGGTATTTCATTAAGAGGATATAGTGTACGTAAGTGTGTTACAATATCATCTATTTCTGAAGGGCCTAATAAAAAGAAACTAATTTGATTAAGATGGAGGAGGTTTATAGTTTGTTCAATTTGTTGAACATAATAGAGTATTAGTTCAAGTTGGTTAATTATAATTTGTCTTTGAAAGTTTATATTAAGTTGATCTGAGAAGTATTTAATATTTTGTTCTAATTTTATATTGTTAGCCTCAATTTGTTTCATTATAATGTTTGTTTTGTTGGTAAATGATTTTAATAATGAAGTACGCAGATTAATTTCTGTTCCGAGTTTCTTTTCGTTTGCTAATAAAGTATTTAATTTGGAATCAAATTGTTCCATGTCTTTCTCAGTTGCAGTGCCAAATAATTGTTTATCAATATCTCCAATGAAATTAAACAAGCCTCTCTTAATTATTCTTTTGATTGGTCTAAATTTTCGAAATTCCTGGTACAAGATTACTTTTAGACTTTCCTCTTGGTGTACGAGTGATTCTGAAATGCCTTGGGTTGAGTTTCTTTCTTTATTTTGATTGCTCATTAAGATTATTTTGTCAAAAGTCATATATAGTGGTTGAAGGTCTAATTTATGAATAAATGTATGGTATCGATCTATTGTGTATACCTGTTTGCCAATTTTTTCAAATAGTGCGACACTATTGACGGGGTCGAAAGTTATATCGTCTGCTAGTGTTGGTAGGATTGGTAGGATCGGTAGGATCATGGTCAGGAAGGTCAGGATGTGTGTGATGAGGTTCATTATCATCCTGCAAAGAAATTTGTTTGATAAGTTTTCTCTGCTTTCTAACCTTGTTTTTATGTACTAATCCTATGTCGGTTAGTATTTTATTATTTTTGTCGTTAATCACGGTTGTCTTTTTAAATCGCGGATAATCTTTTGGTCTACGTGGTTCTGTGCGTACAAAGACGTCTTGATCAGTGTGAACCTGTTCTGGGTTTTGTAATTTGGTATTACATTTTGTTATGACCTTTTCTTTATTGCTTGTAATTCTATCCTTGATTTGTGTATGTAAGGTTTGTAAGTTTTCCCTGTGCTGGGTCGTGTATTGGTTGATAATTAATTGAGGTGAAAGGTCAAAGGGATTTGTTCTGGGACCATGAACTACTTCAAATGGTGTTATGTTTATTACTGAATGAATTGAGTTATTGTATAAAAGAACAGCAAGTGTCATCAGATAATTGATGGGTTTCTGGTGTTCTTGTTTTAAACATCTTATTGAATCAATAAGGGTTGAGTGAAATCTTTCAACAGGGGAGTTGGAGTTGGAATGATAGGGAGTAGTAAAATGAAGTTGAATATTGTGTAAAAGGCAAAATTCTTTGATCAATTGGTTGTTGAATTCCGTTCCGTTATCAGCTGTGATTTTGTTGGGGATTCCCATGTGAGAAATAAACAGTAAAAGGGCTTCCATGATATTAATACTATTTTTGGTTTCAAGATAATAAGCTTGACCAAACTTTGAGAAAGGATCAAAGATGGTAAGAAAATATTGTTTGTCTATTATGAATGTATCAACGTGGATATGTTCAAAAGGTTTAGAAGGAGTGTTTGATGTTTGAAGTTTGATCTTTTGAGGGTTTCTATCATATTTAGATAAAAGGCAAGTTTGACATGTGTTGATATAATTGGTAACGTCAATTTGAATATTGGGCCAATAATAGTTTCGTTGAATTGATTTGATGGTTTCTTTAATTCCTCTGTGACACGTTTTTCCTTGATGGTGATATTGTATTATTTGTTGTTGTTCGGGTTCCGCGAGGACATCGTCTACAATTTTATTTGATATTAGTATTTTAGTGTTCCGGTGATGGGTGAGAGAGGTTCGCAAGATTCTGGTAATCTTTCTCTCCAATGAGGGGGTCGAAACTTTTAAGCAAGTGATGTTATCTAACGATATTAAGGGTTTTAAGAACCTGAAAGTCTCATCATCATCTGAGTTACTACGGAAGGTGATGGAATGTCTAAATTTGTTAAATATTATTTTAGAATCGCATATGTTGATAGGGGTAGTATTTGATTCTGTGATAATTAGTTGACTTTTGAAATGGTTGAGGGGTTTTTCTGTATAGGGTATAGTGAAAATGGGTTCTTCATGACTAGTATGTACAGTCTGATTATCATCATGATTTTCGGGTGGCAATAATTCATTTAATTCGTCGACTGTCATTAGTTCGTTTTCATTTGGTTCTTCGTTAAGGATGTTTGGTTCTTCATGGATGCTATCGATTATTGAATCTAAGTCACCGTATTGAGCTTGAATGCTTGCGTTGTCTTCATTTTCTTCATTAATGTTACATTCTATTTTAATTCTGCTAAGGGCATCGGCAACTTTATTTTGTTTACCTTGTTTGTATTTGATTTCGTAATCATATGTATCGTATTCTGACATTGGACTGACTTTTAATTTATTCGGGTCGAAACAATGACTTTGGGTGTCGTAATTGTGTATTTCAAAACATATTTGTCCATTATTAACTTTTGAGACTGTTGCAGGAAGGTAATATTCTTTTGATTGGATTTCGGTAATTAGGAGTTCTGTGTTATTGGGATAATTGGTAGGTAGAGTTAGTCTTGATATTTGATGAGGTGGAATTTTAATTAGTTGGTTTGTATTCAGGTCTTGGTACGGGGATCGATATAATATGGGTAGGCAAAAGTAGTTATTTGAAATTGTGTTGTGATTAGTTGAGATGTCTATCTTCAATTTTTTAATGTCTTCAATTCCTAGGGCACCGTCGAAGAAATTATGGAAGTCAAACAAGATAACTTCTAGATCTGTTTGAGCATTGAATTCTGGAAAGCAAGGAATTCTAGCCTGATGATTGACAATTATTTGTCCTGATCCAGTTTTGATTTGGATTGGGTCAAAAATGATTTTATTTGGGTAGTACTTTAGAGCTGCTTCTGGTTTGATAATGGTTTTAGAACTACCTGTATCGAGGAGTAATTTGAGAGGGGGATTATGAATCTGGATATAGGGAAGGGAACTATTAGTTAAATTGTGATTTAGTTCTAAGTAGGGTTGTCCGAATAGGTGTCCGTCGAAAAATTTGATTCTTCGATATATTCTTCATTGAATTGTGATTCATTGACTTCTTCCGATTCGTTTTGATCATAAGTTGGATTATCATAATTTGGATGATCAAAATTTGGATGATCATAATTTGGATTAATGGGGTTAATATCAAAAGGGTTATTTGGGTTAGCTCGATCATTATTAAAAGGGCTATCATAAGAATATACTCGGGGTGTAATATCGGCTTCATTGAAATTGAGATTAGTTTTAATAGAGGATATGCCTGACATTGGTGTTGGTTTGTATGGTGTGTTTGAGTGATTCTTTGGTGTACCAAAGGCTTGTTGATTAGTGGGGTAGTTATGCTTAACCGGTAGTGAGTTTCCGGGTTGCATGGATTTATTTTGCCAATAAGACTGATGTGGCTGATGTTGAGATTGTTGGAAATGTTGATTTGGTCGGGATTGTTGAAATTGTTGATATTGCTGGTATGGTAGACGGGATTGTTGGAATTGTTGGTATGGTGGACGAGATTGTTGGAATTGTTGATTTGGTCGAGATTGCTGGAATTGTGGGTATTGCTGGTATGGTGGGCGAGATTGTTGGAACTGTTGGTATGGTGGGCGAGATTGTTGGAATTGTTGATATGATGGGCGAGATTGTTGGAATTGTGGATTTGGAGTTTTGTTATTTTTATATGTAGGTTGTTCAATGGTTCGTTTATAATGTTGAAATTGTTCCTCTTTGGTAATGAACATAACTGCATCTTCTAAGTTATCTATTTCTTTTGTTCGTACCATTTGTTGAAAATTAAAGGGAAGGTTTCTAACGTAAGTATCTAAACTAAGTTTTTGAAAAACTGAACTCAAGGCTTCTTTTACTGCGCGAGAGTCTGGGTGTTGTCTCAATTTAGACATTAACAATGATTGACATTGTAAAATTCGATTACTAAAATTAACTAAGGATTCGCGTCGTGAATCGTAATGTAAATGAATTAAGTCTTGTTGCAAAGTATCTAAATCGCGAGGATCACCAAAAGTTTGGAGGAGGATTTGTTTCATACTTGCCCAAGAATTTACTTCTAATCTAGTAGAGACATTAATTCTAGCTTGACCTTGCAATTTATTTTTAATTGCTCGTAATAGAAATTTGTTCTGCACTTCATTATCTGCAGCGTAATTTGTGATTAATTCATCACTAGCATCAATAAAATCATTTAATAGAGATGGAGTACCATCAAAGTTTGGTATGACATCTATAAACATTTTTAGTAATTGATATTGTACATTTGGACTTGGAGTTGCCATTGTATTTTTAAATTAGTAATAACTTGCAAAAACAAAAATAAAATAATAATAAAATAAAGGTTCAATCTTAATCTACCTATAAAACTACTCGAATTATTGATATACAGTCAATAAGTTCGATTTGGATATACGTTCCAAGGGTTTACGGTTTATCGATATTCAGTCGATAAATTCGGAGAGACAAAAATATGTATGCACTTGAATTATATCAATAGAAAGGAAAATGGATAAGAAAGAAGACTCACAGACTTACCAATGACTTGACCTGGGTCGATTCTTGATCCTGGTTCCTTGTGTTAGTGCCTTAATGACTGAAGTCAATCAATGGATGCGAATTCTGGATTCTGGTTCCAAAGGGCACTATCCTGCCGACTGCGCCAATTACGTGTTCACTTAGCGGACGTTTATGGAATTAAACGATGCACTAAATATGAATACTTGTTTATTGATATAAGTTACTTGTACAAAGTATAAATTAGCTCTGCCGATGAGGAATCCGGATTTTGTATTTATAGGATTCCTTATCGTTCACAAATACGTCAATTGATTAAGACTTTGGATGTAACAACAACTATCATGCATAAATAACATGATAATATCAAAAATATACAGATCCGGGAATGATCACACACGTGTAACTATTGTTAATAAAAATTGTAAAAAAAATACATAATTATCGCTTTATTAACTATGTGATAATAAATACAGATATTACCAACTGCACTGTAATTAATTTTAAGAAAATAATTTTGAAGATTCTTTACAGGTATCAATTCAAATCGAGCGAAATAAAATAAATTTACATACTAAATTAATGTGTCGCATGTATCACAGCGGCCAGGGCCGGTAGATATTCGCAGAGAAAATGTAATTATTTATAATAATTTAGATTTTTGAATAGCATTATATTGAAGATTAAAGATGAAATACATGGAAGCAACTGTTACCATAACACTCCCCTCCGATAGATCAAAATAATGCCACCAAACAACCTATAATTATCGAAATATTCGGCGGCCTCAAATATACAACTCAAAACAAAAAGAGATGTTACTGTTCGATGTCATGACCGCAGATGAAGTGCCGAGGGCAATTTTAATTTCGAAATCCACCTTAACACAATGGGTCATTAGTAATATTCTCTTTGAAACTGAGTGTGGGTGAGATTTTCGACATGATAATACACATACATTTTTGTATACATTCAGAATTATTATAACTGTAATATAATTTCAATATAATGGTAATTTATCAAATAAAAATAATGATGCTAATCTTACTCCATTGGAATGAAGAATATGAAAGATAATAACTTTTTATTATAGTTTCCATTTTTTTCTAATACAATATTCCAAAGAACAATTAGGAGAGTTTGGTCATGATTTCACAGATTAATTTTAAATTACTAACAGGGTTATGAACGCAACCACAACCTGTTTCTGCTGTCGCATTTCGCAAAATATATTTAGTAAAGGACATGCAATAATGAGTGTCATCGTTCATCCTTTGTTTTAAAAAATGACTCATTTTGGATACTCGAATTCCACTTTTTAAAAAATTATTTTATTTTTATCAGTACAAATTTACGAAAATTATCGAAATTGTTACAATAAAAAATGTGTTTACAGTATGAATGCTAGCAACTGACTGGCGTTAGATGAAATGTTAGGTAGCTCCTTCCCGTGTGATGTGCTGCGTCTGCATTTTGTTTATGATAAGAGGGATGACCATTGATGTAATTAATGGAAACATCGTTCTCATACAGGTTAGGTTAGGTTTGTTGTGAGTGGGTCTCAATAAACCCTCCACTGCAGCCATCAGCAGGCCTATTGTGGCTCACTCCACAGCGGGACAGGTGCATAAGATGTGATCTGCCTTCTTATTATCCTCCAGGCATACACGGCACGCGGCGTTTTCCGCTAGGCCCAGTTTATGCAGATGATAGTTTAGTAGGCAGTGCCCGGTATATAGGCCTGTTAGAGTTTTCAGGTTTACCCTGTTTAACTCTAAAAGTTTCTTAGTTCTTGATTTCAAAGGGTATTTTATAAACGCCTTCGAATAAACTAATCCTGGTAACTCTTGCCAATACTGGAGAGTTTCCCTTTCAGCTCAGGTTGAGATAGCCGTCTTGGCAGTACTTGAGGATATGCCGAGTATTGGTTCTGGTCCGATGAATCGTGATCCCGCTCCTTTTCTGGCTAAGGAGTCCGGTATTTCGTTACCTTCCATACCAGAGTGGCCGGGTATCCAGACCAGAGTCACTTTGTTGTTTTTGCTCAAATGATTTAGAGCTTTCTGACAATTCCATACCATTTTGGAGTTACACCGGTAGGAGCCAAGAGCTTGGCTATCTGAGAAAATTTTTATTGATCTGCGTGTAAGATATTCCAGCCTTCGTACACACAGTTCAATGGCATGAACCTCAGCCTGAAAAACAGTTGCATGAGTACTTAGGCTTGAGACTATCCTCACCCTTGGTCTGTAGCTATGTACTCCGGCTCCTGTTCCCTTGGGAGTTTTGGAGCCGTCTGTAAGCCAACAACTGTCTGCCTTCAGTAGGTCGGCTTTATTCCGATCCCACTCATCTCTTTCTGGAGAAAGGATGTTGAAGGTCAGCTCGCAGTTGGTCATGGTAGGCATAGTATCTGTGGGCATTCCCAGGATGCTGTGATTCTCTATGTCATCCAGCAACCTGTTCCGCTCCATGATACTAGTCTGCGGCATATTAATGGCCGCTTGTTACAGTCTGTAGGTTGCCCACCTGGCCTCTCTCTCCAGATATATATGAAGAGGTGGTAAATCCAGGAAGATTTCCATTGCAGCTGACGGTGTGGTGCTAATTGCTCCCGTTACGATCATGCATGCTAATCTCTGCAGTCCAGAGAGTTCGGATTTGGCCGTCCGTTGTGATCCTTTTGGCCACCAAACAATGGATCCGTATGATATCATTGGTCTGATGACCGTGATATAGATTCAGTAAATTTGTTGGGGACCCATGCCCCAGGATTTGCCACAGATACGACGGCATGTCCATAAGGACAGTTTTGCTTTGTGGATTATCTTTTCCAGATGGGAATTCCAATTAAGTAATCTATCCAGAGTGATTCCTAGATATTTCATCTCCTAAGCAAATGAAATAGTTTCACCCATTAAGGTGGGAGGTCTTAAGTTCTCCAGCTTCCTTTTCCGGGTGAATGGTACTATTACTGTTTTTTGAGGATTTACAGACATCTGTTCCCTGTCACACCAGTTACTCACTGCATCTAGTGTCTCTTGAAGGATATTTGATATTACTCCTTCAGAGTTTCCTCTGACTAGTATGACTAGATCATCTGCATATGCTAGAACCTCAACCTCCCACAGTGTGAGAATAGCCAGTAGGTCGTCCACAAGAAGTGACCACAAAAGGGGGGAGAGAACCCCACTCTGCGGGCATACGAGTGGCTCTAAACCTAACTGTTTCTCCCTGTAGAGACGTTGTTATGGTTCTGTATGATAGCACAGCACGAATCCAGTCGCCTATAGTAGGCTCAATTCCTCTGGCAGCCACTGCTGCATATAAGGAGTCGGGCAGTGCATTATTAAATGCTCCCTCAATGTCGAGAAAGGCTCCCACCGCAATTTCCTTCTTTTGAAGGGATTGGGTGATCTTCTCGACTAGGTTATTGAGTGCTAGTTCTGTTGATTTTACTGTCTAATAGGCGTACTGATGGATATTGAGGGGGTGATGATTCAGGATGTTCCCTCTGATATATCCGTCCAGCACCTTGTCCAGGCCATTCAACAGAAAAGATGTCAGGCTAATTGGTCTACGCGATTTAGGGCTTGGTTCTTTCCTACCCATTTTTGGTATATATACTACCTTAACCGCCGACCAACTGGATGGGATATAGTTCCATACCAGACTAGTTCTGAAAAGTTTAATGAGGAATGGGAGCAATATTTCCAGTCAATTTTGTAGTAGAGCTGGAAAAACTCCGTCCTCTCCTGGCGATTTCAATGGTTGGAATCTTCTCATACAACACACGATTCCGTAAAGATGGTCAATTCCTAATTTATTTCAAATGAGTAGGGCGTGTCGCAGGGCTCAGTTGTGGATCCTGTGTTTTATCTTACATATAAACTCATTAGAATATGTTTTCTGTAAACCTTTAATATGTATGTGGGCAGTTTATTTGTCTTTAATTATTTGAACACTGATATAAACTAATCTTTTGAAAATGTTTGTGGCTACTTTATTAGTTTTGGTTATATTTCAAATCAAATCATATATCATTATAGACAGAAATTAATGTTTACCATAACGGGAAATATTGTTACGCCACTGGACTGTGTAGACTGGTTAGATGAGACTGGAATTGTACGCGAACGGCAGGGAATATTCTAGACCGTGTGAATGGATGTATAAATAAGACGCACGGTGGGCCGAGACTCAGTCTTAAGTTGAACGTGAACAAATAAAGAAAAAGACTTATAAGTGTTCAAGTGTAATTAATCTATTGTTATTAATTGTTAATTAGTAAATAAAGCAGTGAGTACATGTTACCTGGACTTTCAATCAACGAATCTACGAGTATAGGTGTTTGTGTGGATAACAAACACGTAACAATTTGGTGCCGGAAGTGGATTGGAAGAGAAATTTCTGGAATATTCGAAAAGGTTCTACAGTGTTCTTCTCAAAATTAGTGACAACATGGAGAATTAAGCTACTGGGCAGTATTTGGAGGGCTATTTCTGGACTGAATAGTGACTGTAAAGTGGATTTTCGAGAAGTTTCTAGAACATTCGATTTAGAAATAGCTGTAAATACGCGAGAGCCGCTAGTAATAACGTGTTGTGGACTGAGAAAAGGGACTATTAGTGCAATTTCGGGAAATTCTAGAACATTATATTTGGAAACGTGAATTGTGGATAGCAAACACGTAACAATATTAATAACACTATGCCCCTGAAATTGCTGGTGCAGATATCATTACTTTTTTAAGAATCCATTTGGAAGAATGTTTTAAAATTAGCAAGTTTACTACAATGGCCCCTGTCTCCTCTACGTTATATGGTACACATTCATTTTACTTTAGTTTTCGCTAAAAAAAATCCTTGAAAGAAGATATCATTTGTTACTCGACATCCTTTTTAACAATTTAGACAAATCTCATGTTTAATTATGTAAGTGTTATTTTCTCATGTTTTTTGTTAGATATCCTGAAAGATAAACAGCTCATCTAATTTTAACCATACCTCAATGTACTATTTTTAAAATAATGATTTTACTAAAATAATTTACATTTTTTGTATACATTTAATTATTATCAACCCTAAAAAGCTGTTTTCAATAATCCAAATTACTTTCATATAGAAATAAACTACTGTTAAGTAAAAAAATAATTCTTATTTTTTAAAAATAGCTTATATTACTTCATTTTGTGGTATTTTGTTATACGTAAGTTACAGTAAGGCTTATTAAAACGTATATTACAAATGAACTTTCTGATATAAAGAGGAAACGTCCTGTAAGTATAGGACAAGTTATCAGATAGTTTGTAATGGCACATATTATACGAAAAACTATTTTAAGATACATGGAACAATAAAAAGAAGCTGTTCGGTTAAGATACACATAACACCCACGGTTGAAATAATATCGTGTGTACCATCACCATCAGGATATGCAAAATGATACAACTTTCTGCATTATAACTCAAACAAATTTCATATTATTTCATCTCTGAAGTAACTATGAGACCTTATCATTTATATGAACGTAGTATAAGACGAGCAACATAACTATAATGCGTTATACATTTTTTAGTTAATAGTTAATGCTTTAACTAAAACAGTTAGCAACCATTGCGGTTTTTGTGTTATTTTTCGTGTCATTTTACTTGTATAATAAATATTACCTCAAAAATGACATCCAATAAATGTCGTGGAAAAAACTACCCTCGTCCCTCAGAACTGCCCCTACAAAAGCAAGCTATCAAGAATACAACTTGTAATATTATGGGCTAGCATAAAATAAGTAAAAGTATAAATAGAAATACAAACCGAACCTTAGAAACAGGCTAGAGGAATAAAAAAGGAGAAGAAAGAATTAAAAGTATAACAGAGTTAATGTTTTTATGGTACTGCATCCTTTGATAAAACGGAATCCCAAGTAATGCAGAATGTGGACTTTAAAAACGTGGCCGGTTTTAACCCATATTGAGACAGCCCAGTTGTCAGGTTGGAAAAAAGATCAAGAAGAAACGAAACCTGGCGCATTTGATCCTACCAAATGCGCCCATCGAATTTGTGACGAAAAAGAGAGCACGCCCAATACAGATGGTAGAAATTATTCAATAACTAAATAAGGATAACGAACTGGAGCTTCAGAGGGAATTATCAATTAAATGAAGGAAATTCACTTGATGGGTTAGGCCTGGTGAATCCATGTTAAAATTTGCTGCAAGGTGGAGTGGAAAAAGTAATTTGCAAAAAAGCGCGCGCAGTATTTCAAAAAAATCATTTAAAATTTATAGCAGTTAACCAAAAAAACTCGATACAACAATTTTATAGAACTATTATATACAGGATTATTCATGATAAATTATCCACCCCTTATCGTCGTTATTATTGCCTATAAAAAAAAAGTTTTAAATAAAAGTTGTGGTTATGACGGAATTTTGTTAAAATGCTATCAAAAGTACAGTAGCGTGTAGATTTCAGGGGATACAAAAAAATATATATTTTTTTAAACGCGGTACCCTGTATATTATTAAATTTTTGGAATGATCCTTTGGTCCTGATTTCAAAAATATACCATATGTTAAAGACGGTATATGGTAGGGGAATTATTAAACGTCGAATATCTGAGTTAAACTAGTTACTGTAAATATGAAAAAGTTAACATTATTAAAGTGAGCTATGAAGATGACAACTATTATGTTTGATAAGTGCCATCTCTTTAATGAAATAATGAAAATGGTTTACAGTGAGGAAGGAAGTCCAAATATTTCATTGATATATACAAAATAACAAAAATAAACATGCAGCAAAAAGAGCATATAGGGTGTTGTATCCAAATCGTTCAACAGCATCAGAAAATACGTTCAAAAATATTTACCGAAAGGTGCATAATACCTCCAGTTTTTGTAGAAGAAAAACCGTTTAAAAATCATGTAGTTCAAGTAAACCAGGAAGAAGAACAGCTAGATATACCGCTTCATTTCGAAGGTAAGTCCATACATATTTATTCGCGAATAGCTTTTTTTGAAACATTGTATTATTTATTAGAAAATTCTAAATGTAGTATAAATAATGCAGTCGATCAATTAGGTAAAAGTTATTCCAAAATTCAACGTACGTTAAAAAATAACAGCTACAGACCATATATAATTTTACCCGTATAAGTTTTAACAGAGGCTCATAAAAGGAAAAGGCTGGACTTATGCCGCCAGATGATTCAAAAGTTGGGTGAAGATCCCGATTTTTTTTACTAAAATATTATGGACTGATGAATCATCCTTTTCTACGGCAGGAGTATTTAATAGGAAAAATTGAAGGTCGTGGGAAAACAAGCACACCAGAAAAAGGTAAAACAAATAAATAAAATCAGGAAGAAAAACTTTTATGATTATACTTTAACTGGAGTAACCTATTGGAAATAATTATCCCAGTAGCAGAAAATATTCTTTTGCAGAATTTTCCGGAAGTCGAATTTGATGATATGATTTGGGTGCAGGATGGGGCAACTCCGTATAGTGTCCTACCCGTTCGAGATCATTTGAATAATGTATTCCCAATATGGATATGGAATAATGTACCTATTAAATGGCCACTCAACAGTCCGAATTTGACTCCTATGGATTAATTTTTTTGGGGATTTCTAAAAGACATTGTGAATAATAATAAAAATAATAATAATAGTATTCAGGTCATTAAAGACAGAAATCGACTTGAAATAAACAATCTGAATGTAAATAATGAAGTCATTTCCGGCGCAATTATAAATATACCGTATGGGGACTGTAAGCAAGGTAAATGGGAAAAACGAAATGTGTAGAACAAGGACAGATTGCTCTCATATCATACGTATGTTAGAAAAGGACAGAGAAACTGATAGTAAATAATGAAATTTGAATTAGTGGTAACAGGAACCATGGCGATATTCTTATCACCGTTTATTTGTTTGTTCATGCGCGTATTATGTAAAGTGGGGAAACCGGCCAGCGTCAAATTTCGTTATTTACTATCAGTTTCTCTGTCCTTTTCTAACATACGTATAGAGCAATCTGTCCTTGTTCTACACATTTGGTTTTTTCCTATTTACCTTGCTTACAGTCCCCATTTTGTATGAAGACGTGATCAATTATGCATTGACAATAATGGTGGACACATCAAACATTTTTTATGAGATCAATTATTTATATTTAAATTTCCTAAATTTTTTTTTCTATTTTGTATAAATATTTGGTTTTTTTCTTCATCACTGTAAACCATTTTGATTATTTCATTAAAGAAATGTCACTTATCAAACACAACAGTTGTCATTTTCATAGCTCACTTTAATAATGTTAACTTTTCCATATTTACAGTAACTAGTTTAACTAAGATATTCAATGTATAATAACTCAAAAACGATATATGGTATATTTTTGAAATCAGGAACAAAGAATCATTCCAAAAATTTAATAATATACAGGGTATCCGATTTAAAAAAAATATTATTTTTTGTATCCCCTGAAATCTGCACGCTACTGTACTTTTATAGCATTTTAACAAAACTCAGTCATAACCACACAACTTTTATTTAAATTTTTTTTTCTATAGGCAATAATAACGATGAGAAGGGGTGGGTAATTTATAATGAATAACCCTGTACCAATTATCTTGGCAAGGTCAGTAACATCCAAAATTAAGGCAAAGGATGCTGAAAGCATTGGTGAATGTAACATCAATACACACTTGTATATTTAACTAGCGATCACATGAGTAAAAGAATATTGTCTATAGTTATTTAAAAAATTGTATTAAGTAAACCTCTGCACCAAAGGGATTATTCTATGAAAACATATAAACAAAAAACAGTCGTGTTTGAAATTGCTAAAAGAAAATATTTTTCTCTAATTTTGAGAACGGAATCAGAGTACTCCGCTATCTCGCGATCTCTAATTCTATATAAATATTGCATAACACGAGACGAAATGTTGAAGTTGAAAATAAAAACTGAAAACAAAAAAGTGCAAAGGATTGGATGGTTTTTCCTGCCTTTATTTAGAACACGCGCACGGCGCACGCCATGTACGAATCAAGTCATGACAAAAGTCTAGCTAGACTTCTTAGTCTTGTGATTGTGTATTATTGTATTTAATTAATATTCGCAAACTACAACAAAAATGGCAAAATGCAAAATATGTCAGGTTTTATGTAAATTCAAAACTAAACAGGCGTCCGTGGTCACCTGCCCGCCTTTAATTTCAGATTTCAACAACATTTGAAAGAAAAGAAACGCATATTAATTGGTTATCCGGATAGTCGGTTATTTGATTATTCGTTTAACCAAATAACCGGTTAATCGAGTAACCGGTTTTCGATTTTGTATAAAACCGCGAATAATCCAAACCGATTAACCGGTTTGTTTATACTATTTTTTTCGCATTTTGTGTTAGTAATTATAAGCAAATAATCATAGATATAAAAGCATTACAGTTAGAAATTTAAAAAATTTCATAGTAGATACCTGGGTAGGATTTCCGTAACCTGACACAGCTTTGTTTACTTACATAACAACAGTTAACAAGTTTAATTTTTGTGAGTCAAATTGAGTTTCGTTACATATTAATTATAAAAATGAGTCTTGCTACTGAAAACAATTTAGCAAATTGTTCTGAACACATTTTAAATGTCACTCGAGAAGCGTCTTCGAGCTTACTTCCTTTATAATCCAAGGAAAAATACGAGAAGGTATATGAAATATTTTGTAATTGGAGGATGACAAAAAACGCACTAAGAACTGATGAAAGTGTAATGCTAGCGTATCTTTTTGAGAAGGTAAGCTATTTTTTATACATATTTTAGTGTTTTTCATACAATGTCTTTCATTATTTTAGGCAAAAGCTCTTAAGGCATCCAGTTTATGCTCTACATATTTCATGTTGAAAAGTACTGTACAAATAAACGAAAATGTGGATATATCACAATCCAAAAAGCTATTTGGCTTTTTAAAACGTCAAAATGACATACGAAGTAAATGAATCAAAAGTTTTGACTATGGAAAACATTACTATGTTTTTAAAAGAGGCGATAAGTTCTTATTAATGAAAGTGGTACTAATATTTGGTTTAAATGGAGCAAGTCGGCGTGCAGAATTGTGCAGCTTAACTAGAAGATTTGAAGACACGGGGAAAATTTTGGTTATAACTTTACATACCAAAACCAAAAAGAAACGTGTATGTATTTACCGTAGGATCAGAGTGCAACAGATATGAAATTTATCATAAGTAATCTCGATCGATACCCAAACAAGTAACACACAATAGAATTTTCATTTACTATAATCACAGTAAATGCACAATACAACCAGTTGGCATCAACAGTTTTGGAAAAATTACCCAAAAAGTTGCAGAATACTTAAAACTCCCAGATGCATCCAGTTACACTGGCCATTGCTTGAGGAGGACGTCTGCCACCTTCCTCGCTGACAGTGAAGCTGACATTCGAATATTTAAAAGCCATGGAGGATGGCAGTCAACTAGTGTGGCTGAAGGGTATATCGAGGAAAGTATCGCCAATAAGTTGAAAATTTCAAAAAGTATATTTCATCAGCATGAACTAGTGGCACCTCAATATCATTCAGAGATGCAGATGGAGAATCATAATAGTTTTCAGGAAGAACAAATAGAATTGAATAAATTTGGTGTTGTTAAGTTTTCAAATTTGAATAATTGTACATTACTATAGTAAAGTGACATTTGTATGTGGTAAAGTGCCACTTTTTTAAACGATTTTGAATTTAATAAAATAGCACATTATCAGTCAAAATGCGAAAAAATATTTTAATTCATAAATAAAATTATATATGTAATTAATGTTAGACAAATAAATTTTAAATAATTAATATTTCAACAAGTTAAAATCTCATGTTGGAAAATTAAGTCTTCTCAAAATTTCAGTGTGTTATTACTTCCTCCTTAATTTTAACTGCTTTAAAGATATAATCACTGAACCATAAAGACAGAAAACATATATATTAATCAAATATTTATGCTCAGTAATAGAAATTTAATTTTTCTCGCTAAATAATAAACAGTATGGTACCTTATAATAAAGTTGAGGTATGAGACAACAATAATTGCTACTCTGCAGATGCAGATGTGACAGGCAGTGCCTTGTCCACATTATAACATGGGAATATTACATTACCGTTAACTAGTAAGAAGAAAGCTCTAGGGGGATTCTTTGATAGCCCTACCCACCAAACATCAGCCATAAAAGTTAAACATTGAAATGTGAATTATTTAACTACTAATTATACCATTCTGGCATATGACCAGGTTGAAAAACAGAGATCCGTAATGTCAAATTGAATGTGCAATTTGTAATATATTAATTTTATTTTTAACCAAATTCAAATAACACTTTTTCTTTATCTTTTTACAGTTATTAACGTCCTTGAACTAACAGATTAGCATAAAAATCCAATTAGGCCTTAGTTATAAATAAAGCTTATCCATAACTGACCATTCCAGTGGTTTCAATTATATATAACTGCCGGCGATACAACTTATTCGTATAAAGTAAAAAGTATACATATGAACAAAAGAAATATAGTGAGTTACTTACACTGTTTAAGAGTATCTAATTAACTTAAATAGTTAAATACAGGGTAACTTCAAAAGTCCTTCAGGATATTTATTTATTTACTTAGCAATACAACTGCCTAGCACTGCCGGTTCTTCTATAAGGTCATTTAGTCAATGACCTCCCACATACAAATAAAAAAATAGAGCTATTCATTTTCTGAAGTTTAAAAATATATAATATATATATTTTTAATATTCTTAAAAAATATATTAAAGTTTCTAGTTCATTCTATGCACAATACTATTCAAATATCGAGCCTCTACATTCATATTCATTACATTATTCATTTATAGAATTTAAAAATCTTGGGTCAGTCCACAACTTGTCCTCAAGCTACGGACCGAATTTACAACGAATTAAAGTGAAATAGACTTATGCGCGAATCGTCAGAAAGCAAAAAGAGAAAAAAACACTGGCGAGGATAATGTCCCTGACACATTTTACGGAAACGGTAACGCACGAAGTTCAATAGTGAATAGAGCAGTTTTAATGCTGACTAGGTATGCGTTGGTCGGTAAATTCTGTCGCGTTGTTTTTAATGTTTTTATTTGTGAACATTTTATTAGTAAATCTCTACTTGTCGTGAAATTAAGTAAAACAGTATTTTTGGTGTTTACTATTAAGTATGAGTGTTGTACAAAATATATTAAAACTGAAAGATGGACATAAGTTGGGTTATGAATAAAGTACAAGTAGCTTTTGTGTTTAGATACGTTTTAGACGGTGTTGTATGTGAGAGATTTTGGAAATTTATTCAGCCTCAAGGAACGACATCGCAGCATTTGACAGATGTAATTTTAAAAGAGTTAGAATGTCTGAAAATTAATGAAAGTCCTGAAAAATTGATAGCACAAAGTTACGATGGAGCATCAGTAATGAGTGATGCTTTTGGAGGTGTTCAAGCCAAAATTAAAAAAGTTATCTATCAGCAAATTTTATTCATTGTTACGCTCATCAACTAAATTTAATTTTACAAAAAGCAGCAAGTCAGGATAAAAGCATAAACATTTTTTTTTGCTAATTTACACAGCTTTTCTTCATTCTTTGGAAAATCGCCAAAAAGAACAACCGTGTTAGATAACGTTGTTAAGGTGAGATTACCTAAAGCGGCTCCAACACGATGGAATTTTAATACAAAGTGCATAGAGACTGTTTATACCTATCGAACAGAATTATTAGATTGTTTAGAAAAAATCATTGATAATGAATCAGAAAACAACACTCTAAACCAAGCTATTGGTTTAAAAAACTACTTACAAAATGAACATTTTCTTTACTGGTTAAATTTTTTTCATTTATTATGCCTCATTGTGATATATTGTTCAATCAATTACAAAAATGTAACATCGATGTCACAACAGTAAATAAGTGTATTGGCGTTTTTAATAGTAAAATTGAAGACATCAGAAATAAAATTTTGAATAACTATTTGAAGGAGACATCCATGCAGTCTGCCCAGAGATGTAAAACTGAAGAATCAAAAAGGAGAATTTCATTAGAAGTTTGTGATATAATTACATCTGAGATCAAAAACAGGTTTGGCTTCAGTAATCATTTAGCAGTGTCTCAGTTATTTCACGTAGATCGATTTAAAGATAATAAAAAAAGATTTCCTAAAGATATGTTTAAATTAATTAAAAAGTAGTATCCAGTCATAACTCATTTGAAACTTAAAACTGAATTAGAAGTATTATATAGCCGAGAAGATTTTTCCAATAGTGAAGGTGCAGTTGCTTTGTTACAGCTTTTTATTAACAATAATTTGTGCAATACTTTTTCTGAAAGTGTCAAATTTAAAAATCTTGTGTACTCTCCCTATGACTACCGTCGAAAGTGAACGTTGTTTTTCCACCTTAAAAAGGATAAAGGCATTTTTATGAAATACCATGAGTCAGGAAAGATTATCTTCTTTAGCTATGCTTACCATAGAAAGGGCATTAATAAAGAAGATAAAAGACTTTAATGAAAAAAATAATTGGCCACTTTGCATCTTAAAAAAGACCGGAGGATCGACTTGGAATTTAAATCACTTTAAAAGGTAGGTAATACAGTAAACTTTTCTAATTGACCTCCCTATCTCTTGACCCACGAACCGCCACTGCTGCCTAGACAGAAAACGCGAAAATGGTGAAATACATTATCAAAGAATGACCAAATTCCTCTAATTTGACGAACTTTTTTCCCAAAACATCATTTAAGTTTCTATATCATAAACCAACAGAAATAATTATAAAGAAATAAAGTTTTTCAGGAACACATATGATTTGACTCGTATAAGGCATAAATGTAATCGTATCCATAAAATTCGTGAATAAAATCACGCCGATCTCCATTTGCTTCCTCTGTAAAAAAAAATTCCTAGAAACATATCATAAACTACGACCGAAACAATAAACTGTCCCATTAAAATTGTCTTAAGAATAGGTTCCCACTGCTCAAATGTCATTAAACGCAAAATAATTGTTGTAAAGTCATACCGAAACACATAATAAAAGTTGTTAAAGGTTATTAAATAAACGAAAATTTTTGTTTATGGCCTACTATGCGTGTAAATGTAAATTTAACTACACATTTTAAAAATAGCCCTTTTTCGTTTCCTTGAAAGAAGCATTGACATGAACATTTAGACAAATTAGGCAAAGATACAGATCGCACTGATGTGAAGCCATTGGCGATGAACTAGCCTAATAAACTTCCCCGACAATAAGATGTTAAAAAAAAAAAAGCATTGATTAAGGATATAGCTGTGAGTAATGGACACTCTGGACACGCGGACATTCCTCGACCTTTGAAAATTAAAGAGAAAATCCGAAATTTGTATCGATTTCATACGATCCTCAAAATACCTGTGATACCAGTAAGATTTTTGAAGATATAACAGCGGTCGCTCACTGAGACATAAATTAAAACAACTTTTAGGCAATCCAAAAGACAAAATTGACACAAACGGAAAGTCGGTGATATAAGAAATTAGCTGTAAGGACTGTAATCAAAAGTATGTTGGACAAACTAGACGATCAATTCAAACCAGAATCAAAGAGCATATAACTCATATCAAATATGGTAGAACAGATAAAACCACTGTTGCCCAACATGCGTTTGAGAACCATAAAAAGATAGTAGAAATTTAAAATTAATTAGTAATGTAACAAATACTAAACAGCTGGATGCATTTGAAAGCTTGGTAATCACAAAGTGTAAAAATAGTATGAATGATGACATAGTCAATCCCATATAATCCGCTCTATGAGATACTAAGTCACGGTTCAACGAACCGTAACAATTGTTTGGATATAAATAGGATACATTATTAGCATAAGGTTAGTTTTAATCATCTCCATATGATGTCAACTTGATTGACGAAACACGCGTCGTATGAAGTATGTAGTGTTTTAGTCTTTCGTGGAAAACCACGTCAATGTTATCATTTTTAATTATGAATCCCAATTTCATCCCATGGATATGTTAACAAAACAGAAGTGTAGATACTTGGCCTTAAATAATCCTGAAAGTCAGCATCAGAGACAATTGCACAGACCTAGTTACAGTTTGGTGCGCAATTGCATAATCAGTCTATATTTTCAGGATAATTGGGGTCGCGCGTTAACCATGACCAATGTTCGATACTGTAACATGCTTCGTAACATTTTCCAGCTAGAACTTCAACAATTTTTTGTCTAAATGCTGAACCATAGTTTCAGCAGAATGGAGCCACATTCTTTACGGCAAAAAAGTCTATGGCCACCATCAGGGAGTTGTTTCGGAACAAAGTAATTTTCAGGTTTGGTGATCTCTCCTGACCTCCGAGGTCACCGAACCTTACCCCTTTGGATTTTC
The DNA here is from genome assembly GCA_029963845.1 of Rhamnusium bicolor. Lineage (NCBI taxonomy): Eukaryota > Metazoa > Arthropoda > Insecta > Coleoptera > Cerambycidae > Rhamnusium > Rhamnusium bicolor. Next base: position 486,535 of record JANEYF010000342.1, on the reverse strand, counting down.
TTACGGGGGTATCCATAGAGTAAACGTCAACTCTCCAGCTAACGATAATAAAGAGTTGAGGAAGCGCATACAGGTCAAAATCAACAACATTCCTGTAGAGATTAGGGCATGGTTAACCGAATAGGGTAGAGCGCTTATACCTAACATACAATTTGGTTTCAGGGGGAGGACACAATACCATGCTGTCGTTATGCAGAGAGGTGCACGACGTCATCAGCGGCTTTAATCTCTAACACAATACTCTTTGATATCGAGAAGGCATTTGGCACTGTTTGGCATGGTGGTCTCCTCCATAAGCTACAACAACTCCATAACTTGTCAGAATATCACATAACACTTATTAAATCCTATCTATTGGATAGAATAACGCACGGTTGCGTTACCTAGAAGAGGATGCCGGACACCCAATACAGACGCCTCCAGGTAACACAAAACAAATTACTCAGACTTATGACTAACGCCAACAGATACATACGAATAGACGACTTGCACCGAAACGCTAATATACTAATCGTGACTATATTACTGAGACCTCACAAAAATTCTTTAAAACAAAGGTACACGCCTCAAACCTAACCAGACATATAAACGACATATATGGACATCACAATTACATTCACACATAAACTGATACAGAAAAAATTTTCCTCTTTACTACGAAATTAACTGAAACTGACCAAACACACTTAACGACAGACACACACGCCATACTTTACAAACCACAGCCCACAATCAGCCAAACATCCCATACCCTTCCCTTAACTCATTACAAAGCACGGACATGTCTCTTCCACTTCAACAACCAATTTCACACATATTCTAATTTTTCAATTGTTTTAAACAGATTTTTTCTAGTGTTTTTCCTGTGTGCAGACTAAAACCACTAATTATACAGAGTGATTTATAAGGAATGGGTAAAATTTTACCTGTCGATTCTATAGCCGAAAATATAAATTTTTTGCTTCATAACTGGTGGTCAAATATTAATACTTACTGAGATACAAGATGTTAAAGTTATAAAAATGAATAAATAAGTAGGTGGAAATGCACATACACAATGTCTTTTTCAGTTATTTTGTATTCAGGCGTTCACATGTACCTGGTTTAATTATTCGTAAATTTGTGTTGTGATTTAAACCTGATACTTTCTTTCCACATTCTACTTTCTATCTACCCGAACTTAAAATGATCCTTTATTTTTCAATTTCTCTGCCTTAACTTTTGTCACATGCACATATAAAATAATTCGCACAAAATACATCAGAAGACTTTCGTATTTATCCTGACACATGAAGTAAAATATGGCTATTTTACATAATGTTTTTTGAAGATTATATTTTTGCTATAATTTATAAGTCTTTTACAGAATTCGAGCCAGCGAACCCTCAACTTTTTTAATGTCCGAAATAATCGCGAGAAGACTCTTTATTGGAGCACTCTGTACATTCCAAAAGTCGAAATTACATTTCGGGATCGTCCTAATGTAAAATTCACTTTGCTTGCTGTACCATCAACCAAAATACAAGAATGTATTCAAAGCTTCCGGGTAATAATAAAATCTGCGGACCAGCTAAATCCCATTTAAGAAACCCGTTACATATTAAACAAAACTCCAGTTAGGCAAAGAATTTTGCATACTTTCAACCCGAAAGACCAATTTCATGAGGCTTTTACGGAGAAGATGCATGCCAAGCTGATTTTAATAACTGTATCTTGATTTGCATAAAATGTGGACAATATAATCCATACGAAATGCGTGTTAAGAAGTAATTTTAAGACGAATCTTTTACAAGCTAGTCTTTAAAATATTTAAAATATCTGTAGTAAATCATGATCACAATTCTGGGTATAGGGGGAAGCCATTTCCTGCACTCTAAAGAATTTCAAGATCAACGCGTAAATTCTTCTAAGTATCTGAAACATTGGTCATAAATTTAACGGATTTATTTCATATAATAGACAAGTGATTAAATATTAATAAAAATATTACATTGTTTTATTAAGGACGTATATTACCACTCATCTAATTAGTGAATGTCTTGTATAGAATATGTCATTTTTAAATTTAATGCAATATTATAATTTTACAAACGATAGAGGTAATGTGTTGGGCTTATTATTAACTGTTTCTTCAGTATTAAATAAAAAATCAATGTATGTTTACTTACGTGATTAAAGCCACAAATCACAAAAATTATGAAGCCAATATTGAGCAATCGTCTCAGAAGTTGAAAACAATATCGATTGAGTGGTACATTACACGGTAATGATCCAAATTGTTCTGTTCGAGTATTTTATGAAATTATTTTTAATCTCTTTATTAAAACTTATATACCTAAAAAATTCATTAGAAAAAATTCTTACCTCATTTGGTTTTCTTTTACTACCAACAATTTAATTAAGGAAAAACAAAAAATTTCGCAAAAATATCGCAATCGAAACGACCGTGAACATTCTTCTGATTACAAAAATGACAAGCAAAAAGTTTTGACAGCCCCAAGTTACATACCAAATCATTCAATTCATTTTGAGCAATTAAGTAAGGGTCACTAAAACTTTCTGGAATATACAAGGATCGGCACACTGATCTGGGCTGTCTGAAGAGTCGTTACTATTTCCATTACCTCCCAAAATAATATTTTGCCAATCTACAGTTTGATGCAATGTGAGGAACAGGTCTTGGAGCCAATTGCAAATTCGGATATTTGATTCTTTGTTTTTCTTTTTTGGAATATCGCTCAGTTCTTGCTACACAAAAATAGCAATCATCGAAATGATTGGTGGGTTCTCGCCATACCACTGGAACCGCAAAAGGCATGATTTTTCTTTTAACTTTCATCTACTGCAGTAGTGACAGGCTACGACTTACACAACAAACGTGAGGAGCCCATTGCTTGTCTTGATCTCTGACTAAAACTCCAAATTATAGAAAATACGTGTTTCACATTTTCAGACAACGGCCTCGCTTGTGGCTTCACAAGGAATTCTCCACAAATGTAACAAAACTTGTCAGATAAGGTTTTGCAACCTCGGCACGTTTGACTGAACATTTTTGTCGTAACAGTTACGTAGACAAATGAAAACACTTTCTAACAGACACAATTGGGCACTTGGAAGATCAAAACAAGATTGATATTGAAAATGTCCCACCTTACTTTAATTTGCTCTTCTAAGACTGCCGATCCATCATAAAACTTATTACCTGGCAATATAATAGGGTCTATTGTGTTCACACAAAAAATGATTCGTATTAGAACTTGTTGGATATTTTTTTCAGTTAATAGGAAGGTATTAACAATATAAAAAACAGTGGTCTGAACTATGTTACAATAATTGTGTCGGCCAGTGTAATAAATCTATTTCTGATCTGTATGCAACTTATTTCGGCAGTGTATATGAATTCAACACACTCCTCAGATGTTCAATCAGAAGAAAATAACTTAAATATTATTTTTACTAACCATAACAAGAAAACTAATTCTGGATGCCCTAAAAAATAATAAAAAAGGGCCAGGTACTGATGACATTCCAGCATTATTTCTTAAATTCCGTGTGAGTCTACTGAAGCCTTTGTACTTAATTAACAATAAATGTCCACAAACACGTATTTTAGATACTTGGAAAACTGCTAAAGTTTTTCCAGTCCCCAAATCTGGTGGTAAAGATAATGTAATATGAGCCACTATAGGCTCATATTATTAGATCATTTTGGCAAAGTTTTTGAATCAATAAAAATTACAAATGAATTATATTTTCTTTTAAAAAATAATATAAATATTCATTAGTACGTTTTTTACAGCAAGACATCTGTTTTAATTAACTTGGCACCTTATATGGAAAACATATATTATACAATGAAGGATTGTCTCTCCGTATGTTCTGTGTGTATCTACTTTTCTAAGCATCGGATAAAATGGATCACCCATGTCAATCACAAATCTAACAAGTTTCGGTGTGCACAGTCAGCTATTGGAGCTTCTCTCTTCGCACATTAGCAACAGATCTCAATATATAGCTATAAACAATTTTAAGTCTGATATAATAAATGTGACATCAGTAGTACTTCAAGGTTTTCATCTGGGACCTCTTTTATTTATTATTTTTATAAATGGCATACACATTTGTTTTACTTCTTCTAAGCACATTATCAATGCTAAAAATCTATAAAAATATAAGATCTACTGAAGATATAGGGAAATTCAAACTGACTTGAACAAGTTCTATAATGACTACTATAATGGTTATGACTTAAGATGTTTTGGTTAAATTTTATGGTATTTAAAAAATTCAGATAATAACTCCATCTATTGTTTTTCTCGACACTTTTCTCTATCTGGTATGTGATAAAAATATATATATATATATATATATATATATATATATATATATATATATATATATATATATATATATATATATATATATATATATATTTGTATCGAATCGACTTTCAATACTGTATTAGGTTTCTCTTTTGTTAATTTAAATATCCTTTTTGCAATTTAATTTGTATTTTGTATTTTGCGTCACTCTGTAATTGGGTAGCTGCAACTGTTTGTTGGGTGGCATCTTTTCTTAAATGAAAAAAAAAAAATATATATATATATATATATATATATATATATATATATATAAAATACACAAAGGAAAAGTTAAATTATTACTCGATTTTAAGCGGGCCCGGATAAAAACTGTCTTGGGTAACTTTTGAATAAAACTAATTCAAAATTTAAAACCTAATGAATCTAATTTTATCACAAATAATTAATAAACATTAAATTTCTTTACAGTAGACTTCTATAATTATTAAACTTATTACAGCTGCAAAATCTGGAGTACCATTTTAACATCATATATCTAAACGACAGAGATAAAACTTCTCTTACCCACAAATTTATCCTAAACGCCCATGTGCATGAAATATTACCAAACCAAGCACTGACAAGTCATTGTTTTTTAAAATGAAATATACGTTTTAGAAATGGTGGAGTTGCTTGCAGAAAGATCAGCACACACTTTACAGATGATTAAAATTTATATAGCAACCTTTTAAAGTAATGACACATCACAAGCAACGCCATCTTGATTTATAGAACCACTTTAAACAGCAGTTTAATCCCCGTTAAAACGTCTTATCCTTTGGCTAGTTGATGCATCGGTCTTTGGCCAATTTGCCTACATTTACAATTTACATGGCATTTTTCAGGTTACATGGATAAGAGGAATTCACATAACTACTACATACCTCGTCCCGTGTAATTTGGTAGCAAATTACAGCTGACAGGTGTGTTTGTTGCTTAGCAATGGAATTTATTTCAGTTTTCGGATAATTTAATAGCAATGTATAAAAATTAGACATTTTAGAAGGAAAAGTTTATGTTTTGAAATTTTGGTGGCATGTGTAGAATGTAGGTAAAAATTGAAAATTAAAAAGTTCTCACCTCTAAAGAGCGAGCTCACAACTAAAATTTATAATTTGCGCTAGATTCTTTTGAAACCGAGATGAAACATCTCCCTAATTGACCAGCTTCTAACTCAAAATCTAATAGACCTATCGAAAATATGATAAGAGCGATTTTTATAGAAAATTGAGGGTGTGGAAACGTTTCGTTCAAGGAGGTAGGTAACCTTTTGAACATGTCACTAAAATTTTAAAACATTATTAATTTTTTCTTCTATTCCCAACATCTCAGCCTAATTTCCATACACTATACGGGAATATGAACATTACGGATACAAAATATAGTTACATGTTCGGAATATAATCTATTTTAACACCCAATTTCAGTTTATTAATATTTTCCAAATTATTAAATTTTCATACAAAATTACTGTCAAAATCGTACTGAAGAACTTACGTACAAAAGAATACCAGGTTGAACCAATACAATCAAGATCTACATTTAAATATGTTGGCGCCCTGAAATCCAAATATCAGTTTTGAGCAAAAAAGAAAAGCTATTCTCATTTTTTGTTGAAAATGCTGAATCAGAAATTGATGATGGTTATTTGTACTTGCAAAAAAAAAGGTGCACATTTTTATCTTTAAATGTGACTAATTACATTTATGAAGTGGGGGATGGTTAACTAATGTGATTTTTTAAATCCTTTTGGGCTAGTTACGCTTATAATTGAAAACACGCCACTAAATAATTGTTATTTAATGTTGTAATTAATGTAAGAACCTCACTGAATGCAACAAGATTGTTATTTGACATAAACTTAATTATTAAATATGTTATGTGGCAAATTGTTGGGGTCTGGTCATTTAAAGAAGAAAACTAGTTTCAAAAATATGTCGACGTTTCGTCTTTATGTAAAGACATCCTCCGGACTATTTTGTATAGGTGTTCCTTGTAAAACACTAAACAGCTAAACCGTGTTTCGGAGTTATTGCCCCTCATCAGCGTAGCTCCAGAAGTTTGTGTGAATATTCCATTTTCATGTCGAATCACTAAAGTAATTCTAAAATAAACCATTTACAGATCCATGATTTCTATAATCGTTTCATACATTTCTCTCATCCGATGCATTTTATCGAAATACAACAAGCGCACCCTGTTTTATTAGAATGAGTTCGAATTAAGAAAAAGCTCTCCATAATTTCACCGTGAGATAAAAGCCGGAGTCCCCCAGGATCCGTTCTATCACCACACCTATTCGCCATCTTTACCTCGGATCTCCCAAGGACCGAAGGCACCGCCATGGCACTTTTCGCGGACGACCCCGCCCTCATCGCCAGATCCAGGAGAGCATGGTTAGCCACCAGAAGACTCCAAGAGGCAGCCTCCCTCATGGAAGAATGGTGCAACCGATGGAAAGTCGCAGCCAACGCGGAGAAAAGCCAAACGATTCTCTTCAGGAAAGGACGCAAGGAAACCCCCACAGGATACGTTTTCATGTTCGGCGAGGACATCCAACGGCACGATTCCGTCAAGTACCTTGGCGTAATCATGGACAAAGGCCTAACATGGAGACAGAACACCGAAGCGATAGTTGCGAAGGCGAAGCGAACGAGGGCTCTCATCTACCCGATGGTAGGGGACCGGAGCAGACTCAACTTGAGGAACAAGCTCCTGCTAGTCAGGACACTCATCAGGCCACAGCTAACCTACGCATCCGTAGCATGGGGATACCAAGCGAGGACCTACCTCAAGAGAATTCAAGCTGTGGAAAACGTAGCCATCGGGACAGCGGTAGACGCGCCATGGTACGTACGAAACTCGGACTTCTTCAGCGACCTGGAGCCCACATCGGTCACCGAGATCATCCGGGACAGAGAGAAGAAGCCATACACCTTAGCCGAGGAGCATAGGAACACGTAATCAGGGAGAAAACCAACTACAAGCCGGCCGACGCTCAGAGGCACAAAAGGCCGAAGGTACAGATATTGGACAACGTGTGAGTATAACTAATCTTTCCCTTTCAGATGGACCAACCACAGAAGAGACACGACATACCAACCACCTATCCACAAACTTTGCTGGCATCAGACAGTATACCGTCTAATGCGTGTTGTCTCCTCAGCTCCGTGCAGGACAAAAGTGCTAAAAAGGCACTTAGGTCTGCACTTCCTCGAGCTACACAGTTCATCCCCACCACTCCGATGATCCGGATGACAATATGTCAATTGACATTTTATGTACCGGCAGTCAATCCCAAGTCGCAGAATATCCGCATAGTCCCTGACAGACCGACGATTACCCCCGGGGGTGACAAGCTGGCGAAGAAAGAAGACGAAGTCAGAAGAGCGCCAGAAGAGGCCCTAGCTAGCAGGGTTCATCAGCTAGGACCCAGGGAGGTTGGCTGAAATCTTCGGCACCGCTCACATTTGTGAGTGGGGCCGTTCATAAAGTAAGCTAACCCGCCCTGCACGAGGTCGGTCCAGGTCTACAGCGATGACTAGGGTAAAAAGGCAATAGTCCTGCCTGACCCTAGCATCCAAGACCGTCATCAAGCCAAATGGATATTGGCGCGCATAATTTCACTATAAATTTGTAGGTCAGTTTCCGTCATTGAATGTTATTTCAAATTTCACGAAAACGATTTGATATTTGGATATTTGGACTTCTTTTTAAAGCACCACTTTAAACGGTACTAATACATAAAGTGTAATAAAATTCATAATATTGGCAAATAAAGTAAAACAAACGTCATAAATTTCATTTTAATATATCAGCGTTATTTCTAACAGAGAACTAACTGCTTGAATAGAAATAATTGTTGTAGAGGCTTTTATTTAAATGGTTATTAGAGCATATATCAACCTATCGGTTTTTAATGGACAATAAACACAACTGTCGAAAACAATGGGTAGCTATAAACTCGCATAAACTTATATTATATGCAGTTAAACAATGTTTATGTCCATTAATATACTATGTGATTTACATATATAGAGATAAAGCATGGTGAGTAACGAATATAGGGCGATCCATTGTTTCATATTCAACGACCGTTTACAATAACATTAACAAAATTTACAAACTAAAAGTTGGATTTCAACTTGCGTTTTCATCTGATTTTAAAAATCACTCATTTTTCCTTTTATCACATAAGAATTTTTCACAATTTGGTAAAGCCGTAGTAACGATTAAATCACCAACATCACATAAACACCGCATAAATTAGACAACCCCCAAATTCAAAGCAGGTGCTGCATGAAAAAACGCAGACACAACCACTCACTTCGACTTCGTCAGGGTCGAAGCCGACATTTAAACCCAGGAGTCGGCAGACAGAAGACCAGCTACGTTTGTCACTTAACGCTTTAGCCTACTGCGCTATCAAGCTCGGTTAATTAAGTTAATTATTCAATTTGTTTAATTAAAGGCATGATAGTAGTATAAATAAAGTGATTCTATTCAGAATTGAAGAATCTCCTGGGGGTCATCGCTTCTGCAATATGAGCAATAGTGACGCGCCCTTCCACCCGAGATTTTTAAAAAATATCTGCCCAGTTTTAAAGTATGATAAAGATAAAACAAGTCGAAAACCCTAAGCAGTTATCAAACTGAATAGAAAAACAATGCCGTATCATATTTTTTCTATAAAAATTATATTTATGTTAATCCCACGCTCGTCATTGGTGGAAGTAAAAAAATCTAATTATATTATATTATATGAAGTTTCGTCAAAAAATCATGCTTTAAAATTTGCCAGATGTTTTGAAACACCCTGTATACTGTACTGTATACTATAGTGAGTGAACAAACTTGTTAGCGTCGCAGTCTTTCGAAAGGGTTGTAAACTTGTTCGTTCCATTTACCACGGAGATCGGAAGGTAGCAGTGGCGGTTCGTGGGTCAAGAGATAAGGAGGTCAATTAGAAAAGTTTACTGTATTACCTACCTTTTAAAGTGATTTAAATTCCAAGTCGATCCCTCCGGTCTTTTTAAGATGCAAAGTGATCAATTATTTTTTCATTAAAGTCTTTTATCTTCTTTATTAATGTCCTTTCTATGGTAAGCATAGCTAAAGAAGATAATCTTTCCCGACCCATGGTATTTCTTAAAAATGTCTTTATTCTTTTTGAGGTGGAAAAACAACGTCCACTTTCGACGGTAGTCATAGGAAGAGTAAACAAGATTTTTAACAGTTTGACACTTTCAGAAAAAGTATTGCACAAATTATTGTTAATAAAAAGCTGTAACAAAGCAACTGCACTTTACTATTGAAAAAATCTTCTCGGCTATATAATACTTCTAATTCAGTTTTAAGTTTAAAATGATTTATGACTGGATACTCCATTTTAATTAATTTAAACATATCTTGAGGAAAGCTTTTTTTTATAATCTTTAAATCGATCTACGTGAAATAGCTGAGACACTGCTAAATGATTACTGAAGCCAAACCTGTTTTTAATCTCAGATGTAATTACATCACGAACTTCTAATGAAATTCTCCTTTTTGATTCTTCGGTTTTACATCTCTGGGCAGACTGCATGGATGTCTCCTCCAAACAGTTATTCAAAATTTTATTTCTGATGTCTTCAATTTTACTATTAAAAACGCCAATACACTTATTTACTGTTATGACATCGATATTACATTTTTGTAATTGATTGAACAATATATCACAATGAGGCATAACTAAATGAAAAAAATTTAACCAGCAAAGAAAATGTTCATTTTGTAAGTAGTTTTTTAAACCAATAGCTTGGTTTAGAGTGTTGTTTTCTGATTCATTATCAATGATCTTTTCTAAACAATCTAATAATTCTGTTCGATAGGTATAAACAGTCTCTATGCACTTTGTATTAAAATTCCGTCGTGTTGGAGCCGCTTTAGGTAATCTCACCTTAACAACATTATCTAACACGGCTGTTTTTTTTGGCGATTTTCCAAAGAATGAAGAAAAGCTATGTAAATTAGCAAAAAAAAAAATTTTTATGCTTTTATCCTGACTTGATGCTTTTTTGTAAAATTAAATTTAGTTGATGAGCGTAACAATGAATAAAATATATTTTGTACTACACTCATATTTAATAGTAAACACCAAAAACACTGTTTTACTTAATTTCACGACAAGTAGAGATTTACTAATAAAACTGAACTTCGTGCGTTACCGTTTTCGTAAAATGTGTCAGGGACATTGTCCCCGCCAGTGTTTTCTGTCTTTTTTTGCTTTCTGACGATTCGCGCATAAGTCTATTTCACTTTAATTAGTTGTAAATTCGGTCCGTAGCTAGCTTTGAGGACAAGTTGTGGATTAACCCAAGATTTTTAAATTCTATAAATGAATAATGTAATGAATATGAATGTAGAGGCTCGGTGCTCGGAGGGGATACGAAATCCTGCGATCTAGATATTTGAATAGTATTGTGCATAGAATGAACTAGATACTTTAATACATTTTTTAAGAATATTAAAAATATATATATTATATATTTTTAAACTTCAGAAAATGAATAGACCTATTTTTTTATTTGTATGTGGGAGGTCAATGACCAAATGACCCTATAGAAGAACCGCCAGTGGAAGGTAGCAATAAATGACTCCAATTCCAGGGTTGACGCTAGATGATGTGGCACCGTATATATGACAAAACATCTTACCTTGAGGCTATTTTTGCGAGTTCAGTACATTCAAAGTTAATACCAAGAGGGGAAGTATTGATGAACGTAACACTAACACGTACATATATTTTTAACTAGCGATCACATCAGTAAAAGTAAATTATTAATATTAACGCACCCCCTAAAACATTTGCCACTTTCCAACCCCAAGCATTTGATGTTTCATTCACGCTAATCCAAACGTACTTGTTAACCAGTTCACAATTTTTTTTTGTTTAATTCTGTCATATTTCTGTGATGCTTGGTGTTGTGTCCGATGGCACCTGAACATTGCTATATTGCTACCGATAAAATTTTGCAAAAACAACGATATTTTGAAAAAGTTAACCTTCATTTTCTTTAATTTCACATTGTTTACGTATCTACATGTTATTCACATAGACCTTCTATAAATACTATGTATTTAGAGTGTATTTCAATGACTTCGAAGTCATTGGTGTAATCATTTTCAATGGTACAGTGGGCGTAAACGTGGTCCAAGAAACGCGATCCGCCTATATCTATCTATGAATTGCCATTGGACACTCGACAATAACCATCCTTGTTAGTCAGTAATTAATTACTGTTCTTTATAGCTGCATAACGTCCAATTATCTGATAAAACTATTTAATTTTCTGTTCTCTGTTTTATAAAGTAAACAGAATCATTATCATTTACCATTTTCCATTGTATGGGAATGTTTCATTAAGTGTTTGCAATTATTATATCTACATTAAGTCGTCCTCGGAATTTATTGCTATCTCCCGATTTCTAGGAGCGATGTGAGCACGTTAAAGATCACTACCTCACAAAGTGGGGGTTCTAGTAGTACTACCAGATTCTAGCTGTAATATTAATTTTTGAATTTGTTACCAGTGTTGCTTAATATTGATAAACCTGTATTAAACCAAATAAAATACTAGATTTATTAATCGTTCTAATGATATATCTAACAATAAAAATATACTGATTGAACTAAAATAAATGGAGAATACTTACGAAACGCATGAGAGGCGTACTTCTTATGAGGCAGTTTTTTTTTTAACATTTAAAATAAAAGCTAATTTAGCTTACGTAAATGGAAATACAGTTCCAATAACTTGTATGTGTAGACCTTTGATTATATTATATAACAAACTGTATTTTTCTGCTTAAATGTCCTTTAATGGTAAACACATATTACACCTATTTACTTCAGCATAAAAAAAAGTAAGACACGCAGATCATTACCGGTCAATTAATAAAATATACAATTTTTCGATATTATGGCGAAGTCGCCAATGATACTACAAATTTATTCTCAAAATTACACATTAGCTGATATAAATAAACATGTTTGAACTTTATTTTAAAAAGATGCCATTAGTGAAATCTTTGTTGTTGCATAAGAACTTCTTCAATGGGGATTCGAAATTTGTAGACGGATTTGCAACAAATTACTTTTCTACAGATATCAAACCTTCCAGATTTTATGATAGTCAAGTCATATTACCTTGAGCATGATATTGTACATCTACAATTACAATTATTTTAATTAATACTAATCGTATCTTTTAAAAATATTGGATTTTAACAAACTTAACTCGATTTATTCACAACAAGGTATTCTAACAAAAACATATATTTGGATCGAAAGGTGTATAAGAACCAACGACATTTACAAACGATATTTTCTTGTAATGGAAAAAAATAAAGCTAGAGCTATCAAGTGCCATATCATCAAAATTAAATAATTAATATAAGATTTACTGGTGATTTATCTTGCCAATAGAAAGGTCCATAAACTTAAATGGTTGTAACTTCTAAATTGAATATTGGAAAGCAACAACTAGGGGTACATTTTATTCACAACAAGTAATGCTATTTGAAGGGTATAGCTGTCGCCCATATTTCAAAAACAGCATTTTTATAATGCATCCGCCATTTTGAATATGTATATTAAAAATATTAATTGGAAATTGGGTTAATCTATAATTTTGGATATCCAGATATCCGCCGAAATAAATACAAGGGATTTTTTGTCCACATGTAATAACTCAATTATTTGAATTTAAATAGTTGATTGATTCGCCCTTTACTTGATGAAAATCCATTTTAACATCGAACTAAATAAAACTTCACGTTTTAAGATTTTCACAATTTTTGTATTCATATATTTACGAAATATATATAAACATGACAATTGTTTCGCCAACACAGTGGCTTCGTCAGATGTGAGTACTAGACTAGCTATTACAATTATGAGTAGGGTGTATAAATAAGCTTGATGACATAGTAAAATTGCATCCTAAATAAATCAAAATAAAAATAGAATTGTAAACTTGTAAATATTAAATATAAACGGATCATTCACATTTAAAAATATAAAATATATATATAATAAAGGAAAAAATATGTATTGTTCTATAGTTCTTTTCAAGTTCGTAAAATGCCAAAGGATAAGGGTCAAGTTTTACCAAAAACCTAAAATGTCTATTGATTATATTTGTGCATTGAAATTGACTATAGAAGAGCGTAACAAATTGTAGAAATATAGAAAGTATAAAGATTTTAAAAATAATTAAATATGTGTATGTAAAGTAAACTTTTTTCAATATTAAAACATGTTCAATAATGGTGAGGAGTTTGTTTCCAGTTGGTCATTTAGAATTATTTCTGAATCTTTTAGCTTATTGATTTCCAAGGATTCTAGTAGTGTTAATTTTAATCCTTTATTTTCGGAGTGCAAAATCTCGAAGTTTTCATCAAAACTATGGTTTTCGTCTAGGAGATGATTTGCATAAGTAGAATCTTCTCTTCTGTTTCTAAAACTGCTTTTGTGTTCTGATATTCTTTTCTTGAAACATCTTCCGGTTTGTCCAATATATACTTTCGGGCAGGTACCACATTTTAGCTTATAGATTCCAGATTTATTTTCTTTATTAGTTTTATTAATATCTTTTTTTAGCTAATTTACCAAGGGAATTATTCGTTTTATAAGCAATATCAAAATTTTGTTTCTTTAAATTTTTAGCGACTTTTTCTGTAGGGGTCCCAATATATGTAAGGGATTTGAAATAAATTTCAAATCAAATTTATTATTTGCAGTTTTATTCAGTACCTACTAAAAGCACTACGTCTGTGATCTTGTTTTGAGAGTAATTTAAATATGTTTTCAAGAAATAATTTTAATAAATACAGCTCGTTTAATTAAGAATTATAGTAAATTCGTGCTTTTTCCAAATAAAATATATTGCTTTTAGGAAACCACACGCGCGCTGTGGTTTCCAACTTCTCATAATCGAGCGAATTTGATGAATTTAATACACTTGTATTACTCGCGAAAGGCTTACGTTATGTACTATTGAGGTGTTTAATAATGAGACGAGATGTTTAATTATACAATTAATAGGACTTAATACGCTGGTGAAAAATATTTAATTAATTAATTATAATTATTACTCCAGCAACAAGAAGTGCATTAATGTTTATGAGCGTGCTAAAACGATAGCGTGTTTTAAATGTCTCGTTGGGTGGGATCGCAGGATAAGCGCATAAAATCTATTTTAAAATAACGAATATATTTTATTATACCCGGCTGTCATAAAGCCATTGACTGTCGCTTTTTTGAGCTAGATTTAGTATACGTAACCAACCTAGAGCAATATCAATGCATTATTTTATGTTCTAACAAGAAATACAAGCGACATAATGTAAAAGTCATAATAATTAATACTCAGTGAAACTGCAAAAAAAATAAAGTTGGGATTATAAGCACCGGATGTAAATGTCTTATGGTGCAATTAATATAACGAATTGAGGCTCCTAATTACTCACAAAAAGTATTTAAGGTATAGGTGATCTTGGACTTCAGCTTATTCCTGATTGTTAACTTTTTATAAAAAATTTGTTACATTAAAGAATGACTTTTTTTCGAAAAACGAAAAATAAAAACGTAGCAAGCTAACTGTGCTTGATAATTTTTTTATTGTGTCTATCCGAAGACACACTGTTAGGTACGTGCATATCAAGTATCTATGTACACGTTACAAAATAAATATACATATAAGTAGCAAAACTTTGTAGATAAAAATTTCTAATAGTACTTTGCATTACAGGGTGGGGCAAAAGTGCGTAGGACCTCGATATCTCGAGTTCTACGATAGCTAGAAATTTTTTTAAAAAATTGCAAGTAAACTAGATAAAAAAGTCTATAACTGGAAATTATTTTCGAACATATAGGGCGAACCAAGACGAAATTACAGGACCAACTGCCTTTTTTTTAAATGTTATACCTATATATCAGTACATTTTTTGAAGCCTCTTTCTAGGCTCTATTCATTCCTATATTATTATTGGCTTTCTCCCAACCACTTTGATGTAATGAATTTTTTTTGTTGAAATAATGCCATCTGCAGATGGATATTAAAAAAATTATGAGTTTTAAGAAAAACTTATATGAACACCAGTTACAAGACATCTAATTAATGTTTTTGAATCATTTTCATTTCCTAAAAATGTACAGGGTGGCCAAAAATTAGTATTCAATTAAGAACTTTTTAAATTGAATTTTCTCAATTTTTTCAAATGGAACACTCTGTATATCATTCAACGATGTGATGTAAAAATGAAAAACGAACATTTTTTGTAAGTACTTCCCTATGGCTAATTGCAACCATTTTCGTTTTATAAATAAATAAGTGTTTATTTTTTAATTAAGAACTTTTTAAATTGAATTTTCTCAATTTTTTTCAAATGAAACACCCTGTATATTTTTCGACGATGTGATGTAGAAATGAAAAACGAAAATTTTTTGTAAGTACTTCCCTATGGCTAATTGCAACCATTTTCGTTTTATAAATAAATAAGTGTCAAATTCAAGAATAAACTTAAAAAAAGAGGTTCGCTCAAATAATTCATTAGAAAAATTTATAATAGGTGTTCGACGTGTTGCCCATTTTGATTGACATACGTCTTTATGCAATTATGAAATGAGGCCATTTAGTGGGACCATTTCCATTGAAATGAGTAAATAGTATTTAACCAGTCCTTTACTGTAATGTTTCTTTTGTACATTTTTTGCTGTTTTCGTTATTCCACAAGAAATAAAACCTCAGTTTGGTATAAATTGTCGTGTACAAAGGAGCATTTATTACACTTATTGGTCGTTAGTTACAATTTGTATTGAATTTAAAATATTTGGAATTTTACAATATGAATTTTAATAAAGCGGAACTTGTAGACATGACTTTTATTTTGGGCGAGTCAGACAGAAATTGTTTACTTGCCAATAGAATTTATCACCAACGTTATCCTGAAAGAAGGCTTCCTGTTGTTAGCAGCTTCCAAAACCTCCCTGATAGATTTCTGGAAACTGGAAATGTCGAATATAAAAAAAAGTGAAAGAATAAAACGTGTTGTGAACGAAGAAAATGAGTTTTCTGTGGTGCTGGCAACGGTTGAGAATCCCCATGTTAGTCAAAGAGAAGTGACCTCATTAGTAGGAATAAGTAGACGGTCTGTGGGTCGAATCTTAAAAACAAATAAGTTGCATGCATATCATATTCAAATGCACCAGGAATTATGTGATGCCGATTTTCAAAAGCGCCTACAATTTTGTAATTGGGCCAGAGATAAAATGCAACTTCTTCAATAATGTTTTATTCACTGATGAGGCAACTTTTCATAAAAATGGATTTGTTAATAGGCACAATTTCCATTATTATGCTTCGGAAAATCCTCACTTTTTTATGCAAGTTGATAACCATCACAGATGGTCTATAAACGGTTGGGGAGGAATTATTGGAGAACATGTAATAGGGCCACATTTCTTTGATGGTACATTGACTGGAGCTATTTATCTTCATTGTTTGGAAAACTATCTGCCACAATTATTGGTAAATCTCCCTGGAAGAATTCGAAATAGGATGCGGTTTCAGCAAGATGGTGCTCCACCTCATTATTTAAATGCAGTTAGAGACCATTTAAATAATACCTACCCTCATCAATGGATTGGAAGAAATGGACCCACTAAATGGCCTGCTAGATCCCCAGATCTTACAAAAATGTATTTCTTTTTGTGGGGATACGTGAAGGAAATTGTTTATAGAGACACACCAACAACAGTACAAAATATGAAGGAAAGAATAATAACTACCTTTAGATCTATCCCACCGGCAGTTTTAGGAACAGTGGGAACCTCATTTTAAAAGCGCATAGAGAGGTGTGTCAATCAAAATGTCCAACACGTGGAACATTTATTATAATTTTTTCTACTGATTTATTTGAAGAAACCTCTTTTTTTAAGTTTATTCTTGAATTTGACACTTATTTATTTATAAAATGAAAATGGTTGCAATTAGCCATAGGGAAGTACTTACAAAAAAATGTTCGTTTTTCATTTTTACATCACATCGTTGAAAAATATACAGGGTGTTCCATTTGAAAAAAATTGAGAAAATTCAATTTAAAAAGTTCTTAATTGAATACTAATTTTTGGCCACACTGCACAAAATAATTTCCAGTTATAGACTTTTTTATCTAGTTTACTTGCAACTTTTTAAAAAATTTCTAGCTATCGTAGAACTCGAGATATCGAGGTCCGACGCACTATTGTCCCACCCTGTATAATATGTCGTTAGTTTTATTTCTTCATGTAAAAATTTCACCTACATTCTCAAGCATACTCGTATATAACGACGCCGATTATAGTCAGATAATATTAAAACACAAACTTCCTCATACGACCACCGTACCTTGCAAATCAAAAGCGTATAAAAATATGACTTACCCCTCAGTTGAGTGCTTTCAATGGCGAACATGTTTAATGCCAGTAATTGCAAAAATCTATTGCACGGCAACGGCACTGGAGAATGCTGTAAAAGGGCTCGAAATTCTCTCAACATCTGCATAGCGGTCTCTTGAAAACTCTCCATGCTGTAAATAAACAAGACTTTTTATTTGTGCACTTAACAAATATTCTTTTTAATTATTAATGGTTGTGGAGTCATAAATTATACTCTAATGACTTTACTACAATACGTAAAGTACGCACAGAATGATTTCTTATGGCAATTGGCTACTAACATCAATTAAAAAAATACAAAACATTGAATGAACCCGCGTTAATCTGGGATTATCTTTTCACAAATCTAGATTTATTTATTTAATTACGATCTCACCACCGGTAACAGAAAATTGTTCCATCCTCATGCACTGGTTAATATTAGGTTTTAAAATAATATAACAATGATATTAATAGTAACATTTATTGATTATTTTAGATATTAATTATTTATGATAATTAATTTACTCGGTAATTTATACGAATTTTAATAATGCGTAATATATAAGGTACAGTGGTATAGTGCTTGCCATGCTTCAAATTGTCAGTCCGTGGGCCCCAAAACGCTAAAAGCTGGCATATGGCAAAATCGAAAGCCCTAAATAGCTTAAATTCAAATTTGTACAAGAATCATCCTGTGTAAAAAAGGCACTATACAAAATTTTTGAGTTAACAATATGAATGGACAGCTGATATAATTTTCTATATTTAGCCAAAATTTGGAAACGGCATCTGTGGCTGTTTAGTTGTAAAAAAATCAAATCCTTTTCAAAAAGCATTGTCTCTTATGTAGATTTTCAAATTTAAACGCCCACGTTCGGGATTTCGTCAAAATTGATTCATTTTGCTACATTTTTTCCTTTCCCAATTATTTCCTAAAAAAACGAAGCTTTAAATTAAAAAATCCTTGTCTTTCAAAGTTGTTGTTATTCTTTCTAATTACTATGACTCTCGTTCATAATTTTATCGTTTTTCAGTTTTTCAGATTCTTTAACAAGTGAATTCCTTGAATGAATGTAGTGTAAAATACTACCTAGTTTCTTAACTATTTATCGTTACTATTACAATTATTTTCAAAATAGTGTACAATACACCCTGCAAGAGATAATTGAAATTGTAGGTCTCTACTGCGGAAACAATAATTCGGCAAGGGCTGTTAGAATTTTTAATATACTTCATCCCGGAAAAAATGTGACACATAAGTACGTACGTAAATGAATTGATGAAGAAATTTATGGAATCGGGATCAGTTGGTAACAGAAAGCATAACCCAACGCGGGTGGTTAATGACGACGATATGGAAGTTACAGTTTTAGGAGCAGTTACTTTAGAGAATCAGCTATCTTTATCACAATTATCTAGAGCAACAGATGTTTCAGGAAGCAGTGTATTTAGAATTTTACATAAACACATACAAACATACTAAATAAAATTTGTACAGGAATTGCACGAGGATGATCCTGACCGTCGTCTCGAGTTTTGTGAAGTATGAGTGGAAGTTTAATTGACACTCCAAATTTTTTGTACAACATTTGTTTCTCCACTGAATGTACATTTTCTGTCAATGAATTAGTCAATAGACACAATAATTGCAAATATTGGACTGAGAGTGATCCATATGTAATGCGTGAATTTCATACTCAAAGACCTCAAAAACTGAATGTTTGGTGAGGTATCCTAGAGACCATATTGTTGAACCCTTTTTTTGATGAGGGAAACTTAAATAGTGAGTCCTATTTGGAATTACCTAGAGAAGCAGTTGATCCACAAATTACCCAAATAATAGAAAACGATGAGACTTTTTCTGAAAATCTCCTTGGATTTCAAGGTGGAGCACCCCCACATTTTGCTGTGACTGTCCGTCAATTTCTTACTGACACATTCCCTGGTCGTTGGATACGTAGAAGAGGTCCGATGATGGAGTGGCCATCTAGGTCACCAGATTTTACTCCTTTAGACTTTTTTTGGGGTATTTGAAAACGAAAGTCTATGCAACTAAACCAGACTTGCTAGATGATTTACGAGAAAGGATTTTCAAGAATATCAACATTTAACGCCACGTTTTACGTAATGTTAGGAAAGCGTTTGAAACATGACTGTGTCATTGCATGGAGGTCAATGGAAGTCAGTTTGAAAACATAATAAAGTAATTTTTGGTATTGAATCGTTTATTACTCTAAACTTTTTTAATTTAAAATAACGTGTAGCTCCCAAACTATTCACTTTAGACCCCACAAATTACACATTTTTGTAATGAGTTTTTTCGAGGAGAAACTAATGACCTGAAAAATATGGGGTGTTTAAAAAAATTTAGGGGTAGCTCTGGGAGTGAGCGGCTGGAACTAATCCTAGATCTATTTATAAGAAAATGTGTCCCCCTCTTTTCACTTTTTGAACTGAAAGGCACATTGTTGGTTACTAATTTATTCATAAACAGTTCTGAATTATTTCATCTATATTCTACTTGCATGGAGGGGAGAAGGTACTGCACAGGTTCTTAATTAAACACCACAAGTAATACAACCTAATATTACTTTAAACTTGTGTGGGGGGAGGTTACACATTTGAAGACAACGGACAGTCACTCAATATCCAAGTAATCTGAGATTAACTTCTGCTACTAAACAATCTCAATTACTAGTCTACAGGTATTGAGTTGGGGACCCCAGTGTGAGAGCCAACAAGAAAAATTTATTTATAATTTTATGTACAAATATTTCCCTTCGACTCTTTCGCGCCCGGAATCAGCCAACCATTCACATGCAAGTAGCATATATCCGAAAGTTTGTATTAATAAATTTTTTGAGAGGTACTACGGATAAAGACCGTTATGATAAAACATTAATAACATCTTACTATGAAATTATTTGCCTTAACTTTGACATTTTAGCAAACGTTGAGATCTCTAGGTAACTATGGCAAGTCAAAAATGTAGAAAAAACTTTCTTCTCTAGGGAGGAAAGCTATTTTGCCTCCCTAGGGGGAGAAAGTACCATTTTCTCTTCGCACTCGAAGGAGGAAAATATTACATTCAATAGAGGTCGTAGAAAGTAAGTATTTGTTTTCTAAAACTTTTAATTTGTGTAATTTCTGCCGACGTGCTGCACCATGTCGGCCCGCCGTATGTTATGGCCGACTTTAATATACATGTCCATATTATTTCCTTTGGTCCTATTTAGTCTAATATTCTTCGTCATTAGATAGACAAAGCTGGATTTAGATAGATTTGACAAAGAACGACTTCCCATATAGTTGAGTTAATGTTTTTCAAAAAGATTAATCATTTATCTAACTGAACCCCTAGAAATGATCTTTGATTTGAATTTGAGTACCCCTGATCAAAATTTTGGGTAAATGCTATTGAAAGGCAGGTGGCCTTGTAAAACTAAATGTTACATAACAAGCAAGTTCGGGGCAAGGGTAATAATAACAATAAACCCCATTGATTTAAGAATACATAGGTATTTTTATTCTGTATTAACATTAATTTTTCAGACAGGTTTAGAACTAATTTTTACCAGTTGCACAACTAGTTTAAGGCACATTAAGCTTCCTTATCTCAAGGTTTAGTGCATCATATACCGAGTGTTGCTGATATATGATTTGCCCACTTCTGTTTGTTTAAATTTTAACTTAGGTAAATAACACTACATAATAATACAGTCACTAGGCAAATAAAAAACTAAATTTGCTAAGAAAGAAATGAATTTTAACATTTCTGGTTTACCAGAAATGATACCAATTTTTGAATTTAATCATGACATCCATTAGCGAACTGAAAATTAAATGCTTTATCGCAAACCATATAAACATATAGATTGCCATAATTAAAATTCGTTGCTATTATTTTCAATGAAAGCGGAAGTGAAAAATACTCCTTTATGTCAACTATCTTACGTTAAAAATTGACAAAAAAAGGTGGAGTGAACCACATCTTAGTGACACCCGGTATACCGTAGGATAAATATATAATCAATGGAATATGTACTAGAAACAAGATTGAATGCACAAGAAATGCCACTGTTCAATTAACACAAATCAACTATTTCCTACTGTGATTTTTGATATTATAATATGCATACATTTTATCTCAAATGGTCTAATAGTGATGCAACAGCGAACAATTAATTACTGCTTAGTCAAATCAGTGAATAAAAATTAGACGCAAAGTTTGGACCCACATTGTAATTAGTTACGCATTCCATTGCATTAACTATATAATTGTTTAAATTTAAAAAATAAGGACGTTTCGCCCAACACGTTTCCACATATTGAAGTTGACTTTGAAAAGTGGCTTCGTAACTGTACAGATAATCTAAAATAGCGGTTTACTAATTTATTTTTGTCCACGGCTATTATTCTCTCATACTGCGGCCAATTATTGCCACAGAAGAAATGTGAAAAGTAATATAAAATTCAGTATGTATGTATTTAAAAATTATAAAATGAATGAATGCATATTTACATTTATGCCTGTCTTTAGTCTGTAAGAAAAACAATGTTTACTCACAAAACATTCCTTTGTCGGTATAAAATGTAAAATAAAATTATTTAATAAAATATCTAATATTTTTATATGTACAAAAAAAAATACATTTTTATGTAGCAATGAAGTCGTTCAATAATGGAGGGGATTACTCTCTTAACTAGATATTTATTATCTTCATCTAGAGAATTTGTAATATAAAATAAAATATTGGACAGGCATCAACAATTTTTAGAAAAAGAATTACTGAACACAAAAGAGTTTTCTTTGGATATTAGTGTTGCCATGTGGTAACAGTTAGCGATGTTAAAATTATGTCTAACTCAACTTATATCATTATAATAGCTGGTGGTAAAATGATTTTTACATCACATGTATTAATGCAAAGTTAACAGAATAAATTTGTTTCAGTTATATAACACGAGGGGTAATATGTTGCTAGTCAGCTTCTTAAAATGGACATTCGCTGTCAATAACAAAGACTGTTAATTTACAGATTAAAACAAAGGTTATTTTGGTACACCTTGATAACTCTACAATAGGTTTGTTTCAACAGCAATTTCGGACAAGATTGAGACCGTCAGAAATATTCGCCCAGTTGCCTCTTATACGCTAGGCTTACTGTATTTACATTAATTGAACAGGGCGTTAAAGGAAAGCAAATGATGTACGTGTAGATTTCCTATGTGCAGTATTGATGACGGTTCTCACTACAGGTGACGCGGGCATAATACATGCACGTTATTATTTGCTTTAATTTTAACGCCTTTTCGATTTGAAACAGCGCTCGCTGTTTTTTGTGCCCTGTTTGAAATTTCTATTGTAATGATAAAGTTCCATTTTTATTTAATTATTAGATTCCCACAACCATTCCGAACAAAACAAACAGATTGCCAACTGATTTCAACTGTAATTCAAATATTCATTTCATGGGTAATGCTGAACTACTACTACTACCCGTACCATTCAGAAAGAAAAGGTAAAAAAAATATATTGTTTGAAATACAAATGTTTTGCATTCTAATCTATTTTGATTACACCCTTAGGTCTATAATTAATACATTTATAAACCCTACGGGATTCTGTAAATAAACCAATAGAACATTTAGTAAGTATATCTTTCTTTTGCTTCGCCTATATTTAGTTGCCAATTATTCTTTCTCTATTTCTACTATTTCATTTATTTGTGTTAATATTATTCCAAATTTTAGTAGAAATGTCCATAAACGGTTAAAGAAACTGGAAAGGGGATAGTCTTATTTGTAATGTATTGTAAATTGACATGCCCGTGCAAGTGGGTTTACTATATATATCAAATTCTAGTAATTATTAATATTTTTTTCCGCCCACCTCTAAAAAAATTAGGCCACTTTTTGTTTACTATTTCTAATTTAGTAAATTCATTTAATTTTACTATGTAAAATAATTTCATTTATCTTCAAAGACATCTATTAAAAACTTAATAAGATTCAAATGGTTGATTGAAGATGAAGTTAATTCGTGAAAATTCATTTTGATTTAAAAGAATTATTATAAATTATTATAAACACTTTTCATTACTCGTCTAATTTTAACTTTATTTGTTATCTTTACAACTAGTTTCATCCTATTCTGAAATTTTCAAGTAAACTAAATTATACACAGATTTTACTTTCATTTAAATATAAACTGAACCCATAAGGCCAATAGTTTCCCTACACAAATGCACCGACACGTAAGTTATCTGAATTACTTAATGAGTTTAAATCTATTACAAAATTTAAGCCCAAAAATACAATTAATAACTCCTTAGACTTAACAGTAAAATTAAACAGCCTAAATATTGAACCCAACTCTATAAAATTAGTATCGTTTGATGTGTCGAATATGTTTCCTAATATCCCCCCTTTCGAATGTCTTCCTCTAATTTCAAACATACTAGAAAAATGCAAAATTGTCCTACTAAAATATGCAATACTGCAAACATTCAAGTTGTGTTTAGATCAAAATTATTTCCAATTTAATGAGGACATCTTAATACAAAAAACAGGGCTCACTATGGGTTCGTCACTTAGCCCCCTTTTATTCGATATATTCATGAATAATCTTGAAGAAACTATATTAGAGTCTCCAATATCAAAAAAACATATTACCTTTTGGTACAGGTACGTTGAAGACATCCCAATTGGTTTTAACGGGACAGACAGACAATTAAAAATACTCCCAAATTTTATCAATAACATACATAATAATATATCCTTTACATTAGAAACATACATAATAATATATCCTTTACATTAGAAACATACATAATAATATATCCTTTACATTAGAAACAGAGAACAATAATAAATCAATAAACTTTCCTATAATATTTACCGCAAACCAACTTTTACAGACGCCACTATCCCTTTTAATTCCTACAACCCTTTCTCCCACAAATTAGACGTATATCAATCTATGACACACCGAGCCTTCAGCTTACCTTTATCCGAGATAGATTTAAAAGAAGAACTAGACACAATAAGACTTATAGCACATAACGGATACTCTCAAAATATAATCAACAATCTAATCTACAAGAAACAAAATAAGTCCCTTTTAAAAGAACTTTATCCCACTATTAACGAGAAAAATGTTCAAACATACATTTCATTACCATATTCAGGTCAAATATCTTATTCAATTAGCAACACTTTTTCCAAATTTGATATTAAAACATGATTTAGTTCTAACAAAAATATAGGCAGATATCTTTTCAATGCAAAACAAAAAACTGATATCTCTAAAAAATGCGGTGTATATCGGTTAGATTGCCCAGAATGTAACGCCTCATATGTAGGTCAAACAGGTAGATCGTTCGGGGTAAGATAAAGAGAACATATTGACACACAAAAACCACATTACAACTTTTATAAACACCTAACAGATTCTGGTCATACTATAACTGATTACCACCAACATAAAATACAAATTTGTGGAAAAAGTAAAAAAAACTTAATTTATTAGAAGCGCTTGAAATAAATAAATTAAATAGGAATGATAATTACAACATATTAAACGACCAAATAGATTTAAATAATTCTCCGTTATTAAACTTGTTCAGATAACCTAATGCTGTTAATAAAAATCACACCATATAATTTACTACCCTGAGATACACATTTAAAGACGTAACATCTGTAAAAATATGAATTAGATGATCAATCATAAACTGACCCATTCAGTTCAGTTTATAATTTAATATAATTTAAATGAAAGTAAAGTCCGTGTACAATTTAGTTTACCAGAAAATGTCCAAATAGGATAAAACTATAAATAAAGTGAAAATTAGACAAGTAATAAAAACTGTTTATAATATATATATATATATATATATATATATATATATATATATATATATATATATATATATATATATATATATATATATATATATATATATATATATATATATATATATATATATATATATATATATATATATATATATATATATATATATATATATATATATATATATATATATATATTTTTATATATTTTTTTTTTTAAATCTTAAGATTTAATCCGTTTTTCTTCGTTAGTTTAATTCCT
Source organism: Rhamnusium bicolor (assembly GCA_029963845.1). Lineage (NCBI taxonomy): Eukaryota > Metazoa > Arthropoda > Insecta > Coleoptera > Cerambycidae > Rhamnusium > Rhamnusium bicolor. The sequence continues at coordinate 460,593 of JANEYF010000342.1, read as the reverse complement.
TATCCATCAATGCAAAAAACTTCTCATATCTTAACATATCTGGCACCAAACTGTTTCAAAGAAATAAATGTTACATCCTATAGTTAATATTCTTAAAATTTTGCTTAGGCCCGATATTTCCAAACTGAGTTGCGATTTACTTTAAAAAAATGAGCGAATAATTTTACAAGAACATGCAATAAGCGAAACATTGAAAGGTTAGTTTAGTGTCTTAAGAACACTCAAGTTTATGAACATTTGATCCCAGTATTAGATTAATAACAAAAAAAAATGTAAATTTTTGCACTGATTTTGCATTGACTGTACTTTCGCTTTCTACGGATTGAATGTTTATTAAATAACAATCTTTGATGTCTATTAAACATACCACCAGACCCATTCATAGCTTGTATACGAAGCAACACAAACAATGAGATGCGCTTGCATAATTTGCCAGACAATAAGAACTCTCAGTGACTCATTCGGGCAGGTGCACATATCAAAAGAAAGCAAAAGTAACGGCGGTACTTATTTAAATATAATGTAGGCATGTAGGTATCAGGTAGGTACTGTCCCGGAGAATCAAACAACTAAGCACTTGTTTTGTTTTTTAATATGTAATCTATTGTCTAGGTAACTCTATAAAACACCATAACGAAAAACAAAGGAATAACTACTGCATTGGAAAAACACTACAGATGCAACTTCTAAATAGTAGCTAACGTTCCGCAATCACACTTGTCTGAAATGCTATAATTAACTACGAGTCAAAAATTAAACCGAGCAAAGCAGATCAGTCTATGAAAAAAGTAAAATTTCAATGATCAAATTAGACAGTTAAATCCAGTTGACTGGGTAATACTAATCTATCAAATCAATAAAATATGTTACATGATTCTATTGTTTTTACTTGGTTGCCATTGTTCGTCCGAGAATGGCGCCTTTATTACTAATTACAAAACTACAAACATGAACTTGTAAACGTCAGTAAATAGAAAAGGGCAAGGGGGGGGGGGGGGGGGGGAGGAAGAAAGAAAAGAAAGGGGGGGAGGAAGAGGACCGGGTGTATGTTGGGTTTGTTAAAAAAAAGGCAGGTAAAAATAAAGGTGGGAAGGGGGAAGGTTATAGTTAAAAAGGAGGGGTGGGGGGAGAGAGGGGGTTGGAAGTTATTTTTTTAAGTATTAAATGAAGGGGGTTGGGGGGGTTTTTTTTTTGCTATATATTTTTTTTTGGGAAAATTATTAGTATAGAAAGGAGAAGAGAATAGGGGTATGTGGTTTTTTTTTTGAAGTTAGGTATTTATTATATGAGAATTTTTGTGTTTTTCTTTTAATAATTTTTTTTTTGTGGGGAGGGGAAAGCAAGCAGTAATACATACCTTATGTTTTATCTTTATTTTTTTTTTTTTGTTTATTGTAAAGGGGGTTTATATGCTATTCGTTGAAAAAAAATGGTGTTTTTTTAAATATAATAAAGGAAAAGGGATTTTTTGGGGGGGGTGAAGTGTGTTTTTTGATTTGGGGGGAAAAAAAAAAAAATTTTAAAAAAAATAAAAAATAATTTTTTTTTTTTTTGAGCGGTTTTTTAAGGGGAAATTCAAATTGGCGGGGAAGTTCAAATTGTACACCGGTTGGACCAGACAGTGACTAGGGATCTGCACCACTGACAGGAAATTCAAATTGACGGGGAAATTCAAATCTGAAGAAATTCGCAGCAATATAAAATTCAAATTGAGCGGAAAATTCAAAAAGCCCTGCATCTACACTTCCCTACTATTACTTAACTCCTGTCACATAGTCAAATGATATTATTTATTTTATTACTATTATTTATTAAATACTATAGGAAATTCAAATTGGGGTGGAAAATCCTGTTACCATAGATAGGAAGCAGATAAACGCATGAAACAATTAATTAATTAGCGTAGGTGTGTTAGGTTAGTTAGGTAAGTTAGGTAATACATAATCGAGAAATTGTTGAAAATTCTTTATTGAAAGAAGAATGAATCAAGTATACATAAATACAATCAACAGAGAGATTGTCAATTTTTAAATACACATTTGGTACTAAGTAAATACATATGTAGAAAGGTATACAAGAGGTACACAAAAAAAAAAAGTTTTCCGGTTTACAGAAAATATACTGATTACTATTTATACAAAAGCAAACATAGTTTTAAAAATATAGTCACATTTAGGTTCTACATACTCTTTGATATATACTATATACAATATATATGTAGTTAAAAAATAAATAATAATAATAATAAAGTGTATCGCTCACATAAATAATAATAACATTAATACATAAAGTATAATAAAAATATGGCTACATACAGAACTTATCTTAATTACATACTATCAAACAAAACAATCTCGACAACAAATAATTCTAACAGCTTTTGAATTTTTTATATCCATAGGGAACAGAACTATGATCTTCAGCGAACTTTCTTTTCGTCGAGTTAGGTTTATAAATTTTAGTTTCAGTTCTTGTAACGACTTCATGCTCTTTTGTTCTTTGTATGTTGCTCGATGTAATATAAATAGGATCTGAAGGGTTAAAACCATAGTCTTGATACTTTGAAAATTTATCAGTTGGGATGCAGCATAATTGAGCGATATGCCCTTAACCTTGCAAACAATTTCCTCTTTCTGAGTACTAGTAGAGAAGACCTTATAAGCGTAGTTTTTAGGACCTCCAGACACAAACTCTGTAATAAAACTACCAGGTCCATACGTCTCGAGTTCATCAGTCATGTTGCCAATAAAGACTCCAGTAGGAAGATCGTATTCTCCCTCTCTCGAGACGTATATTACAGAGTCAGTGTCATAGTAGAGAACTTTATCACCTAGTTGTTCTAAGTAACTGTACAATTTTAAACGAGCCTGCGTGGTAACATAAGCAGCTAGCACTACATTGACCGTTGTTAGAGGGTTGGAGGCCTCCTCTATATACTCCCAATTAACTATTAATGTATTTTCTCCAACTGGAAGCACAGAGTTCACAGTGATGGAAGGATTTACCAACATATTGAAAAACTCCTTAGGATCATTAACAATACTTGTCTTTGGCTGATTTTCCCGCTGACCAAACTTTCCCCAAAACGAATTTAAAATTAACTTAGCCAATGAACGGAGACCTGAATTTTTTATAATTTCGGTAAACTCTAGCTGTACATCCTCATTTTTAAAAAAATCATCTATGTACTTTTCCCTTTCTTCCTTTGTGACACAGTTCCCAGGCCATCCGGATGCGTGCTGTTTTGCTTTAATGAATTTGTTCATCATCTCAGTGAAGAGGCCGCCAGCCTTATTGACTCTATCAAATCGGCATGTCTCGTAAGACCAAACTTCGTAAATTTTCAGTAACCTGTACCCCTTCTCGATAGCTTTCAAAATCTCATCCACCACCCACGTACCAGTAAATGCACGTTCTTCTTCATTATGTACACACTCTCCCTGACTCATTTGTTCTCCACATGTGCGACACAGAACAAACATGAGTTTATTGTTCATCTTTACAGGTAGTACGGGGTGATACAAATTTGTTGGAGGTAGTATTTTACATTTTATTTCTCCCTCTATAGCAGTAATATCTTGAGGGCAGTCATCGCCTACGAAAACTTTGGGATGGCCCACCGGAAATTTTCCATATTTACATACCCAGGGATACAGACTGCAGACATCTACGTATTTGATTTTTTCTCCTAAGCTACACTTATAATATTCAAATGTGTTCCCTGTACGTCCTCCGTAGAAAGCATCCCGGGGGTTTAGAGGTATGGATACAAGCAAAGGGTGTTCATTGGTATATTCCTCTATTTCCTTATGGAATTTAATCTGTCTTCTAAATTCACACTCCCACATTTCTAAAACTTCATACCCTAGGTCTCTCAGTCTTTCTGTTTTAGCTACAGTAGACTCAAAGCGGAAATTTAATGTATCAGAAGGGTCTTCATGTAAAGGATCGTCACGCCTGTGTTTGAAACATGTGGGGCATCCATGATAATAGCAGCCATGGAACTCGAAAATCTGGTTAGTGTCAGGGCAGAAACCATCTACTTTAACTCCTTGGACTAGGGCCTCCTGCTGTTTGGAGGCGTGAATAATGTTAATGTTTCGTTTATGCTCCTCCCATATTAACCATTGGATAGCTACTTTTGACTGGGTATCTCTCCATCTGTAGCCGCGCTTTGGGATAATACCTATTGTATTTGGTCTTAAGAAATTGCGCCTGAACACCTTATTACACGCAGAGGCGATAGTACATGCTTCGGTGAACGGGCAGACGTTTCCGGTTTCCATTAACTGTTGTCGAAATTTAAGACAAGCGGCTGTTAAAATTTGAACATCAGATATACAGTAATCGACCAGATCACGTTGCATATTGAACTCGTCATTTTTGTGTTCAGCATACCATGACAAGAACTTCTCTCTGTCTTCCTCTTTCATACTATCAGGGTCATAGAATTCTATAGCTGGCAGTGAACCGATGTAATTTTCATTTTCCGTTGTATTAAAGAAGTGAGGGAAGAAACCCTTTTTGAACCCATCTCCGAGTCCGAAAGCTTTTGGTAACTGAGAAAGCGCCATGGGGAAGTAGTTGAGTGAATCTAAAAATTTAATATTCTCCACCGTCATCATAATAATTTTTGTACCCCTCATAATGGGCTCAGGCTTAACATCGGTTTTGGTAAGGATGTGATTCATTACAAACTGATGGTCAAACGCTTGTCCATTATGTGCGACGACCACTACTTGCTTAAATATTTTCCTTTGATTTAAAACATATTCTATAAATCTATTAACAGGGTTGTGTTTTAATATTTGTAATCTAGGACCACATTTATTACAAATCTCCATCTCTGTGTCTATACAAACATCACAGCATTGTTTGAAAACGCATAAGTTAGGCTTGTGGAGCAGGGACCCGTCTTCCAATACCTTTTCCTGCTGTGTCTCCAAGTCATAGAATATAAGGAGGGTGTCTTTTGTTTTAGGTCTGTTAGCATCTACCTGTATATAACAGAAGTGATTGCCTGGAACATGGGTGTTGCATATTTTACAATAGATCTCTCCACAAGTGTGTTGTCTTCCGCTCTGTACCGTCTTATAGCACTCAGAACATCTTCTAATCTTCTCACATACGGTACTTTTTCCCATAGATCCAGCTCTCTTGTGATTGTTATAGCAGATCTGTCCCCTGAACGATCTCTTGCAATCATCACAATTTATTTTTAAAGTCTGAGGACAAGCAGGTGAATGTTGACACGCCGAACATGTACCTCCACACCTATGATCGTTCTTGGTGTTGTATGGTACACAACATACTTCGCAATAATAACTACAGCAAAAGGCCGAAGTAAGTGATGTTATTACATTATAATGGCCCTCGTGGTAGAGTAAATTAAGGGTGGAGCCTTCTGTGGAGCCTTTGAAGATGGTATCGCGCCCCTTTGATCTATAATTGTAAACCACAATTTTATAATTTTGTAGGTGTTTTTGAAATTGTTGGAGTTCAGAGATCCCGCAACCCACTTCTGGTATAACAACACCCGCATCGGTACACAATTGAAGAGCCCTCCGAGTCTGAATTTTACCAGTGTCTTTGCGCACTTTGGCTTGATCCTTATCCTTGTTCATACATGCGATAGCTACCACCAATCCTCGAGGTAAACATAGATTATCCGTGTTATTTATGACTATAATACCTTTTCTCATACGACATTCTTCATCGAAGGTGTTATATTTTTTACCCCTTCCTTTACCTATGGGCATCCTTATCGACGTCACACCCAAGCAAAATGTTGAGGTATCAAGACCCGTAGAGTTTGATTGATAAATGTTAGAGATAACATTCCAGACATCATCGAAAGTTAACTCTTCCACATTCCGGAAGCCTACCCATCCTTCACCACGCTTAAAATCCTTCGAGCAGAAATTAAAGGCGACTTTATCACCTACAGCAAGGCCTTCAGCACCTCTCTGGATAATCTGGTTAATGGCATCTCTCACCCAACCAATGGGATCCACGTCCTTAGGCAATTGTTTAATTTTAAATTCAATGGTACGCCCCTCTAGATTGAACCGTCGTACCTTTTTTTACAAAATCCTTTGTAATAACGAATTTCTCCATTTTTACTGAAACTCTGATCAACTGCTTCTTCAACCAACAAAAAAAAAATGTCAAGAGACTAAAATATCCTGATTCCTGCCACCTAAGATGAATTAGGGCAAATTAGTGTCGGTAACATGTACACAACGCAATGCTATTATTTAATTTTTACTCTTTTTTCATATCATAAATGGAGTTGAATATTAGCAATTGAAACTTAAGTTACAAGCAGCTTTCAAGTATATAAAGAGATTTCTATGTCCCCCTTAATAAACAATTAAAGAAACCAACGTTACAAATTACCTAAATGCTGAAAGTGTAATTACTCTATGGTGCTGTATTTCATACATGGTCATAATACTTATTTTTCGACAAATTTTAATTACCTACATCTTAAACTTGGTGACACTTCAATAAAAAAAAAAGATCACATGCCATGATATGTAAGCATTGAACCAGAATAATGTCTTCAGAGTGCTAAGATTTATTGATAATACAGCTGCTCGAAACTGTTTATTAATTATTATTATTCACGTTGATGGTGTCACATTTTCATTTTAAGTTATTTTATAGACCTTACACATGCTTGTCATATACTTACATCTACCTCTATGAAAAAACAAAAACAATTGACTTTTATAGATCGATCAGGCTAACATATTCTTCAACTACCACCTCATTTTCTATGAGGTAGACAATCGATTTATAGGAGACCAATAGAGAGTCAGCTTAATTCCTCTCGTTAAGATGTACATAGAGTTTACTCTTACTAGCTACGTATTTTGATTTGAGTTGCCTTTAGGGGGTATTTTTTTACTGACTAGGTAGTTATCTGAAAAAAAATAGAGAAGATAACTACAGCAAATTTATATAGACCTCTTTAATACGTTATCATATTACTGTCAGAAAATATCTGCAGGATACCTATGCATTCTTATTATTATTCATTATAATTTCTTATTTTTAAGCTTTTTAGTACCTACATCAAATTCTAGACTAGATCACTTAAATTTTATAAAGAACGATAAAAATACTCCAGAGACCATCTGGTCCTGTACAACCACAACCCTATTATACAGGTAATCATTTGCAAATAGTGTGCTCTTGTATGCGAAAAGTAACTAAATATGTGAATTATAAATTATTATTAGATAAAAAGAATACTTTTGATATGACATTCAACTTCTCATTAACTAAAATAAATATATCATGATTTTTTTTCATACATACATAGGTACCTACCTATTGAAATTTAAATTATTATTTACCCATATGTTATAAATACTTTAACATTTTCAAAAACGCAAAGGGCAGAATTTTATAACAAGATTAATACATATAACTTGTCAAGAGAATTTAAATTGAATGCTAATATATTGCTTCTACATATAGGTAAGTAGGTTGCCGAGTTTCAAAATAGTCGTTTCAAGACATTATAGACCTAAAACCAGCAATTTTTCGAAGGGTTAACCACTGATGTGCAATATAGTGTACAAATGATATGAGGTACTTATAAAGAAACGGAAAAATATAAGCCAAGACAACACACAAATTAGAAATTAAATACTTGAAGTACGAAACATAGTGTGCAAACATTTTTGCAACGGCTGCCCCTCCCAATTTTGCCTCTGCTAAAAACATAAATATTACTTGAAACAGTGTTAATGACGCCAATTCGGGGAAATATAATAAAAATGACAGTACCTACTGAAATACATTAACTAATTCTTAAAATTTGTCATCCTATTCCTAGTTCATACCTGTTAGCGATGAAGATTTTAAGCTGTACAGGTACAAACACATAGTTAAATTTCATTTCTTTATCTATCTATCAATTGACATAAGTATATAATATAAATGTTACATGCCTACTACCAATTCATTACAAATATATAACATAAGAAATAGGTAGATACATTATACAAACTACCTATTAATCTTTCTTTATGTTTTATTAGAAATCGTTTCAGTGATGAGATTAATTTTTAGTTATAATTTTTCGGAACAAGTAATGTCAAGAATTGGAAGAATGAAACGACTAAAAATATTTTAATTACAAATACTACCCCCTGAATAGGTATTTATAGATATAATTGTTCAATACATTCATAAAACGCCTTAAATTCATTTTATTTTATAATCGATTAAGATATCGATACAAATTTTTAACTTACCTTGTAATATTTCAAAGAATCAGGTATTATTAAAGAAAAATGTTTTGTCTGCTCTATATGCAAAACTATATAGAATATCATTTTTCAAAAATTAATATAGTACCCAAGTATTGAAGAAATAAATAAAACACTACTAGTATTTGGTTGTATTATTATAATAAAAAAAATATTTAATGGATTTGTACTTACATACTTTCCTAACTTTTTAATAGCTATATGACAAAGTTTTGGAAAATGTTGTATTATCCATATCTTCAACTTAATAAGTAATTTATTTTAATTTGAAAACACATAAGTAATATTTATACCTACTAGGTACCTAAAATGATAAGATCCAATTGCCAAGTGATACATAATAAGTATATATGTATGTATCTAATTAAAAATAATATGAAGTGTTGGCTGTTACAAAGATACTAAATATAAAATAACTTCACTCTTATGCTTACAAATCAGAAATATGTATGTACCTACTTAGATAACATTAGGGACATGTTCAAATTACACCTTTTTAAAACTAGTAATTATTTCGTTTACGATATTTAAAAATAATATACACACTGAGAAATTTAAATAGTATCTAATGTTAGTATTGATTTAGCCTATTAAATAAAAAAAAATTACTTAGACAATTTTGAAAAAAAAATGAAAATATGGAAAAGGTTATTTATTTACTTATTATTCATTCGTGTATCTTAGGTATACTATTAATTATATACATATAAGTATACCTACTTAATTATTGTTTAGCTAATTTTCGATAATTTAGGTAAGTAGGTACGACGTTTTCTTCCAGTTAATTATCCATACGTCACACTTCAGTTATTACTGTTATTAGATTCTTTTTCTGACCTAAGTCAATAGAGCCTACTACAGTATTATATTACTATGGTTTTAACTTTAAACTGGCTTTGTTTCGGAAACGCTAGATTTGCTGGAGCTCTAGAGTATCTATTTACTGTGTATCTAAAAAATACATTTATTATACCTATTATTTATTCTGTAAACTTTGTTAACATCTTCAACACTTAAGCACAAAATGATGTAACAAGTGAGAATTCGGTGGGTATTATAACACACAGCGTTATTTAATGTGTGATGTTACAAGAAGCAATTAAGGGAAACCCAGGAACCGGCTTAAAAAAGAGGATTTCGACCTGTCATGGCAAGTCGGTGGACGACGAGTCACATATTACAAAAATGTAATAGAGATTTATTTTATTAATTAATGACATGGAAAATAATATATCTTTTGCCAGATTGGTCTGATATCATGTCAAAATACCATTTTCATTATACTTAAAATATTTAGAGTGGAATGAAAAAATAATAATGCTGAAATTTATTTTTTTTTTGCTAATTATTATTTACTATTTTTACAAAACTTATCAATAGATAAGTACAACATATATCTTTTTAAACAATTATTTTCCCGGCTATTTGCCAAGACGCTGACACTTGGATTACAAAAAAAAAAAAAAAAGGTAATATGCACATTATGTTCAGTGACTCAATAATATTATTTTTTAATCTATTCTGTTCAGTAAAATATTTGTATAGTATTATTACAGAATTAGCAAATTCGTAACTCGGTAGAAAAAAAAAAGAACAGTGTTGAAAATACATAATATTTAATCAAACTGGTACAAAATATTTGTTATTTTTATGTAATGGCATTTGTTACAGGTCATTTTACTTGCAAATAACCTCCCTTATTTTTTAGAAATGTCAAATAGATTATCTTTGTACAGTGTGATATTATTTTTCCCCTGCTTTCGATGTTTACATGCAAGATGATTAGTTATATACATATTGTTGTCATTAACGCTACCTTTTTAGATAAAGAATAATATCCAAAACTGACTGATCTCTCACGATAAAACGTTAGTGTTTCATATTTCCATCTAAATAATTATAAAATGTTTATCAACACACAGTTTAGAGGTAATTGCGCAAATAAAACCGAATTTGTTGACATTATAGTAAATGTATTTGGACAGGTGGTAAGCTGCCGCAGCCGGTGCTAGAACTGTCCGACTACATGGTAGTAGGTGTATTTGGAGAGTTTCAGCGCCGGCAGCGGTAGCGGCATATTAAAGAACAGACATGCGCCATGTGGACAGGTGGTAAGATGCCGCTGCGGCAGCGCTGCCGGTGCTGGAACTCTCCAAATACACCTACTACCATGTAGTCGGACAGTTCTAGCACCGGCTGCGGCAGCTACACCTGTCCAAATACATTTACTATAATGTCAACAAATTCGGTTTTATTTGCGCAATTACCTCTAAACTGTGTGTTGATAAACATTTTATAATTATTTAGATGGAAATATGAAACACTAACGTTTTATCGTGAGAGATCAGTCAGTTTTGGATATTATTCTTTATCTAAAAAGGTAGCGTTAATGACAACAATATGTATATAACTAATCATCTTGCATGTAAACATCGAAAGCAGGGAAAAAATAATATCACACTGTACAAAGATAATCTATTTGACATTTCTAAAAAATAAGGGAGGTTATTTGCAAGTAAAATGACCTGTAACAAATGCCATTACATAAAAATAACAAATATTTTGTACCAGTTTGATTAAATATTATGTATTTTCAACACTGTTCTTTTTTTTTCTACCGAGTTACGAATTTGCTAATTCTGTAATAATACTATACAAATATTTTACTGAACAGAATAGATTAAAAATAATATTATTGAGTCACTGAACATAATGTGCATATTACCTTTTTTTTTTTTTTTTGTAATCCAAGTGTCAGCGTCTTGGCAAATAGCCGGGAAAATAATTGTTTAAAAAGATATATGTTGTACTTATCTATTGATAAGTTTTGTAAAAATAGTAAATAATAATTAGCAAAAAAAAAATAAATTTCAGCATTATTATTTTTTCATTCCACTCTAAATATTTTAAGTATAATGAAAATGGTATTTTGACATGATATCAGACCAATCTGGCAAAAGATATATTATTTTCCATGTCATTAATTAATAAAATAAATCTCTATTACATTTTTGTAATATGTGACTCGTCGTCCACCGACTTGCCATGACAGGTCGAAATCCTCTTTTTTAAGCCGGTTCCTGGGTTTCCCTTAATTGCTTCTTGTAACATCACACATTAAATAACGCTGTGTGTTATAATACCCACCGAATTCTCACTTGTTACATCATTTTGTGCTTAAGTGTTGAAGATGTTAACAAAGTTTACAGAATAAATAATAGGTATAATAAATGTATTTTTTAGATACACAGTAAATAGATACTCTAGAGCTCCAGCAAATCTAGCGTTTCCGAAACAAAGCCAGTTTAAAGTTAAAACCATAGTAATATAATACTGTAGTAGGCTCTATTGACTTAGGTCAGAAAAAGAATCTAATAACAGTAATAACTGAAGTGTGACGTATGGATAATTAACTGGAAGAAAACGTCGTACCTACTTACCTAAATTATCGAAAATTAGCTAAACAATAATTAAGTAGGTATACTTATATGTATATAATTAATAGTATACCTAAGATACACGAATGAATAATAAGTAAATAAATAACCTTTTCCATATTTTCATTTTTTTTCAAAATTGTCTAAGTAATTTTTTTTTATTTAATAGGCTAAATCAATACTAACATTAGATACTATTTAAATTTCTCAGTGTGTATATTATTTTTAAATATCGTAAACGAAATAATTACTAGTTTTAAAAAGGTGTAATTTGAACATGTCCCTAATGTTATCTAAGTAGGTACATACATATTTCTGATTTGTAAGCATAAGAGTGAAGTTATTTTATATTTAGTATCTTTGTAACAGCCAACACTTCATATTATTTTTAATTAGATACATACATATATACTTATTATGTATCACTTGGCAATTGGATCTTATCATTTTAGGTACCTAGTAGGTATAAATATTACTTATGTGTTTTCAAATTAAAATAAATTACTTATTAAGTTGAAGATATGGATAATACAACATTTTCCAAAACTTTGTCATATAGCTATTAAAAAAGTTAGGAAAGTATGTAAGTACAAATCCATTAAATATTTTTTTTATTATAATAATACAACCAAATACTAGTAGTGTTTTATTTATTTCTTCAATACTTGGGTACTATATTAATTTTTGAAAAATGATATTCTATATAGTTTTGCATATAGAGCAGACAAAACATTTTTCTTTAATAATACCTGATTCTTTGAAATATTACAAGGTAAGTTAAAAATTTGTATCGATATCTTAATCGATTATAAAATAAAATGAATTTAAGGCGTTTTATGAATGTATTGAACAATTATATCTATAAATACCTATTCAGGGGGTAGTATTTGTAATTAAAATATTTTTAGTCGTTTCATTCTTCCAATTCTTGACATTACTTGTTCCGAAAAATTATAACTAAAAATTAATCTCATCACTGAAACGATTTCTAATAAAACATAAAGAAAGATTAATAGGTAGTTTGTATAATGTATCTACCTATTTCTTATGTTATATATTTGTAATGAATTGGTAGTAGGCATGTAACATTTATATTATATACTTATGTCAATTGATAGATAGATAAAGAAATGAAATTTAACTATGTGTTTGTACCTGTACAGCTTAAAATCTTCATCGCTAACAGGTATGAACTAGGAATAGGATGACAAATTTTAAGAATTAGTTAATGTATTTCAGTAGGTACTGTCATTTTTATTATATTTCCCCGAATTGGCGTCATTAACACTGTTTCAAGTAATATTTATGTTTTTAGCAGAGGCAAAATTGGGAGGGGCAGCCGTTGCAAAAATGTTTGCACACTATGTTTCGTACTTCAAGTATTTAATTTCTAATTTGTGTGTTGTCTTGGCTTATATTTTTCCGTTTCTTTATAAGTACCTCATATCATTTGTACACTATATTGCACATCAGTGGTTAACCCTTCGAAAAATTGCTGGTTTTAGGTCTATAATGTCTTGAAACGACTATTTTGAAACTCGGCAACCTACTTACCTATATGTAGAAGCAATATATTAGCATTCAATTTAAATTCTCTTGACAAGTTATATGTATTAATCTTGTTATAAAATTCTGCCCTTTGCGTTTTTGAAAATGTTAAAGTATTTATAACATATGGGTAAATAATAATTTAAATTTCAATAGGTAGGTACCTATGTATGTATGAAAAAAAATCATGATATATTTATTTTAGTTAATGAGAAGTTGAATGTCATATCAAAAGTATTCTTTTATCTAATAATAATTTATAATTCACATATTTAGTTACTTTTCGCATACAAGAGCACACTATTTGCAAATGATTACCTGTATAATAGGGTTGTGGTTGTACAGGACCAGATGGTCTCTGGAGTATTTTTATCGTTCTTTATAAAATTTAAGTGATCTAGTCTAGAATTTGATGTAGGTACTAAAAAGCTTAAAAATAAGAAATTATAATGAATAATAATAAGAATGCATAGGTATCCTGCAGATATTTTCTGACAGTAATATGATAACGTATTAAAGAGGTCTATATAAATTTGCTGTAGTTATCTTCTCTATTTTTTTTTCAGATAACTACCTAGTCAGTAAAAAATACCCCCTAAAGGCAACTCAAATCAAAATACGTAGCTAGTAAGAGTAAACTCTATGTACATCTTAACGAGAGGAATTAAGCTGACTCTCTATTGGTCTCCTATAAATCGATTGTCTACCTCATAGAAAATGAGGTGGTAGTTGAAGAATATGTTAGCCTGATCGATCTATAAAAGTCAATTGTTTTTGTTTTTTCATAGAGGTAGATGTAAGTATATGACAAGCATGTGTAAGGTCTATAAAATAACTTAAAATGAAAATGTGACACCATCAACGTGAATAATAATAATTAATAAACAGTTTCGAGCAGCTGTATTATCAATAAATCTTAGCACTCTGAAGACATTATTCTGGTTCAATGCTTACATATCATGGCATGTGATCTTTTTTTTTTATTGAAGTGTCACCAAGTTTAAGATGTAGGTAATTAAAATTTGTCGAAAAATAAGTATTATGACCATGTATGAAATACAGCACCATAGAGTAATTACACTTTCAGCATTTAGGTAATTTGTAACGTTGGTTTCTTTAATTGTTTATTAAGGGGGACATAGAAATCTCTTTATATACTTGAAAGCTGCTTGTAACTTAAGTTTCAATTGCTAATATTCAACTCCATTTATGATATGAAAAAGAGTAAAAATTAAATAATAGCATTGCGTTGTGTACATGTTACCGACACTAATTTGCCCTAATTCATCTTAGGTGGCAGGAATCAGGATATTTTAGTCTCTTGACATTTTTTTTTTGTTGGTTGAAGAAGCAGTTGATCAGAGTTTCAGTAAAAATGGAGAAATTCGTTATTACAAAGGATTTTGTAAAAAAGGTACGACGGTTCAATCTAGAGGGGCGTACCATTGAATTTAAAATTAAACAATTGCCTAAGGACGTGGATCCCATTGGTTGGGTGAGAGATGCCATTAACCAGATTATCCAGAGAGGTGCTGAAGGCCTTGCTGTAGGTGATAAAGTCGCCTTTAATTTCTGCTCGAAGGATTTTAAGCGTGGTGAAGGATGGGTAGGCTTCCGGAATGTGGAAGAGTTAACTTTCGATGATGTCTGGAATGTTATCTCTAACATTTATCAATCAAACTCTACGGGTCTTGATACCTCAACATTTTGCTTGGGTGTGACGTCGATAAGGATGCCCATAGGTAAAGGAAGGGGTAAAAAATATAACACCTTCGATGAAGAATGTCGTATGAGAAAAGGTATTATAGTCATAAATAACACGGATAATCTATGTTTACCTCGAGGATTGGTGGTAGCTATCGCATGTATGAACAAGGATAAGGATCAAGCCAAAGTGCGCAAAGACACTGGTAAAATTCAGACTCGGAGGGCTCTTCAATTGTGTACCGATGCGGGTGTTGTTATACCAGAAGTGGGTTGCGGGATCTCTGAACTCCAACAATTTCAAAAACACCTACAAAATTATAAAATTGTGGTTTACAATTATAGATCAAAGGGGCGCGATACCATCTTCAAAGGCTCCACAGAAGGCTCCACCCTTAATTTACTCTACCACGAGGGCCATTATAATGTAATAACATCACTTACTTCGGCCTTTTGCTGTAGTTATTATTGCGAAGTATGTTGTGTACCATACAACACCAAGAACGATCATAGGTGTGGAGGTACATGTTCGGCGTGTCAACATTCACCTGCTTGTCCTCAGACTTTAAAAATAAATTGTGATGATTGCAAGAGATCGTTCAGGGGACAGATCTGCTATAACAATCACAAGAGAGCTGGATCTATGGGAAAAAGTACCGTATGTGAGAAGATTAGAAGATGTTCTGAGTGCTATAAGACGGTACAGAGCGGAAGACAACACACTTGTGGAGAGATCTATTGTAAAATATGCAACACCCATGTTCCAGGCAATCACTTCTGTTATATACAGGTAGATGCTAACAGACCTAAAACAAAAGACACCCTCCTTATATTCTATGACTTGGAGACACAGCAGGAAAAGGTATTGGAAGACGGGTCCCTGCTCCACAAGCCTAACTTATGCGTTTTCAAACAATGCTGTGATGTTTGTATAGACACAGAGATGGAGATTTGTAATAAATGTGGTCCTAGATTACAAATATTAAAACACAACCCTGTTAATAGATTTATAGAATATGTTTTAAATCAAAGGAAAATATTTAAGCAAGTAGTGGTCGTCGCACATAATGGACAAGCGTTTGACCATCAGTTTGTAATGAATCACATCCTTACCAAAACCGATGTTAAGCCTGAGCCCATTATGAGGGGTACAAAAATTATTATGATGACGGTGGAGAATATTAAATTTTTAGATTCACTCAACTACTTCCCCATGGCGCTTTCTCAGTTACCAAAAGCTTTCGGACTCGGAGATGGGTTCAAAAAGGGTTTCTTCCCTCACTTCTTTAATACAACGGAAAATGAAAATTACATCGGTTCACTGCCAGCTATAGAATTCTATGACCCTGATAGTATGAAAGAGGAAGACAGAGAGAAGTTCTTGTCATGGTATGCTGAACACAAAAATGACGAGTTCAATATGCAACGTGATCTGGTCGATTACTGTATATCTGATGTTCAAATTTTAACAGCCGCTTGTCTTAAATTTCGACAACAGTTAATGGAAACCGGAAACGTCTGCCCGTTCACCGAAGCATGTACTATCGCCTCTGCGTGTAATAAGGTGTTCAGGCGCAATTTCTTAAGACCAAATACAATAGGTATTATCCCAAAGCGCGGCTACAGATGGAGAGATACCCAGTCAAAAGTAGCTATCCAATGGTTAATATGGGAGGAGCATAAACGAAACATTAACATTATTCACGCCTCCAAACAGCAGGAGGCCCTAGTCCAAGGAGTTAAAGTAGATGGTTTCTGCCCTGACACTAACCAGATTTTCGAGTTCCATGGCTGCTATTATCATGGATGCCCCACATGTTTCAAACACAGGCGTGACGATCCTTTACATGAAGACCCTTCTGATACATTAAATTTCCGCTTTGAGTCTACTGTAGCTAAAACAGAAAGACTGAGAGACCTAGGGTATGAAGTTTTAGAAATGTGGGAGTGTGAATTTAGAAGACAGATTAAATTCCATAAGGAAATAGAGGAATATACCAATGAACACCCTTTGCTTGTATCCATACCTCTAAACCCCCCGGGATGCTTTCTACGGAGGACGTACAGGGAACACATTTGAATATTATAAGTGTAGCTTAGGAGAAAAAATCAAATACGTAGATGTCTGCAGTCTGTATCCCTGGGTATGTAAATATGGAAAATTTCCGGTGGGCCATCCCAAAGTTTTCGTAGGCGATGACTGCCCTCAAGATATTACTGCTATAGAGGGAGAAATAAAATGTAAAATACTACCTCCAACAAATTTGTATCACCCCGTACTACCTGTAAAGATGAACAATAAACTCATGTTTGTTCTGTGTCGCACATGTGGAGAACAAATGAGTCAGGGAGAGTGTGTACATAATGAAGAAGAACGTGCATTTACTGGTACGTGGGTGGTGGATGAGATTTTGAAAGCTATCGAGAAGGGGTACAGGTTACTGAAAATTTACGAAGTTTGGTCTTACGAGACATGCCGATTTGATAGAGTCAATAAGGCTGGCGGCCTCTTCACTGAGATGATGAACAAATTCATTAAAGCAAAACAGCACGCATCCGGATGGCCTGGGAACTGTGTCACAAAGGAAGAAAGGGAAAAGTACATAGATGATTTTTTTAAAAATGAGGATGTACAGCTAGAGTTTACCGAAATTATAAAAAATTCAGGTCTCCGTTCATTGGCTAAGTTAATTTTAAATTCGTTTTGGGGAAAGTTTGGTCAGCGGGAAAATCAGCCAAAGACAAGTATTGTTAATGATCCTAAGGAGTTTTTCAATATGTTGGTAAATCCTTCCATCACTGTGAACTCTGTGCTTCCAGTTGGAGAAAATACATTAATAGTTAATTGGGAGTATATAGAGGAGGCCTCCAACCCTCTAACAACGGTCAATGTAGTGCTAGCTGCTTATGTTACCACGCAGGCTCGTTTAAAATTGTACAGTTACTTAGAACAACTAGGTGATAAAGTTCTCTACTATGACACTGACTCTGTAATATACGTCTCGAGAGAGGGAGAATACGATCTTCCTACTGGAGTCTTTATTGGCAACATGACTGATGAACTCGAGACGTATGGACCTGGTAGTTTTATTACAGAGTTTGTGTCTGGAGGTCCTAAAAACTACGCTTATAAGGTCTTCTCTACTAGTACTCAGAAAGAGGAAATTGTTTGCAAGGTTAAGGGCATATCGCTCAATTATGCTGCATCCCAACTGATAAATTTTCAAAGTATCAAGACTATGGTTTTAACCCCTTCAGATCCTATTTATATTACATCGAGCAACATACAAAGAACAAAAGAGCATGAAGTCGTTACAAGAACTGAAACTAAAATTTATAAACCTAACTCGACGAAAAGAAAGTTCGCTGAAGATCATAGTTCTGTTCCCTATGGATATAAAAAATTCAAAAGCTGTTAGAATTATTTGTTGTCGAGATTGTTTTGTTTGATAGTATGTAATTAAGATAAGTTCTGTATGTAGCCATATTTTTATTATACTTTATGTATTAATGTTATTATTATTTATGTGAGCGATACACTTTATTATTATTATTATTTATTTTTTAACTACATATATATTGTATATAGTATATATCAAAGAGTATGTAGAACCTAAATGTGACTATATTTTTAAAACTATGTTTGCTTTTGTATAAATAGTAATCAGTATATTTTCTGTAAACCGGAAAACTTTTTTTTTTTTTTGTACCTCTTGTATACCTTTCTACATATGTATTTACTTAGTACCAAATGTGTATTTAAAAATTGACAATCTCTCTGTTGATTGTATTTATGTATACTTGATTCATTCTTCTTTCAATAAACAATTTTCAACAATTTCTCGATTATGTATTACCTAACTTACCTAACTAACCTAACACACCTATCGCTAATTAATTAATTGTTTCATGCGTTTATCTGCTTCCTATCTATGGTAACAGGATTTTCCACCCCAATTTGAATTTCCTATAGTATTTAATAAATAATAGTAATAAAATAAATAATATCATTTGACTATGTGACAGGTAAGTAATAGTAGGGAAGTGTAGATACAGGGCTTTTTGAATTTTCCGCTCAATTTGACTTTTATATTGCTGCGAATTTCCTGAGATTTGAATTTCCCCGTCAATTTGAATTTCCTGTCAGTGGTGCAGATCCCTAGTCACTGTCTGGTCCAACCGGTGTACAATTTGAATTTCACCGCCAATTTGAATTTCCTGCCGGTAATGCAGATCCAATACTTAACGACCGACGCCATGTTGATGACGTACTGTCTGGCTCAAGTGTCCTAATACCTACTACAGCGCCATCTTCTGTGGGGAGAACGGTGTTGACCGCAATATAAAATAAAGCATAATGAAAATATAAATACATCGTTTATCAAATACGATAGACATAATACAAAAGCTTTTATGGCAATGCCCTTAGTAATTTGTGAATAAATATTACATAGTTGACTTTTTTTCTAAATTCTTGAGCTATAACATATTTTTAAGGCCTTTTTAATAGTTGGATAATGTTTAATTATGCTTCCATTTTCAAAACAAAATACAAACAATTTTCTCTATCGATCCATACTTGGACCCCGTTAGGAATCAATTGATATTTTTTTGGAAACTGAGGTATTGTAATATTCTGGATTTGAGAGTCATGATTTCAATTCTGTATAAAGGAACTAAGTAAATTCACCTAGAGCGTCATGTTTTATTTTGCTATTTTATATTTAGTATACATTATTTTTTTGTTGTCTACTTTGTCATCAGAAAACGACAAAAAAAAAGAAAATTTATGTTGATGTTATTTCCATTTTTAAGAATTTAAATGTGTCTTTATCTACAATAAAAGTTTAGGTTTATTTTGTTACTGAAGATAGTTTGTTATTTCAGAAATATGCAAGAATATTCAGGGTAGACAGCATAGTGCCATTCTTATTGTTACTGTTAGAATAATATATTGATTTGTGTTATGACTCATGTTTATATTCATCATCATATCGATAGCGCGATGGCAGACCAAGCAAAGGTCGAGTTAAAGAAGTTAAAGAAAAGTGTACTTGTAGACATTATTTTAGAAAAAAAAAATTAAACAATCTACCAATTATAGTGCATCTAGTAGTGACCTAGTGAATGAACAAAGTGGTGTTTGAAAAACACGAAGATGATAATTTTCACGATTCACAAGATATATGTGTGTCTAATGTAAAATATGACAGGATTGCTTGCATAAAGGTAAACATTCAACATAAGTATTTAATCCAGGAGATAGAAACTCTAAAAAATTTAATTCTCCACCTAGAAAGGAGGATAGTTGACCAGGAGGAAATTATACAACTTTTAAAATAAAACAACAATTTGAATAAGAATAAAAATTATTCCCATATTACTATCCCAGCGCCACCCTCAAGCAGTATGCGAAACGTGGCAGAAAATAAGAACAAAATCATTACTTGCGATAAGCCAATAAATGATAAAAGTCAAAAAAGATATTCCTCTGTAGTAAAACTGTACATGAAGAAACTACAAACACGATCACAGCTGATCAAGTTAGTGTTGCTATTAAAAATGCACAATCAGCCACAAAAACTCAACATAGTTCGCTGACCGCGAATAATGTAAATAAATCCAAAAAAATTAAACTGGTTATAGGCATGAATACTAATTTGGATCAAATTAGAACCATATGAAAACTTGGATATTTGCATGTCTATAAATTAGGTCCAAAAACCACGGAAGAAATACTTATGAATTACTTAAAATTAACTGCTCCTGATATCAATTTCTCTTGTGTAAAACTTGATAAAAAGGACAATTCATCGTGTTCCTTTAAAATGTCTTTCCCTATAAAGCATTGCAGGGAAGTATACACCCCCGATAATTGACCAAATGGTGCAGCTGTCACTAGGTTTAAGTTTCCTAAAGAAACAAATGTTCTCAACCAGCCTTGACATCTCAACCAACTCCTTAATCCCAACAGAAAATCAGGAGCTTCTGGACGAAATATGGAGTGTTCTTTATATTAATATACTGTGTTTCAAACAAAGTGAATCTATTGGAATTACTTCTTAGCAAACATAAACCTCCTTTTTTATGCCAGCAAGCACTGGCAAACAGAAGAAAAATTACCCTCGACTTTCATTTATGAATACATCCCAGTTAGTAATTACTGTCGTAAAGTACATATACATGGTGGCACCGTCATATTTGCTAGAAAAAGTATAGCCTCTCTCTGAAAACCGTTAAAACATCTAAATAATCAGTTGAATTATATATAGAATGCTCTGCTGTAATGTATAAAAATCAGTTTTGTATTATAAATAAATACAGACCTCCATCAGGGAGACTTTGAGATGTCTTTTATGCAACTATCAGAAATATTATCCAACGCATCATTTGAATCTAAATTTGTTATTATCTGTGGCGACCTGAATATTAATTTTGGTAATGATAATATACACTCGAGTTTTGTCGGATGTGTTTATGTCAATTAATTTTTGAACCGACACGAATAGCAGCAAACAAATTTCGTATCACGCAAACAACTATTGACCATGTTGTTACGAGCAATCCTAAATTTACTAAATGTGAAAATTTTGACTCCAGATTATCGGACCACCATTGTCAGATGGTGCATTGTAACCCTCCATCTGAAGCGCTCCAAAGTAAAATAATTTTACCTTCCAAACGGTAGAGAAAAATTAACAATCAGTCAATAAATGAATCCAGACACTTATTCAAAAGTTTTTCCCTGCTAAAAAATAATGTTGACATCAATATTGCTTTTGATGACTTTTTTGAACATTTCAATTGGTGTTTCAATATATCTTGTAATATTAACAATAATGACTGTTTCAATAAAAAATAAGTAACAGGTAAAAAAATAAAATTTTCGGAAAAAAATTAATGAATGATATAGAACAACTAAAAAAATTAAACTGGCTTAGAAAACCTACAGGATGATTTATTTAAAAAAATACAAAGAAGTTAAAAAAATATACACAATAATATAAGAAACGAAAAAGTGGCACATTATGACGATATTATTGATACATCTCATAACACAACACAAACTGTATGGAGTCTGGTTAATAACTTAAAACAAAAATCTAAAAAATAACCGTACCATCACCTCAATCAATTATGAAAATATATTTATTAATTTGTGATCCATAAGACATTGCAAACACTTTCGGAGAATATTTATCAAATGTTGTTGAGAAAAAACTTGAGGAGCATTTTGGTAATAATATGTCATCCGTCTGCACATCCTCTAATTTCATTGCTCAATCTATGTTTTTCCACCAGTCACTACAAGTGAAATTGAACAGGTTATTAAAAACTTACCGAATAAAAAATCTACAGGCCTAGATGAAATACCAGTAAAATTAATAAAACAGTGCATTAATGAATTATCACAGGTTTTTGCTGAATTAATAAATTTGTCCATCTCAACGAGACAATTTCCTAACTCTCTTAAAAATGCAGCTGTCATTCCTATATTTAAAAATGGTGACGAATATAATCTCGAGAATTATCGCCACATATCACTCCTTAGTATATTTTCCAAAAATTTCGAAAAGATTGTCTATAACAAAATTTTAATTTTTTTAAATGAAAATAATATTTTAACAAAATCCCAACACGGCTTCAGGCCAGGGTTTTCAACTGAATCGGGCACCATTGATCTAATTCAACATGTAAACCAAAAAATGGATGAAAATCATCATGTAGTGGCTGTATTATTTGAACTTACTCGAGCGTTCGACACCATAGACAAATCTTTTGTATGTGAAAAAATATTCAGTATGGGCTTGCGCGGTCCTATCAATGAATGGATAAAGTCTTTCTTATCGCAGAGAAAATTAATTGCAAAAATAAATGACGCGGAATCCATTATATAATGTATAAACATTGGAACTCCGCAGGGGAATGTATTGGGCCCTCTATTTTTTTTATTATTTGTGAACGATCTCCCTAATTATATAACTCAGTGAAAAGTTTTCATGTATGCTGACGACACTACAATTGTAGTATCCGATACAAACCCTTTGATTGTTAAACAAAAAATTATTATACTGTTCGAGGAATTTAGTGATTGGTGTGGGAAAAGTCGTTTGATAATTAATTATGCCAAAATAATTTGTATTGAATTCAAAAACAAGCACAGACTGACTGATAATAATTACACATTTGCTTTCAATAATCACAACATCAAAATAGAAAATTCAGCTTCTTTCTTGGGAATAACCCTAGACGGTCATTTAGATTGGTGTCGCCATATTGAAATATTATCTAAATAATTAAATACAAGCTTTTACGTAATAAGGTCCCTCAAAAAATCTTTAAATACTCATGCTTTACTAAATATATATTTTGTGCATTCTCCTATTGCATACAATAATGTAGTGTGCGGACAATCCAGTGGTATTAATAGAAATAAAACAAGATAGATTGTTTCTTTTTGGGGAATATGGCACTAAACCTTTGATTAATAGAAATTTTATAATCCAAAGAAAGGATACTCAGGCTCATATTTAACATCGGTTATAATCAATCATGCCGTTAAATATTTAAAAAATATGGCATCTTAACAGCGACATCTATATACCTGATGAAACTCCTGTCATATATTGAAGTGAATAAAAGCAAATTTCTACACAATGGTGTAGTCATAATTATCACACAAGAGGGAGACATTTAATTTGTTTAAATAAACATAACCATGAACGGTAAAAAAAATTACCCATAAATTCGGGTTGTCGCATTTATAACCTTCTATCGGACGATATAAAAGAATGCAGATCTTTAGTTAGCTTTAAAAACTGCTTAAAAAACTATTAACTATTATTTTTATTCTCTAAATGAGTTCATATGTTTTTTACAAACCAAAGTCACGTGATGTTTTGTTATATTTACTAATAAAAATTTATATTGCTTTTTAATTTATTTACACTGCTAGGCATATTTTTACTCTGTATGTGCTGTGCTATACTGTTTTTATTGTTTGCTTTTTGTTCTATGTATATGTATCTAATTGTGTTTCTTATACTGTTATATTTATTTATTTATTTATTTATTTATTTGCATACACTGCTCAACAGCTAAACCCATTTCTAGAGCAGGAAAATACACAAAACAAAAAATACAATACAGTATGAGTATATAGAAAAGATATTTAAAAAGAAAAAAAAACATTGTATAAAAATAACAATAAAACATTGTATAAAAATAACAATAAAATAATTTCAGACAGTTTAAGACGGAAAAAGAAAAAAAGAGAAACAAAGACTTAGTTATAACATTTTTTAATAAAATTAAGGGTGCAAGAAAAATATCAAACTGCCCACAGTTGTTGTTGTAATTGTTGCACATAGAAAATAGAGGAGAGAATCTAAGAATATTCGAGTGCGAAAATGAGAGGTAAAAAGTTTGTGTTCTCCGATAATTCACACTAGGCACATGAAAATTTAATTTCCCTAATAATTCTGGGTAGTCAGTTTGATTGTGTAAGATTTTATATAGACATACTTGAGATAAATATTCACGTCTATTTTCAAGAGATGTCATGGAAAACTTAGTCAACAACTCTTGTTGGGAACACCGATAGACGGGTATGCTCCCTCAGACTTAAGCCATAATAGTTTTAAGAATCGTCTTTGCACTTTCTCCAAAGAGTCTACGTGATTTCTGTAGTGAGGGTTCCAAACAAGAGACGCATATTCAAGTTTAGACCTAACAAAAGCAAAGTATAAAGTTTTAAGTGTACTGATATTCGAGAAGTTTCTACTAGTTCTAATTAGGAACCCAAGAGTCTTAAAAAATTGAGTCACTAAATTATTTATGTGAGGTATAAATGAAAGTTCGCCGTCGAATATTACGCCAAGGTCAGCAAGACTAGAAGGTCGTTGAAGGACTGCGTTGTCAATACTGTAATTAAACATAACAGCCTCGGATTTAGTTGTGTAGGTCATAACGTTATAGTTAGACACATTCAGATTTAAGTTGTTTTCAACGCACCAATTAAATAAGTTTGAAAGGCTGTTTTGCAGTAAAACGCAGTCCTCCAAACAAGAAATTACTTTAAAAATTTTGACATCATCAGCGTAAAGTAGACAGGACACATCAATAACATTCACAATATCGTTAATGAATATGTTGAACAACAGGGGACCGAGAATTGACCCCTGTGGGACTCCGGATGTAGCAATATATTCGACAGACTGGAAACCATTATACGCAACATATTGCCTTCTATCCGATATATGTTTTTTATGTAGGTGAACTTCCACCAGGAATTACTTTTTTATAATTAAGCTATTAATATGGCCATCTGCTGACATAACTTATCTATAATGTATTATAGCCTAAAAGATGAATAAAGATATTTATTTATATTTATTTATTTATTTATTTATTTTGTGAACTTAATATTAAGATGCAATTCAAAATAAAGAAAAAGGACCCAAGCGATTTTTCTGTGATGAGTTTGAAGTTTTTTTTTTTTGTTTTGATAGATGTGTCTGGTTTACACGTTGAATAAGAATCACAAAAAAGTCGCACAATTGTTTTTTTTGCAAATTTAAAAGTTTCCAGATAATTTTTTACTACAAATATAGTTTTGGTTGGTTCCTTATGACAGTACGAGATCCACTTATTTTATGCTCAAAACACTTCGTTTTATGTTTTCAATATACGGCGTGTTGACAGGTAATAATCACACGGATAATATTTTCAAGTCTGATATCAAGCTGCCGCCGTGTTGTGTCTTGTATAATATATTGAATGTAAACGGTAGAGATAAGATTGTTCTCGGAATGTTTTACTGAAGACAGAGTTATACTAACTGTAGCAGACTATTTAAAAATACAGAACATGTACTTTTTGCAGTTGCATACATTATAAGTGACATCAAATAAGTAAAATATATACTCTTTCTGCAGGCAAAAAGCATTTAATCATTTTTGTGGCAGTAAACGCTAAATTTCTAGATTTTTTTTCTTTAAATAATAATTATTAATGTGAACAAACATGGTGGTAAGTATTTTTTATTTTAAGTAGTTTTCATCACGTCTAAGAAATACTGACAAATAGTAAGGCAGTAATTATTATAGGTTCTAAGATTTTATTTTCCCATTCATGGTTCATATTGACATTTAAGGCTGCGTTTAAATCAGATGACCAACAGAAATCTGTACATTGCTTTTAAACTTGGTCTATTCATAATAATCAATTTGTTACCTTATATACAGGATGTAATTAAGACAATGGATAACAGAATTCAGGTAGATACCGTGTGCACTGACTTTTCAAAAGCATTTGATAAAATTCATCTACCCTCTATGTATATTAAATTGGAGGACGTTGGTATATACGGTAATATTTTGAGATGGGTCATATCTTGCTTAAACAAGAGACGCCAATAACTGCATTTCAAATTACGCTAAAATTACTTCCGGGATCCCGCAGGGATCGCATCCAGGTCCCATGCCATTTTCTGTTCATCAAAGACTTGGCAGCTGTTTTCCTAACTCAAATTTTGCACTTTATGCTGATAATCAAAAGTTTTATCGATCTATACGATCCTGAAATAACTATATACTTCTTTAATCTCATATAGCGAGGCCCTCAAAACATTGTACAAAAAAACAAATTATTTCTAAATATAAAAAATATAATTACATCACATTCTGTCGAATTGTTAATAATTTCAGTTTTGCGTAGAGCATAAAAGGCACAACTTTTGAAAATGTAAGTTTTCTTCGAGATTTAGAAATGATTATAGACTGTAAATTAAGTTTTAATCCACATATTGAAAGCAGTTCTTGGCAATCTAGGTTTTATGCTGCGAATATCAAATTCGTTTCGTGACCCCAATTATTTCATTATATAATAACTATTAATTTATTAATTATAACATGTTGTTCTCATATTTATCATTTGCAGGACAATTATAACATATTTTCCAACCAAATTGATAAATTTTCTCTATCGTTCTAATCTGTTAAGCATTTAAGCATTACATGTTTTTTGTAAAATTAATGAAAATAATTATATCAACTTTTTTCTTAGGTTGTTAGTTTTCTTTTTTATTTTTATTTGTAGTTTTAGTTTGTCTACACATGATTGTATTGTTATTTGATGCCCAGCCTATAATTGGTAATGTAAATCATTCTGTTGGGTTGCCAGTATCAATAAATGAATAAATAACGAAAAACGAAAACTAAATTTCATTTTAATCACACGGAAGTTACAGGCAAAACTTACGTCTAATCTTTTTATTTTGATTAGTTCTTGGACTGAATGCACCTTATAAAGACTGACTTTCTTTTTTCAGAAGATTTCTGATAGATTTGGAGTTCAAACCGTGATCCACAGCAAGTTGGCACGTTAATACTTGAGATGTAACTTTTAATAGTTGAAAAATTTTTGTTGGGTAAGGGTCCTTATTTTGAGAAAAACTACTTTTTCAACTTGCCGACATTTCGGTAAATTCTATTACCATCCTCAGGGCAAATAATTATAACTTATCCCTGGACACCATAATTAATTGCTGAGGATGGTAATACAATTTACCAAAACGTCGGAAAGTTGATAGAGTAGTTTTCCTCAAAATAAGGATCCTTACCCAATAAAATTTTTCCAACTATTAATAAGCCGGTCTAAAAACTTTTCTATTACGTAACTTTTAAAGTTAACTAAATCAAGAACCTTTTCTACGTCTCTCACTGATTTTGGGCTTCCAGTCTTTGGAGCATTTTTAACATTTCCTTTTTACTAGGAACTTTCTTGGAATAAAGTTTGTTAAACAAACTGCAAACCTCTTCTTACGCCTTCTTTTTTATCGCCATATAGTGTACACTTTGGCACTGGGATTGTGTTGGCAACTTCTAAGCCGTTAGAAACAGAAGAGCGGCTAAATTAGACAAAGTTGCGAATTCTAAAGCTCATTAACATGCCGTTTTCAGATTTGAAAGATTTTCAGTGGTTGTAGAAATATCCTGTCTGATAAATGCATGGAGTACACATAATATGTGATCTATCTGTTGTAAGGTTATCGTGGTTTTCAATCATTTTTTGTAGTTTATGCACAAACGGTAGTAACTGCGCCATTACTAAGAGGCTTTTATGCGAGAACCAAACCAAACACCACCACGAACCGCACGCATTCATGTAGCTAAGTTAATTGAACTGGACCAACTGGGGCAAAAGTGCCAAGCTGCCTATAAAATTACATAGGAGTATCCCGGTTACCAGCAGAGTCGTGCACCTTTCTGCCTCGACACTGGTTATACTTGTTGCATAAATTACAGGTATATAAATAAACACACCATATGAATTTTTATGTGATGTGTTTATTTATATTGTTTTTATAAGTGCCGGTTCTGAAAGATGGAAAATATTTCTGGCCCCTGGTCATTACTCGTATTACTGAAAATTTTCTTTGTTTAAAATATAACACGTTCTAGTTGTAGTTTAAGTTATTGTGAAAATTGCTATTTAAATTGAAGCGTTGAAATATCAAAGGGGTTTATTACCATTTGTAGTGAAATTGAGTTTGTCTTGTAGGAAGGTGCTATGTACAAGCAAAAATAACATGCCATGGGTCCAAATGCCATAAGCCTTACCTTGTATTTTTTCTACGCAATTCTAGATGACCCGACGTGTACATGTCAGTGCGTTTCTAAAGAGGTTTCTTTTAAACATCTCAATAACCAGTTTCTGGCACTTAGCCCCCTTGAAATTTCAACGTTTCAATTGTAGTTAAATTCGACAATCTTTTTCAAAATAATTTTGGTGAGGAATAAGAAGAAATAAATCTTCAGACACATTAAATGTGACAAATTTATTAGGAGCAAAACAACGATATGTAAAATTGTATCCTGAGAGAAATCATCTGAATATTAAAATATTTCATCGTTTATCCCAAAAATTTAACCAAATGCGATCCTTTTAATAGAAGTAGAGGTCACTAAGTAGCAAGAAGGAAACATGTAAGTGACATTACCATTTTAATGCAAATTCATCTTAATTATCCACAAAGAAGGCTGGAGTTTTTTAATTGGTTCAGGTGTAATTTACAGAAACGTACAGTTTCCTGTAAAATTATATGGAGTAATGAACAAAGGGATGTTTGATCGGAAAAATTAACATTTCGATACAACTAACAACCCTTAGCTCATACAAAAGGTACGATCCTGGGTTCGGTTTTCGTTACGGCATCGTTTGCACTCTCATGTCGATGTCGTGTTCAAACGATAAACTAAATGCATATCGGCAAAGCAGCATTCAGACGCCGCAACCGACTAAAACATTTTGCTCAGTATCGTCTCGCACCATTTTCGATTTACTTCAGCAAAGAAAAAATTCGTACTTTATTCATTACAATATTTCACAGATATTGTTTATAGTGTATTTTGTTACACCTATGCAATACGTATACTTATGTATCGCCTTATTCCAAGAGAATTAATGTTGTTAGTTTCATTATTTCACAAAATTAGTCTAGAATTTAAAAAATGGAACTTTAAAAGATTCACTTAAACTATCAACAGCAACTAAAGGTAAGTAAATATCTGAGCTAAGTTTTGAATATGTTATACTTATTTGTCAAAATACTACTTTATTAAGTTTTGTGAAAAATACATTTATTTTCTTCCTCTTTTTATGTCTTTTTATATAATTTAGAAGGTAACTAGAGCATTTAAACGTTTATTTTTGCACAAGTTCTTAAAATCTACTGTTTATGCCCAAATTTAGTAGTACGATGCGAATGTCTTATTAGTAGGTCGATTTTTGGAAAAATTATTCCTCAGAATATACAGAAATAATATAGAATTCTACTTGCAGGTACGTTGTATTTTGTTGACTGTTATTTATTTTTTTGTTTCGTTTTCCAATAAAAATTTAAAAAATATACTAACAGTATTCAGTTATTTTTATTCACCCTGTATATTCATTCTCCAACACAAACGAAAAACCAACGTTTTATTTCATATCTTATTTTTAAATAAATATTAATATAATCTCGAATGTTGAATCAATTAATTCTACCTTCTTTAAAATTAAGGCCCGCACAAGTATGGTTTGAAAGGCAAGAACACGTTAAAACAAACATTTAAAAACTTAAAGTGCATCTCATGATGTGAAACAACAGAATTCTTAATCAACTAATTAACGTGTAACAAGAACCGTCAGTCAATCAGAATGCGAAGAATCAATGACCTCTTTCAATTACCATTAAACATCTTTTGTGTGTAAACTTCACTATCGCATGGATTTTGCTACCGAAGAAGAGTAGTGCCATCAGAGGATACATAAGTCAGTCGATATAACTGTACACGCAGATGCCTTCTTCTTGTAAGTTGAGCTGCTACCGAATGCTGATGCATTATTTTAAAATTTGTAGGTGCGGTCGATGTCAATCAGCACGTACACGGTGTAACATAGAAAGTGGCCGGAAAGTTTGGTTACCAAGATTTGTACTGAAATTCCATCATCTATCTCAGCTAAACTTTTTCTGTGGCGTAATTTAAGCAATCAAATATGATTAGATAAGTAGTAAAAAAATGTGCAGGGTTTATTTATCCATTTTAACCCCAACTCAAAGAAACAAACACCACATTAAGGGTTCATAAATATTAAGTTCCATGTCGGGTGTCCCTCCTTAGATCTATATCTCGGAATTTGGGGGTAATCAAAAGACTTGGAGAGACTGGATGTCATCGCAGAGACGGATTATTAAACCTAATACTATATTATTCCGAATAATGGGCGACATAAATCACAAATTAATTTGCAATTTTTAATAGTGACTTACACATTAATTAACTTATTTAGTTAGCTTTTGCACGTAAAACCGGCACCGATGAGCGATCGACAACCGCTGAGAATTATATTGGCACCGATGAGCGACCCAGAACTATATTATGTATGTATGTAGTGTCGAAGGTCAAATTATGTTTGAGTCCCCAGGCGACTACCTGCTTAATCACGTTCTATTTAGTTTACATCCTTGCTCTATGCAGTCTGCAATTTGTTCAGTTTGAAAACACTCTAGCTAGCAATCTGTTGTGTGTACGGCGAGTATCAAGACATTTTTTATTTATTCGATATTTTTCGTTTAGTATAGTGCGTTAGTGGACGTAAAAAATTGCGAGGAATTCTTTAGAAGTAATGATGTTTTGTGTATTGTTGTGGGGCGTTAGACTGTCTTGCGTAAATCCAGTTCAATCAGCAGTAAATCCGCTCTGAAGAAACATGTGTCGTCGAAAAAACACTTAACGTTGATTGGCGGAGGCAAACAAAGGCGGTAAAACAGGCAGGAGCTGATATATAAAGGTAAAATACTATTTACTGTACGGAGTGGGAAAATTTCGATGTTTATATAGCGAAAACAAAAATTTTCTATCGTCTTTTTTTTTCGAGTTATAAATAAAAGTTTGATTTTTCGACTTTTAGACACATATCAATATCTTGGTTTGTAAAGTTATGAAAAAAACAACTTTTACATTCTTGAGGCACCTTTTTCTGTATAATACAGTGGCGTCGAGAAAATTAAAAAAAGGTGCAATTTCGAGTTATGGCATAAAGTTGTATTTTTTTTAAATGGAAACCATAGTTGGCTATCGTTTAGTTAAAAAGGAATTTTTCTCTCTTTCAAACTATATATCATATGCGGGGTCGCTTTTGATGTGTAAGTATTTAATAGTGAAAATAATCTTTTAGTAGATTACTTTCTGCGTTTTTTTTATATTTGTTCCAAATAGGCTGTGTCAGTGTTCATCCGTTTGTCAGTAAATTACATATTAATAATTTTGTTTACGTTATAATTACACCCCATTTAATCGTAAAAGTGAAGATGTCTTACGAAAATTACGAGAAATATGATATGCTAGAATGCTTTATTTAAAGTAATAACAATTGTGATATTGCATCAGAAATATATTTCAATCGTTATCCAGAAAGAAGATAACCTAATAAAGCTGTTTTTAAGAGATTAAAAGAAAATCTCATTAATTGTGGATCCTTCAACAAGCCAAGACCAAAAAATCAGATATTTATATCTAATTCCATAATTCATTACAATTACAAAATAAAAATTCAAATTAAAATAAAAGTTCAAACTGATGTCCATTATGTTCGACACATAAATAACACCTCTTCATAACACCCTCAACTGCATTATAAATATGAAGATCTGAAATGGAATTCGCACAGTCTATAAAATTTTGTCTGAATTCATATTTATATCGGTACTGGTTTTCTTGTATAATTTGTCTTTAACGTGGCCCCAAAAGAAAAATCCAGTGGCGTTGTCAGGTGATCTTGGTGGCCACTTCACTGGTCCGTTACTTCCCATCTTGTTATTTCCAAAATTGGTACTTAATAATTCTGAAAGGGTCCTGATATTATGAGGCAGTGCACCATCGTGTTGGAAGAACTGATTTCTTGCCTCAATTAAGGGTAGATTGTCCACAAATTCCTCAATAATTTTCTGGATTAAGATTTCTTAGTACCGTTGGTCATTAAGATTTTCTTGATATATGAGATATTTTAAAACACGATTGTTACGTAGAGCATACCAAACACTAAAACCAAAGCGTCCCTGAGATCGCTCGTCAATGGTATGGTGAGGGTTCATATCAGACCAATAATGTTCGTTATGCCTGTTGAAAATTTCAGCACTGTTAATGTAGACTTCATCTGTCTAAACCACATTTATAGAAAATAATGGATCTTTTTTGACGATACGATATGCAAAACTCCAATCATTGCAGAAGATCAGTTGGTTGCAGGTTATGTTGTTTCCTTATTGTATAGGCCTAAGTTTGTTTGTCTACAAAATACCCAAAGCTCGACGTCCTGAAATCCCAAAATCGGCTTCAATTTGACGACTTGAAATTGAAGGATTTGCAACCGCCATTCCAATTACAGTTTCTTCAGCATTTTCAATGTTGAAATTCTTTGGTCTTAACTTGTTGAAGGACCCACAATTAATGAGATTTTCTTTTAACATCTTAAAAACAACTTTATTGGGTTGTCTTCTTTCTGGATAGCGATTGAAATATATTTCGGATGCAATATCACAACTGTCATTACTTTGAATAAAGCATTCTAACATATCATATTTCTCGTAAGTTTCGTAAGACATTTTCATTTTTACGATTAAATGGGATATAATCATGACGGAAACAAAATTATTAATATGCAATTTACTGACAAAGGGACAAACACCGTCATGGATGACACACACCTACTTGGAATAAATATAAAAAAACGCAAAAAGTAATCTACTAAAAGATTATTTTCGTTATTAAATACTTACATATCAAAAGCGACCCCACATAGGTATGATATATAGTTTGAAAGAGAAAAAAATCCTTTTTAACTATACCATAGCCAACTATGATTCCCATTTAAAAAAATACAACTTTATGCCATAACTCGAAATTGCACCTTTTTTTAAATTTTCTCGACGCCACTGTATTATACAGAAAAAGCTGCCTGAAGAATGTAAAAATTAAAAAAAACTTTACAAACAACCAAGATATTGACGTGTCTAAAAGTCGAAAAATCGACCTTTTGTTTATAACTCGAAAACAAAAGACGATACCAAATTTTTGTTTTCGCCAGTGAATTTGTCTCAAAAAAAAAAAGAGATCGAGAATGTGTCTTCCAGTTTTTTGTATCTCTTACAGTTACCGAGTTATCCTATATAAACACCGAAATTTGACCAACCTGTACTGTTAGTTCCGTTATGACATCCAAATTCCCTAATTCTGTTAAGTTAAATACATTTTGGAAAGTTTTGCAACAGATATTTAAGTTATTTAAATTTTTGAAATTAGTATCTAAGTCAAACAAGCCCCTACGATGTAGGGTGGTGTCTTTGAAACGTTATGATTCAGGCTAATCATATCTTAAAAAGTAACGAAGAAAAATTTTTTTAACAACCGTGTAAATAACATTTTATTGGAAGGCAAGATTTTCCCAAATATTTTTATCAAAGTCTAGAGTCGAGTGTTACTGTGATTTGTATTTAACCACCGGATAAGGTGAAGTTCCTTATAAATTCGCAATAAGTCAGAGTTACGAAATTATTCTCGTCTCGTTTTGTTTGGTATGTTGATCGCGGTCGGTCGAGCGCAGTAGATGGTAGATGGCACGACAGGTTTAGCGCCGTTACGCGAGATGCACCCCATAGGTACGTTCAACACGCTCTCACGCAACTTTCGTCGATGCCTCTCATTCGAAGTAAACGTTATATGAGGCGTGCAAAGGTTTACTTATGTGGTATGTTGAGATTAACAAATTCGAATGCTTAAACAATACGGATTTATTTTAGTACCGATCGACTTACATACATCACATGCATTTTGTTAACAATTGTGGAAGAAACACGCAAAACATAACAAATTCTTTTTATAATTTCTGGAAAATCGTGAAAAATTTTTATCGCTAAATTCCGTAAATATTTTAGAAACTTTATCACGATGATGGTAGGAATTAAGGCCAAGGATGACGTTGGCAATATGGCGTAACACAATGGTATTTGTCACTTTGGCAGCGGTACCTTTAACTTTTCATTGCGGTACGGTCTCGAGCGCCGGTTCCTATTATAAAGTGTACGAACACCCCTTTATTCTATCAGAGGTATGCTAGAAGCTAGGATAACTCAGTGAAGAAACGGCATGTCTAGAGGTCTGTGTGTATGGCTGTCGGTTGCGTAGCAATGAACAACTTCACTTTACCTGCCGAAAATGATTCTCGGTGTACAATCGGATTTATTACTTATACAACTACATGCATCTACAAAAGTAAGCAAGCACTGATTTTAAATAATGCAAAGTTACGGCAACTACTACTACTGGTATCTACAGCAAGGTATTACGGCAAACGGTCGGTGCAGCAATATAGCCAAGTGCAAGTGATTACAAACGTAACACAGCGGCAGGATGTCAGTCCAAGGACAAGCAGTCTATATGACTGTCTAACCGCGAGTGTGCTATATCTTTAGATTAGCTCCTAATGTCGCTTATTAGGGTTTATTGACTACGTGTCGGACGGAACGGCTAATACATTACACCCCAGAGCACTTGGTGAGATTCTATCCGAGGCCTTAAAAACTCACGTATACTATTTCGCGTTTATCTAGTGAGGTCCTATCCAGATACGATGCCTTAAAACCTCACTGGTAATTAAACTATGACTGAGATGGAATTCTATCCAGATACGAGGCCTTAGAATTCTATCTTTATGCCAACAACAAATAATGACAACCGCGTATTCCAACTGCTCGTCTAACTCTATACCACTTGAGTTTTAATTTACTAACTGGTATTTTAGTATAAACTGTCCCTTAAACTGACTAGACCAGAGATATGCGTGAATGCACGAAGTTAACTTTCGTTACTTACTTACAGTTCAATGTGATAGGTTATCACGTCACCTTCAAGGTTCGTCTTTACAATTTATGTTCAATGAGCACGACTGACGGACGGTTCGGTTCATACATTACTTCCCCGGGTACTTCATGAGATTCTATCCAGATACGAGGCCTTAAAAACTCACGTATGCCACTTCGCGTTTACCTAGTGAAGTCCTATCCAGATACGAGGCCTTAGAATTCTATCTTTACGTCAACTACAAACAATGACAACCGAATATTCCCGATGCTAGCTGTTGAAGAGATAATCCTAGTTTTACTAATCAGCCACGAAATTTCCCGAATATTCCTGGCCGATGGGAATAGCGGGCGTTCGTAGATAATCAATAATTTACGGATAGAATAAAAAAAAACGGTCAAAGTAATTCTTACCACTACCTAGTTGCGACGGAGTACACTGGATATCTGGAGCTGCGTGTTGTTGAGTCGAGGATTGACTTGAGAACTATGTTTTCATCGACACGTTTAGATTTATACCCAAATTTTGACGAAAATAGTGACGTGACCTGCGCGACGAGCGAAGTTGTCAGCTGCAGTCCGTGGCAAACGTATTTAACCTAGCTTAGCGCATCGCGCTTAAGCATATTCCCTGCGTCATTTATTATAAACAAATGTTTATAAAATATTTCGAGGCTGGGAATCGCTCTCTCATAATTTTAAAACTATGTTTCCGAAAAGAAATAATTTAAAACAGCCACGTACTAATATTTAAAATAAATCAACTAATAACTTACCGGTAAATTATCAAAACAAATAGAAACATATTTCTTTACCATTTATAATTATTTTCAACTTGATTTTGAATTAAACTAAATTAAATTCAACTACTTTCCTCTTATTTGGCTTCAGCGGCCGGCCGTAAAGTATAAACACAATAAAATAAATTGAACTTTCGTTCAAAGCGGTTTTAAAATAAACATTAATACAAATTATCGTATACAGCGTGTACTAAAGTTAAAGAAGAACCCACTTAGGTCTTATTAAAATAGAAAATCATTAACGGAAAAATCACTTTGTTACAGCAAAATTAAAAAAAAATAGTAATATTTTAAGAAACAGAGTTCAAGTAATGTTTCTTTTTTTTAACTTTTTCATTTGGATTTATCGGTTTCTGCTTGATTCCGGAATTTATTAATTTTTGCTTAGATTTTATTCCTTTGGAGCACGTGTCTCCAAGGGAGGAAGTGGGGGAAGTTGGCTTCTCTATGTTTCGTGTCCCTTTAATTTTATGATGATGAATAATACAGGCAATAATAACGATGATAAGGGGTGGGTAATTTATAATGAATAAACCTGTACCTCTTACAGAGTTGAGCCGAATATCAGGCTCAACGTTTTAGCTCAAGCTATTTTCCCAAGCAAGGCAATTATTATATTTTCTTTAGTGGTATAAATACTGCACAAATAGATGAAAAACATTTAGCACTAGACAAAAAAAGAGCTAAATTTAGAATCAGTTTGATCTCGATTTAAATCTTTTGTGAATCTGGCTAATAGCATTTTATTGATATTATATAAATTAGTTAACTGTTTTATTCAGCTATAATTGGCGTTTATTAAACGTTTTAGATAATTTGCGGAGAATGTTTACAGACCACATATAACGGGGTAAATATAAATTTAAACAAATGACTGAAAGCTATTAAATAACAGACACTGTACAATTATATTACCACTGACAGCTATTAAATAAGTTACCTACCTTGATTAATAGACACTTAACTTTGGCTACAATTACACATAAAATCAAGTAATTTAACTGTTCATACCAAAAGTTCATACCAGAAAGTATGACAAGTATAATAAGTACCAAGAATAATTAATTTGCGACCATTAGGCTCTGCAAATCAAATTTTCTTGGCACCTTTTAAATTTATTAGCATAATATACTAAATTCCAGCTTAAGTTTATAGTAATCAAAGTTTACTCATTAATAAATTGATTTCATATATTCTTGACCACACAAGTACTGACAGTATATTTTTGACACTGAAAAGTCAAATTAAAAGATTGGGTTAATATATTGCGATTAAGCCATTTTTTAAAGCCTTTCTCTTATTTAAATGTTGTGTAATATTTAACTCTGTATGTTGTTAATGAATGAAGTTTACTTATGCCGCAAAATATAGGAAAACTTAAATTCAGTTTCGTTTCAATATTCATAAAAAGTAATTTTCAAATATTTCACAAACCCTTTTGTTTTAATTTCGTATTTTATGGATAACATTGAAGCAAATTTAATAGAGCTAACTTCAGATCATAGCGGAGGTATGTTAGAATCAACTTTCCTTATCTGATTCTAAATCCTACAATCAATAGAGCCGCCAACAAGCTCCTTCAACATTGTAGTTAGAGCACCAATTATATGATTTTTTAAAACCCCATGCCTATTACTTTATTCTATTTAACAGGAAATACAATTAAAATGTTTCTCTTATCTCTGTAATCTTACACAGAGCAAATAAGACGAACCACCATAATACTTACGGAAGCCAAGGTAAGATGGTTTTTGCGGAAAACATATACCTACAATCACAGGAGCGTACTTTCCGTAATATGATGAAAGTTGGCCCAGATTAGACAACATCACAATTAATTAAAGTTGCAAATCGTTTCTGTGTATCATGGTCGTAGAGTACAGGTGTACTTACTGTCGCCGGCATTCACCTTGACCGCGAAACTCTTTCTCCAGTCCAGTCTATTATTAGCTTTCGAGTTGTGTACACGTTAAGTTACTTGGGCGTATTGCATATTGTTTTTGTGTTTTTATTTTATTTGTTGTACTGTATTGGTGATATTAATTTAATAATAAAGCATGGCAGACGTACGCAGGGGCAGAGAACGGTCATTTGTTGACAAAGTGAATAAATTCATAGGTGAATCCCCGGATTTATTCTATGATGGTGCTAAAATAATTTGTGCGAGAAAGATTTGATGTGCTGGGATAAGCGTGATTGTGGACTTCACGTAAATAGTGTACACCATAAAAAAAATGGCGTGCCTTCGACAACACAGTTTATGTTTGATTTACTATTAATACTGATTGCCTGTGATGTTCCGCTGCACATACTCGATAAACAACCATTTCGAGAGTTCTGGAATAAATACAATACCCAGGTGAAGTTACCAACTCGCACAACGTTATGTAAATATCTACCAACTGTACACGTAGACATGGTAAATAAGATGAAATGTGCATTAAAAAATACATGGCTGTGGTTATCTGTTGATGAGACAACAGATTGTAAAAAAAAATTCTATTTTAAATGTTATAGTACGAGTACTGGATCCTCTTAAACCGACAGTTCCACTGTTACTAGCTAGCAAAAGACTAAGTCAGTGTACTAGCGAAATAATTACCAAGTTGGTGCTGGAGACGTTAGAAAAATTTGAACTGTCAAAAAGTCAAGTGTTGATGTTTATGACCGATGGCGCCGTGACAATGCGTTCGGTAGGTCGTTTTTTGCAAGAACAAGGTTGTACGTTTATACATGTTACGTGTAAAGTGCATGCTTTACATCTTGTGGTAGAAACTATTCGAAAAGGTTTTCCAGAGGTGGATGCATTAATAGCAAGTACAAAAAAGTGTTTCTTAAATCTCCTAAAAGTCACCGTGCATTTCATAGTAAGTGTCCCGGTATTCCTGAACCACCACAGCCGATTCTTATACGTTGGGGACATGGTTGCAGGCAGCTTTTTATTATGCTGAATATTTCCAACAAATAAAAGCTGTGATACTACAATTCAATCCAGATGAGGCTGCAGCTATTAAGGAAAACCAGACAAAATTTGAAGATATTTCCGTTGAAACAGCTTTAAAGAATATTGCGAAGAACTATAAACCATTACATGAAAGCATACAAAAATTAGAAAACAGTGCGTTGTCGTTAGCGGAGTCACTGCAAATAGTGGACGAAGTAAATCTACTGCTACACGCTATAAGTGACGCAACAAATGAGCGCGTTAAAGAAAAGTTCGCAAGTGTGTTAAATAAAGACACCGGTTTTACCAAATTAAGACAAATATGTGATGGTGCAGCCCCAAATCCGTTAAGTGCGTTCAAAGACTATTTTACGTATGCGTGTATTACATCAGTAGATGTCGAACGGTCGTTTTCAAAATATAAGAAAATATTTTCACCAAAGCGAACATCACTCATGGAGACCATAGAAACATACCTGATGCTGCAAAATGGCTACACATCTTCTCCAGTTTGTGATAAGCATGCTAGTTCATCAAGCTAGTTAAGAAGGTAAGTTTTACATACATTGTTATAAATTGTAACAGTTTATTGTATTTCGTATTAGTTAATTTCGCGTACGCCACTGCCCCACGGAACATTTTTGACAGCCCTACATATAATTCAACAATCCTAGCTCAGCAGTTTGGCGGTGCAGAGAGAGAAGCAGTATCGCCACTGTCGAACAGAAAAAAGTCAAACCGATTTGCACTGCGGGGTTTAGACCATTGCGCATCCAATCTCACGTGCAAAGCTAAGATATTGTATTTGTAATTGATTTTCACTACATATAATCCAGTCAGAAATCTAAGGCACGTCATATATTAAACAGAGGACCTTTTACTTCCTCACCCCTCAAAATGAGGAAGTTATGTATTCGTGAAATAAAATTTTGAAAATTTTTATTGCATTTCTGGACGAATCTCGACGAATTATGACGATACACAAAATTTCAGACAGAAAAATTTTTCTGCCTGTGTGGCTGTCTGGTTCGCGATAGCAGCTACAGTTTTTGAGATAAAGCTTTCAAATTTGATACACACATTCTAGAGGTCAAGGAAAAGATTGAGTTCGTTGATGAGCAAAATCGGTCTAAAAAAAATATTAGTGACATTCCACCACTGTGACTTTTTTGAAACGTCAAAATGTGACTTTTTTGAAACGTCAAAATGTGCCTTTTTTTGAAACGTCAAAAACTGTGACTTTTTTGAAACCTCAAAATGTGACTTTTTTGAAACGTAAATAAATGTGACTTTTTTGAAAAGTCAAAAATTACTTTTATTATAAACTCCACAACACGTCGAGTTTCACTACGGTGAGGAAGTTCTGATCCCCCAAGTAATTTTCAGCGGTTTTTTACCTTTTAAAGAGGGAGCCTCTTTGTTTGATTTCGATGAACTGCTGGCGAAATCAAATCGAGGTTGCTACGGAATTCAATGTGTCTCAAAGTGCCATTTCTCGATCTGTTTCATAGTACCAAAATACTGAATTAGCATTTGAGAGGGTTAGAAGTGGCCCTACAGTGTAGCTCAAGACCACTACATTTGTCTTACGGCCAGCAGAGAGAGATGCTGTACCTCAAGAAACAGCAGATGCACTAGGCAATGCCAATAAAGTACATGTATCGATAGAGGAAACGAGGTCTAGAAAACGTCTAAAGGATCACTCCGACCGTACTTCATAAACTAACGAGATGAAAATGAGCGTGCGAATATATACATTAGCGAGATGAATGGTGTTCTGTTTTACTTACCGATGAAATTTGACTGAGTAGAGTTTCAGATAATCGCAGAGTTCAAAATGTTCAAAAAAACCAAACGTGACTATCAACCTCATCAACAAATAATAAAAAACTTGAGATCCATCATTGCAGGAATTTATACCAATATATCTCAAAATTACAACAATAACCTCATTGACAGTATGCCTAAACATACATACATCTCACTGAAATTGAAGAACCGATGTGCAGCTTCAAATGAAGTTGTATTTTTTTTTATTTTGATTATTTCTTTGTAAATAAAATTGAAAAATGGAATTATTGTGCTCGATTTGATAAAACGAATGGTAATTTACATGTTTTTTAAAATGTACTATAATTCCAAAACGAAAATGCGTTTTCTAGCAAAATCTTTACTTTCTTGAAGCTGTTTACTTAGATAGAAGATAGAAGTATTGCCAAGCTCAGGACTATACGTTTTTATTTAATAGTACGTTTTCTGATAAAACTTGTTTACGTATTAACATTTCAAAATGAAATAAATTTCACTTTATCATGTTGTATAAATTTCCATTTTTGTTATTTGGAAATAGTTTAATATAATATGGTCTGTATAAAATCCGTAACTGGGAACCAATACCTACGTCCGAGCTATAGTCATAAGATATGATGCCAATTTATTAGTAGGCTAGCTTTAGATGACTAAATAATTAAGTTGGAATTTACTGTATTGTCAATATTATATGACAAATTTAAAAGGCAATAAAAGAATGATATGAATGCTTAATTACCGCAAATTAAATATTCTTAACGTTTATTATACCTATCAGACTTCTTATATGAGTCGAGTTAAATTGCTTAATTTTATGTGTAATTGTAGCTAAAGCTAAGTGTATATTAATCAAAGTAATTTAATAGCTGTCAGTGGTAATATAATTATCCATCTTTAATGTCTATTATTTAATAACTTTCGTTGATTTGTTTCATTTCATTATATTTTCATAATTATTATTATTAATTTCGTTATTCATTTAAGTCATATATTTTCCAGTCATCACGTAGATTTTTTGTTTGCAAAAGGTAAAACAAGAACAATGAGATTTCATGAAAACTGAAAATGCGCAAAAGAGTGAGAACTTTAATAAATGCAATATATTATAAAGACATAAACGAAGGAATGTAAAACGTTCAGGAACTAACTTTAAAGTAAAAAAAATCTATGTGTAAAATACACGTAAAATAATATATATAACCAGGTATGAATACACAAACCTATAAGATTAATTCAGGGCTTGAAAACAAAGAAAGAAATTCACATAAACAACATATACAGGGTGGATCATCTAAGAGGGCACTTTGATTTTACGGCTGGCCTATTGGCATATATTAAAAATTTAATTGCATTTTTTCCACGGAATTTAAATCTTCAGAAAAACAATTGAATGTAAAACAAAAAAGTTATTGCGAAAAAAAAAAGATTTTTCCAAAAATGTACAGGTACACCCTGTATATTTTGACACAGAATGATATGGTATTTATTATATTCTTATTGACTGCACCTAATTAAATTTACTTTTACACTTCGAATTTTGCTGAAATTCAGTTAAATCAGTGATTTTTTTTATCTACCCTGTATATTTTATTTCCATTATATTAAAAAAATTTTCCCAATCCAGCAATGTAATACACATTATACTTATTGTCAATAATAACAGTCAGAAATCAATTTAAATTTTTATGCTATAAAATAAGAATAATATATTAATATTAATACTCTTCAATAACTTAGGCGGCTGGGTCTCCAAAACGAGTAATATTCTCGAAGCTGTCAATTTACTATAAAATTAAATAATTCTGAGTTCATTGTCGCCATATGCGCAAATACCCGATATCCCCTCATTTACGCCTATCCCCCACCCCGTAAACTCACTAATCACCACACCTTCTGTCCTCAAAAACATCCTAAAAACCATTCCCAATCTAAAGGCTCCTGGTCCAGATACAATCCCAAATCTCCTATACAAGAAACTTCCAACAAAAACACTAGTCCAGATAACCTACATCATAAATTCGGCGATACGGCTACAATATTTCCCCGCAGCGTGAAAAACCTCTTTTATTGTCCCTTTTCTGAAGCCAGGGAAAAGATCCCATCCTACCATCGAGCTATCGCCCTATCTCCCTACTCAATACGTCAAGGAGGATAGCGGAAAAAATAATTCTAACTAATTTAAATAAAATTATCGCAAAGAAAAACTTACTCCCAAATCTGCAATTTGGCTTCAGAGGGAACAATACCACGCTGTCGTCGTGCACGACGTTATCGAGGGATATAATAAAAAAATACTCAACCAAAATGCTTCTCCTGGATATCCAAAAGGCATTCGACATAATTTGGCATGCAAACTCCTGTTCAACTCCTATCTTGAAGATAGGATATTTTCCGTACGTATTATTAATAGTCTATCTGAACAATTTTAAATCCGGTCGGGTCTGCCACAAGGCACGGTCCTCTCTCCGGTGCTATTTAACCTATACTTGGTAGACCTTCCTACCCATCCCCTAACACAGACAATAATGTATGCATACGACACTACGATTTACTCCCAGTCCTTTTACGCTCAAACCGCAACTACAAAGTGGCAGTATTATCTTGAGAAACCTCTCAAATACAAGGACTGGAAAATTACAATAAACGAAACAAAAATAGAAACAATAACTTTCACTCGAAAATTCATCATTTCCCCTAAAAATTAACGATAGAGTTATTGAGAAGAAGGTAGTTAAATACCTGGGATTACACTTGGACCAAAGACTTTATCCCCTTTTAAAAAATTGCTTATTTACAAAACAGTCTTTCGGCCAATTTTATCCTACGGATGCGTCGTCAGGAACAGGATGTCCGATACCCAGTACGAGCGCCTCCAGACGACGCAAAACAAGCTTCCTCGAATTCCCACTAACAATCGCTACATAACCATCCAACAAATACACTTAAATTCAAACATACCACACATACGAGACTACATAACGGACACGGTGACAAAGTTCCTATGACAAAACATACGAAACTCAGAACTAACACGAAACATCACTGACAACAACTACCACGAATTTACACACACCGCTTGTTGCACGAAAATCTCTCCTGCTACTACAATAACTTTACACGTATAACGGCAGCCACACATATTACACTTATCCTTTTCTCAACCCTATATCTACAACCCCCAACTTCCCTGGGACTCTACCTTCTCTCTCTCTCTCTCTCTCTCTCTCTCTCTCTCTCTCTCTCTCTCTCTCTCTCTCTCTCTCTCTCTCTCTCTCTCTCTCTATCTCTCTCTCTCTCTCTCTCTACCTCTCTCTCTACACACATATTCATACGGACAGACTAGATATCGAATTATTTTAAACAGGTTTTTCCATTGATTTTTCCTGTGTGACCCGACTATAACGACTCTTTATATTATTTCCCTTTCCTATAAACTATCAAAAGTCTTTGACAGAAAAAAATGCCTAAATATGCTATGTATTACAGGAGAGCACCACCACACTACAAATTGAAAAGGACATGGTGATATGGGCCACAACAC
Source organism: Rhamnusium bicolor (assembly GCA_029963845.1). NCBI lineage: Eukaryota > Metazoa > Arthropoda > Insecta > Coleoptera > Cerambycidae > Rhamnusium > Rhamnusium bicolor. The sequence goes on along the minus strand of JANEYF010000342.1, from coordinate 416,124 downwards.
CGGCCAGCTGAGGCGGAACTGCCCACCGCGAGGCGGGACTGTCGCCAAAGTGGTTATTCTCTATAAACTATTTAACCTATAATAATACACGGGTAATAATTATCCGTGTATTATTATGTTGTATTGTAATGTATTTATATATTCGTATGATATAATGAAATATAAAGTCCTAGTTAGGCTAATATTGTAACGGTCCTCTTTTTTTTTTTAATAAATAATTTGGACCTTTGGTTGTAAATAAGTTATACCTTAAATTCTAGATTTGATTAGAATAATTTGGTTAAACATTGTTGTATTACCCCTGTAGCGTGGCGCTACTGGACCATTGTAATGTGCCAGACGTTTTTGTAACTAGTGCGCGCTTGATGAGACGATGTTTTCGAGCAGTGTTTTTGGCGCGCGAACAGACGAGCGACCGCCACGATCCATGTGGATCGCTGGGTGAGGTACCTTATGTTAATTTACGTTTAGGTATGTTATCTTACCTTTGGAGACAATGTCAAGCCACGAGCCAGAGAAGATGTGAGTTTGGTATGTTGCAGTGTCCTGTTGTGATACGTTACATTGCAGATCTCTGCGTCTGAGATGATCTCTTCCTTGAAGTTTTTGAGGGTTTGTGAATAAAAGAAACTCAAAAGATATGGACCCACCAGCTACGTTACCAGTAAGTGTAATTCGTCGGCACTTTAATAAGAACACTTTATAAAGAGGGTGGTGCCTAACAAAATATTATATACCAATTGGACAATTTTCCTTAGTTAATTTGGCGATTGCCGACTGTGTTTTTTATTATGTCTTTAATTTTAGGTTCTTTAAAAAATTGTCTGGTAAATTACACGCTTTCCCACCCGGGGAAGCATCATCTGCATCATCTGGAGGTGATTAAAACTGTTTTCATCATCTCCAGATGATGCCAACTTAGTTGGCGAAACGCGCGTCGAGGGCAGTATGTAGTGCTTTGGTGTTTCGTCATTATCTTCACATCAAAGGTTCCAACTCACACCATGATTAATTAAATAATAATCCATAAGAAAAATAGTTCATAGTTTTCAAAATAATGTTTACTATCTTATAAACTTATCAAACAGATTCATGGTATGCAATCCGAGATCTATTACCAAATCTCTTTCAATTTAGTTGAGCACTATACCATGAAACATAAAACGTACCGATAATTTAAGGCACCCTTTTCCGCATATAAATATAGCGCTTCTATTACTATTACCAATTATCACAAACCCAAGTGCGGAAGTCTATACACTACTTCGGTTGAATACTGTAATAACATTAAAATTCCCGACACGAACTCGCTACTCTATCTAGTCGAGATGTTGTGGGTAAAGAGTAATTGAAGAAAATCATGATTGAGATTTTTGTGAGAAGCGAAAGCGATGCATTATCTCAAGTTCCATTTTTATTGATTATAAATAATAATAATAATAATAATAATCATATATTATTTTAGCTAAGGAGTTTCGTATCCACAATCTCTTAATGTAGTTTTATTAGTCGGTTTGGATAAAATTAGTAAAGAAAACCTCAAATTCTCATTTAGTCGACGTTTCGACAAAATTTATTGTCTTCCTCAGGACTACAACATATAACATAAATTATGTATAGATTCAAATAAATAAAGATGTAAAATATTTAAACCGACAGTATGACTCTTTTTTTATTTTATAGATAACAATAATTTAAAAATTGAAAAATTAAAATTAAAGAGTTACTTAAATACACAAAGTTATAAGTAAAGCTGGCCGAGGTGGCTGGAGTACAGCCCCGGTCTTGCGCTGGCGTCACACGTGCCGATTTAGAAGAGATTTACGCTGCAGTCTTATTTGAAAGGTTAATGCGTAAGGTTGTACCTATAAATTATATATAATGTCAAACGCGCCAAAGGGTAAAAACGACCGTACGCGGACACAATGAATAAATTTATCGGTGAATTTCCGGATTTATTCTATGACGGATGCAAAATAATTTGTAAAGTTTGCAATCAAGACTTAATGTGCTGGCACAAAACAGATTGTCGTCGTCATATCAATACCGTGCAACATCAAAATAAAAAAATTGCATGCCTTTGACAACTCAGTTTATGTTTGATTTATTGTTAATGTTAATAGCCTGTAATATTCCGCTACACATACTGGATAAACAACCATTTCGGGAGTTTTGGAATAAATACAATCCCCAGGTGAACTTACCAAGTCGTACATCGTTACGTAGATATATTCCAGCTGTTCGTGAAGACATTGTAAATAGGATTAAATGTGCATTAAAAAATACACGGCTCTGGTTATGTATTGACGAGACGACAGATTGTAAAAAAATCTATTTTAAATATTATAGTACGTGTACTGGACCCTCTTAAACCAACATTTCCACTTTTACTAGCTAGTAAAAGACTAACTGCGTGTACTGGCGAAATAATTACGAGTGTGGTGTTGGAGACATTCCAAAAATTTGAACTTTCAACAAGTCAAGTATTGATGTTTGTGACTGACGGTGCCGCGACAATGCGCGTGGTAGGCCGTTCTCTTCAAAGAGACAATTGTAGGTTTTTACATGTTACGTGTAAAGTGCATGCGTTACATCTTGTGGCAGAAACGATTCGAAAATGTTTTCCAGAGATAGATGCATTAATAGCAAATACAAAAAAAGTATTTCTCAAATCTCCTAAACGGTTCGAGCATTTCACAGACAGTGTCCTGGTATCCCTGAACCACCAGAGCCGATTCTTACACGTTGGGGAACGTGGTTGAAAGCGGCTTTTTATTATACTGAATATTTTCAACAAATAAAAGCTGTGATACTACAGTTCAACCCTAACGAGGCTGTAGCTATTAGGGAAAGCCAGACAAGCTTTCAAGACGTTTCCCTTGAAACAGATTTAAAAACTATTAATAACAATTATAGAGGACTACACGACGCAATAGAAAAATTGCAAAATAGTTCGTTGTCGTTAGTGGAATCGCTGCAAATAGTGGACGACGTAAATACACAGCTACAGGCTATAAATGACGCAAAAAATAATCACGTTAGTGAAAAAATTCGAGAATGTATTACAGAAAGATCCTGATTTTAGCAAATTAAGACAAATTTGTGATGGTGCATCTACAACTTCGTTAAGTGAGTTCACAGATTGTTTTACTTATGCCTGTATTACATCCGCAGATGTCGAACGGTCATTTTCAAAATACAAACATATTTTTTCACCAAAGCGAACATCGCTGACGGAAACAGGTGTAGAAACATACCTGATGCTATTATACTATAGATCTTCCCCACTTTGTGATGACGACAACCAAACTATTTCATAAATCTGCTTAAAAGGGTGAGTTTTATACAAATTTTTATAAAATGTAATATTATTGTTAAAATTTATTTCCATTTATTGTACTTATTTAAGTATTACGATATGATGTAAACATATGAGTCATATGACGGCTCTGTCGCCAAGTGACCTCGGCCAACTTTAGTTATAAGTAACAAAATGAGGAATAAATATATTATTTAAAAGGTAAAAAATTATTTTTTATTTAAATATAAAGTAATAAAAAGTAATAAAATATTAGATTAGGAAATCACGCTTATCTAATGAGGTCTTTGGTTTTCAGTCAAAATAATCATAATCGTCAAATAAATAAATAACGTCACGTATTAATAAGATTCTTGGGTCAAACAATGACCATTGGGCAATAAATTAATGGTTTTTTTAACTAGTTTCAATGCAGATCGATATGAAAAGTGTAAAGGCAAAACAGAAATGAACCAATATATTAACATGAATTTTTTATATACATGAACACCAGTACCTTATCACAGTAGCAATGAAAGAACTATACTAAAAAAATTATTAGTAGTATCTAGTAGTGTATTTTTTTGTGATTACTAATAATTGTTAAAGTAAGATCAGAATTTGAATAAAGGCTATATCACTACCTCGGCACCAACGGTGCCCGCTTTGAAAATTTAATAAAATCAATACACAATTTTGGTTAACAAATTGTAAAGGTTAAAAAAGAAAATACACCCATTATTAAATTAAATTCACAAAAACCAGTCGTATTTGTTTTTTACCCATAACTTCCCCAAATTTCAACCAATTTCAAAAACCGAAAAACCGTTGTATTCGCGATAGAATTAAATTTAAAATTATGTATGACAAGTGGGATGGTTCCATTTTATATTTTAAAATTGGTGGTGCTTGGGGTTAGGGGGTGAATTGCTCGTCATTGCCTAAGCACCAAAAAAGTTTCCCCTTCGAAAAAATTTCAACGTGTCTAAGCAAATTTTTATTTTTTTTTTTTTAGTTTTAAAGAAAAAGAGGTAGTTTTAAATAAACACAGTGTACACTTATATAAAGTAATTTACTCTAGTCAATCAGTAAAGGGACAAACAAACAATTCCTAAACATTTACAATATATGGCTTCGTGGTTGAAGGGTAAGGACACCTGTCTCTCACTCCCGGAGTGCCGGGTTCCATCCCATATCGAGGAGCATGGCTTACTTTGTTTAAGCCAGTTTTGACTTCATGAATATATTGTTGTTTTAAGTAATTATGACTTTGTATTTCCTGAAGTAAATATAAATCAGGCATGCGCATCAAATTTTTAGAATTTCTTTATGGGAAACGGGTTTTAAAAAAAATTAGATACAAGAACTTATAGCACATAATAAACAGGTACCTTCAAAATACTACAAATAAATTAGTTTACAAAAACAAGTTAGAAATTAATCTACGTGAATCTGTATTTGGCCTGTACAGATTATGTTGAACTCGTAGTTCACGTTAGGTCAAAGGAATTAAATAAATTGTAATAGTGAACCAGATACTCTACAATAAGTGATAATTGTTATTTAAAAAAATTAATGTGGTGATTATTTCAAGAAATCCAAACAATTTTCTGCACTTCAATGACCATATTGTGAAGTGTTAAAAAAGTTGCCTTTTTGTTTTTATATATTCCCAAAAATAAAAGATAAAAAAATACAGTTTCTTGAATTTCAGTTCTTCATGATTATCTCATAAGAGATTTCGCATAGATAAGATTATTTTACGAATTATTATTCTTAAAGTTAATTTCTTAAACTTGGTCTCTATCTCGTCAGATCAGCGAGAGGCCAATGCAATGGTGGTTAACAAAAATCTAGCGTTCTGTATACTTTAAACCAGCACGTAGATATTTTGTCGTGTTATACTTTTTAAAAATAAATACAAGGATATTTTTTGTTGGTTCGATGGAAGTTGGTTCTAAACAGCGAGTGCATGCGAAATGCTAGATATTGGCGAATGCGCCGGTAAGCCGAAAATTAACAAATTCCAATTGCACGTTAAGTAATTAAACGGAAAAAAATATGCAGGCGTTTTTATAGCCATATGAAAATAGTTGATTTTTTCCTTTGGGTTCCTGCAGAAAAATTGGGCAAACACCATTCTGACGATAAAAATTAACCAAAATCGAAGGGTATACCAATTTCTACACAACATATTTCTTGATACCAAAGATTATACAGTGAGCACGTAAAGGTTGGAATAAATTCCGTAAAATCGTTACAAAGCAAGTGACAAAAATTCGCTCAGACACGTCGATTTTTAAATTCATTTCATAATTTGTTTGTTTAAAAAAAAATTTTTTACATACTTTTTTTAAAAAGTTATGACGTCATCGGCAATTTTTTTAAATAGCAACCCCCATTTTTTAAAATTTCATTTGAAAGAGCACATTTTTCTGCATACAGTACGTTAAATTCTAAGGCATGTTGCATGACGAAATTATTGAAAAAAAAATCTTAACTACTTTTAACAATTTAATAAAACAGAAATACAAGAAATAATAAATCCAGCAAAAAATAATTAAATTAAATATTCAAATTGCGTACCATTTACTTCTTAACAATGCCCAAGCCGAAATTCAAATTCTCGCAAAACGTTAGTAATTGTTTCGGGTCCAATTCTTCCACATTCGTACCTAATTCTGTCTCTTAAGTCCTCAATGTTATTCGGTCTATTAAAATACACTTTGGATTTAAGGTAACCCCATAAAAAATATTCCAATGGAGTTAGGTCCGGAGATCTAGCTGGCCATTCTAATGAACCCCGTCTACCAATCCATCTGTCTGGTAAAATTTCGCTTAAATAAATACGCACTATTACCGAATAATGCGGTGGTGCGCCATCTTGTTGAAACCATATGGAGTTCTCCGGTATATTAGGGTTTTCGCCATTTGGATACAGTGCGGCAGGTCCCGGTATTGTGTTTTGTTGGAGCAACTCCAAATATTTTACACCATTTAATGACCCGTCAATAAAAAATGGACCCAAAATTGTAGTCCCAACAATTCCAGCCCACACGTTTACTTTCTGTGGAAACTGGGTATGTACTTCCATCATCCAGTGTGGATTTTCATGTGACCAATATCGACAATTTTGCCTATTTACAGCGCCATTTAAGCAGAAGGTGGCCTCATCGGAGAAAAGTACTCGACTTAAGAAATGTGGATTGGTATTACATCGTTCCATCATGGTTTCGCAAAACTGTACTCTGCGGTCGAACTCATCTTCGTTAAGCTCGTGAACTAAAGTTACTTTATATGGGTGCCATTTATTCTTTTTCAAATATTTTAAAACAGTCGACTGACTAATTGACTGCTCTGCTGCGACTTCGCGACTTGGTTTGTAAGTATTGTCCTCCATTGTCAGTAAAACATCTAACTGTTTATTTTCTGAAATTGCAGGACGACCTCTCTTACATGACCACACTCTCGGAACCTATTTTCTATTTTGCTAACAGTTGATTGTGTAATCGGTCGATCAGGGTGTTTATCGTTAAATAATTCAGTAACCCGAGTTTGTGTTCGGGACATGTCACTACAACCAATCATCACCAAAATCTCAAATCGCTGTCTCTCACTTAAACGTTCCATTATTAAAACTTTAAATACAACTGAATGTGAGTAAATATGAACTAACGTGACAGCCAGATCCGCGTTTCTACGCAGATGAAAAAAGCGTAAACATGAAAAAAGTATAAGTCGTAAAACAGTTCCTCTACCAGGGTTCGACCATAAGTAAAACACGTGTGTGCTATTAATGTTAAATTGTTTTTTCTCGATAATTTCGTCACGCAACATGCCTTAGAATTTAACGTACTGTATGCAGAATAATGTACTCTTTCAAATGAAATTTTTAAAAATGGGGGTTGCCATTTAAAAAAAATTGCCGATGACGTCATAATTTTTTAAAAAAAGTATGTAAAATTTTTTTTTAAATAAACAAATTACGAAATGAATTTAAAAATCGACGTGTCTGAGCGAATTTTTGTCACTTGCTTTGTAATGATTTTACGGAATTTATTCCAACCTTTACGTGCTTACTGTATACACTTATAGATGATCAGCTCCCATATAAAAGTTTATCGCCCATAAATGGGAGCTCAAATGTGAGGACGGGGAAGCCAGAGGGACAGAGAGGTATTAGAGTGAGACGAAATATTTGATACGTCCCACTACATGAGAATTCCCTTGCCAATATCTTTTAAATAGTATTCGCCAGCTTGATTAATAGTATCACTGTTGCCGATTATCCACACAATTGCGGCCTACGGGAATAGCAGGTAGAAATTCCAGCTGGCTAATAAAATAATAAATCTAGGGATCAATTCGTTTAATACGTATGTACATAGGTGAATAATTAAAATTAGGAATTAGGATTGTTCCAACTTTCATTGTGACCTGTTGACTGTGTTAAAGTAGTGAATAAGTTGATAACAAAAACACAAACTCTATTTCTGATATTATTTTAATAGCAGCTAATAATAAATGTACGAGTTTATGATAATTATTGAATAAACAAAAAAAATAGGCAATACAATAGCGGGACATCAAAGAGTTTCTTATTTTATTTTTTGAAATGTAAAAAATAATCAAAATTTAACATGAGAAAAACTTGTTTGTAAATTACTCGGAAAGTCGGCGATGTGTAAATATTTTCACCCCTATAAGATAGCCCTTGCAAGCACGAACATTGTTTGTCCTACCTTTATTTTTGTATCATTATTATTTTTTAACAGCAAAGATAAGTTAAAATACCTGATTAAAATATAAAAATATACTGTTTCTTAACTACATGCCAAAAATTTAGTAGGTAGATGCTTCTTTGGCTATTTAAAAAAAACATTATAGAAACATTTGTCGTAAAATGTTTCGTTTCAGAGACATGGAACGTTAATTATAATTTTTTTAATCAGAAACAGTTTATTTCAAGAAACGAAAATTTGGTGTAAGTTTCATCTTAAATGTATTGAGCCCTCAGTTTAACTACGAATATCTTAAAAATAACGGAGCCGCAATTTTTAGTTTCTTATACCTAATATAAGGAAGTATAATAATCGTGATTTTTTTCGACGTCGAGATTTTGATTGATATATACACTTTGAACCCTCCTGAATCCATTCTGACTATTTTCTGAATGATGTCTGTCGGTTTGTGTGCGTGCGTGCGTGCGTGCGTGCGTGTGTGCGTGCGTGCATGCGTGTGTGTGTGTGTGTGTGTGTGTGTGTGTGTGTAATGAAAAAACATAACTTGACGAAAAAAAATATGTCTGCATATCTGTAGTATCGCGATAGCAGCCAGAGTTTTTGAGATAAAGCTTTAAAATTTGGTACACGTGTTTTAAAGGCCAAAGGCAATGACAAATTTGGTGATGAGCAAAATTGGCCAGCTGAAAGGAGGTCCACGATACTTGTTTGTATTTGTCTTTAGAAAAAATATATTCTTAAGGTGGGCATAGACTGCAATTTTATTTCACAATTTTACACGTACGGGTAAAATTGTCCAGTATGATCGCCACAATGTAATAACACACACACTGGCCATCTTCATTGTCAGTTTTACCTATTCCGCGATGCAATGAAAACATATGTTAGCAGTGGCAGCTGCGATAGCTGTAAAAAAGAAAATGAGAAAAAAGCGTTCGAAATGGGCAAAAGATTGGCTTTTAAAAAAGGTCGGAGTTTTCTCATGTCAACTTGTTGGTTGAGTTAAAACTAGAAAAAGCTGACTGGTATAACTATTTACGTATGGACCAAGATACCTATCTGGAATTTTTTTAATTTAATTACTCCCTTAATTAAGAAGAAAGATACTCATTTGAGGCTATTCTATGTCACCTCATGAACGTCTTATTGCTACATTAATGTATTTAGCTACAGGACGCACTTATGAGGACTTAAAATTTTCAACTGTGATATCAGCACAAGCATTAGGACATATCATACCTGAAACCTGTAGTGCCATATATTCAACTCTTAGGAAAGACTACTTAAAGGTAATACTTATTACTTATTCTTTATTTGTCAAAATGAATAATGTAGGTATATATACATACAAATTCTGAACTAATATAAAATAAAAAAGCGTATGTTTATTCTATTTATAAAATGTGTCAAATAATTTTAACTAATTTAAGTCAAGGAAATTTGGGAACGTAGAGTAATATTGTGCCACCGAACTATTTGGAGGCTGATAGTTGTTGTGAAGGGGGTCTCGTGGTGGAACATTTTCATTGAACCCGTCGTGGATGCTCATTTTCGAATTTGGCTGCAAATTTCCCAACTGGGCTTCAAAGAGAATATCTGTCATAAGCTTTTCAGCTAAAATTGCTGTTTGCGTAGGTAACTCCCTTAATTTATTGTCAAAGTTTTTCCCAATCACGTCAAAATTGTCTTCTTTTTGTATTTAACTCTTTGTATACCTTATCTAAAATATCATCTGCCTTAGTTTTCGATCTTTTTGGTTTTGGTGTAACCGATTCATAACAGGCCCTTGTATTGCTAGAAGATGATTGTTCACTGTTAGCGTGAGTATCTGCTCGTGACACAATTGTTGAAGCACTTGAGTTCGGCCTGTCAGTGATACTTGAGTTAGATGGAGGGGATTCATCATCCGCTTGTAAATCATTCTGAAATAAAACAGTATTTATTGTTGCAGTTTCCCGAAACAGAAAACGACTGGAAAAATATTGCTGATACATATGAAATGAAATGGCAGTTTCCCCACTGTCTAGGGACAGTCGATGGTAAACATGCACAGATAGTTCCCCCTCCAAACGCTGGATCTCGGTATTACAATTATAAAGGAACTCATAGTTTAGTCTTAATGGCAATTGCAAACGCAGACTATGAATTTATAATGTGCGATTTTGGAACGAATGGCCGCATCTCGGACGGAGGTGTTATAGAAAATTCCTTATTTTATGAAAAATTAAAAACAAATCACTTAAAATTGCCTACTCCTTCGAAAAGCAAGAAAAGTGTGTCTCCACTTCCATTTGTAATTATAGGAGATGAAGCTGTTGCTCTAAGGACAGATTTTTTTAAAACCTTTTAGCCAGAAAACCTTAAACACTGAAAGACGAATATTCAATTACAGATTAAGTAGGGCTCGTCGGATAATCGAGAATGTATTTGGAATTCTTGTGGCGCGATTCAGGATATTTCATACACCGATAAATTTGAAACTGAAAAATACCGAAAAGGTTGTAATGGCATGTTGTGTTTTACATAACTTTTTAAGAAGAAAGCGTATCGAATATCACATGCCTTTAGCTACGTTAGACCAAGAAAATTTTGAAACAGGAGAAACAGTAATGGGATTAAGACCCGGAGAACACAGTCTTTTAAACCTAGAACGTGGACAAAATAGACGCGCAGCCCAAATGGCTAAGAATGTCCGTGATACATATATGAATTATTTCAATAATGAGGGATCCGTACCTTGGCAAGAACAATTTATTTAGAATTAGTGTTTATAAAAAAATTATTGTAAAATTAAATAGCTAGAAATAAATATCTAAATAACACCGCAAAAAGTTTTTCATACCTGCTGTGTACTTGTGCGGATTCCTCAGTATCACTGTCTATTATACTACAACTGGCTCTCTCTGGGAGTTTCTTGATCTTCCAAGAATAAAAAATAATCAAAATACCATAGGTGAGGTTTGTATATATCATCGGAGCCGGCGCCAGACTTTTTAGACAGCTTAACTTTTTTCATTTCCTTTCTAAACGATCCTCTCATGGAGTCGATTTTCTTTTTTACTGTGATTTTCGTAGCGGCAGGGTCTACTTCTTATACTTTTTTAATCATTTCTTCATAGGCCTTGTTTTTTAATATTTTATTGGAATATTCGGGTAAATTTATTTTCCACAGACATGGATAGCTTCTATACAGTTCTATAGACTCTATGACGAAATCCTTGCTCCAGGTTCTGGTATCCATTGTAATATAACAATAAACAAAACAACGAACTTCCACTGACAAAAACTGAGCGCGTAAAATTGTGGAGCTCATCGACACGCCGACTTGTATTAACATGTATAACGTACGGGTAAAATTTCAAGCGCCGACGGAAATTAAAACTGCCGAGTAAAATTGTCCAGTTCAAGCCATACACCGCGATTTTACGCGCACAATTTTACCCGTATGTGTAAAATTGTGAAATAAAATTGCAGTCTATGCCCACTTTTAATGAAAGATTATTAATCATGTCTACTATATCAAGCCAATAAGATATATTTTCTAAGTACTTAAATAAAGCTGATGTCAACTGAAATTTTTTTCCATTTCACCTCAAAAATGATGTTAGGATAAATTTGACAGTTTGACATTTCAAATGTCTAATTTATTACAAAAATGTCAATGTCAATAGGAACAAATTATTAAAATATGTGGGATGCATTATTGTTAACAGTATAGAGCGCCGCATTTCAAGGTAGGCTATTAAAATTTAGTTGACGTAAGTGAAGAATTAAATAGAATGATTTTTTTAGATCATGATTATATATACGGGTATAAGAAAGTTATGTGCTGGCCACATCAGATAATTTTAAAAATTGGACTACCGAACAAATGGAATTTATTTATCTACATGACAACTACAGGAAAATAATGTGCATTTTCGTGTCATAGTTAAATATTGCTCGCTCAATTAAGTATCTAGTGAGAGTTATACACAAAATTTGCATAATTTTCATATAATTTCAGTTACATATTTAAATGCGTCCGTTTCTTTGATAACCAAAGGAATGTAAATAATTTTTTCATGTGTTTTGGAGCTAACAGTTTGGAACATATAGCATACACCCCAACTTTTTATTTGCAAGGGCTATCATTTTGATGTATTTTTCTAATGAAAAACGTTTGTTATTTTAATTTCGGTACAAAGCATAAAAATGATTCAGTACATTACTGGAAGGCAAAAGAGATTAGCCTTAGATCAATTGAATATTGAAGAAACACTACACAGGGTGTCCCAGTTTATAATAACAGGACTTGCCAATAGATAGTGGGCCTCATATTAAGGTAAAAAGTTTGAATTAACATGTATCTGAAAGTTCTTCGTTTTAGAGGTTTTGATTTGAAATTTGTAACATGTCTTTTTTCAGTATTACCATCTTTTTGTCAATACGACATATTATTTATCTCAATATCTAGTGGCGTAGAAACTGGGGTCTGAACCACCTTTTCTGTCTAGAACTTGTACGCCAATCGATTTTCCACTAAAGTTATTTTTTTTAATTGCCTGTATAAATTAGAAGGAAAAAGTACTCCACTCTTTCCGTACGACGTATAGTTTTCCGAATAATGCCATCAAATTGACAAGTGTCGTATTTTATTTAAAATTAAATTACTGAGAAACTGAGGTTGCTATGAAACAATATCTCATCTGAAATGTCTAAAATGGCTATTACTTCGATTTAAATTCAACGACCATCGTTCATACTGTGAAATTAAGTGTGTACAGTGTTTATTAACTTATCGAGTATGAAAAGCCATTTGCATTTGGTAATCCAGAATGTGGGGATATCCATTTTATTTATGGCTTTTGCAAAGACGATTTCCAGAAGACAACCACATCCAAGCATTTTTGTTAAATTTCATCAACGTTTTCTTGATAATGGCCTAAGAAAAATAAACAAGCATAAACCAAAATAATAAAAATAATGTAAGAGAGGAAGGATCTTATGTGAATTTGATAGAGATGACACGACGAGTGTCCGAAGAGTCTCGACAACACTTCAAATCCCAAGAAGCATGATCTGCGGCACATTGAAATGGGACCATAGACTTCCCCACCATCTATGACCTGTCCTATCCTTTATTTCTAGGGTACAGCGAAGGTCGTGCTAACTTTTGTCAATAATTTCTGAATTCCATTGAAGTTTGACCCACTTCTTTTAGGAAAATATTGCAGTCTGATGAGATTTACTTCACTGTGGCCAAACGCAAGGCGTACTTATTGCTTGTAGCGGGCTTGAGCGTGTTATTAGAACAACTAACAATTAGATGATTTCTTTTAGTATATTAGTAGTATATAACGCCAACTGTATCGTTCTTGGTTCCTGCATCTGTACAGCGTTAAGTTTAATTACACACATACAAAATAAATTGATGGATTTTTTTATTGCCTATTACCTTCATTATTTTCCATTCCCAAATTGGGCGAAAAAATATGTTTTTGAGTTGGTAAAGGAAAGGCGGCAAAATACATTTCGCATCCCAGCGGCGCAATAGCTAGAGACGGCCCAGAAAACATCACACCACTGAATTAGTTTGTTATCGAAGTCTATTTTTTTGCTAAAAAAAGTTATTAACGTTAAATTATTATCTTTTTTACTAATTTGTAAATGAGAACGTGAAAAAATGTTGTCAACTAATTCATCCATCATGTATATTATTGGCTGCAAGATAAATGTCACACATTTTAAAACTGTTGTTGATTTTATGGAATAACACTTTTTTGCACTTATTTGTATACCACAATATTAGCTGACCCATCTGCTCCTGTATACAACATATTTAAATTATTCAATTCATTTTTGTGGATTTGTTGATTCCTAAACACATTTTTTAGTTTTCTCAAAGTCGAGAGTGGTAACGAAATTGACTAAAGTAAAAAAAGACCCAAAAGTATCCTCGCAAAAATGTCATTTGGTGTATTTTTTCCGGCAATGTCAAATGTTTCAGTCCTTGTATTTCTCACCTTTTTGATAAATTGGGAATTATATGGGCCATTTTGGCGAACTGGTACCGAATCGGCAGTAAATAATGAAGTTTATGATATATTCTTCTTGAGTACCAAAAAGAATACAACAGGTTAATTACTTCCTCACCTCTCAAAGTGAGGAAGCTATGTATTCGTGAAAAAAAATGTTAAAAATTTTTATTGCATTTCTGGACGAATCTCGATGATTATGACGATACACAAAATTTCAGAGAGAAAAAATTTTCTGTCTGTGTGTCTGTCAATCTAGTTCTCGATAGCAGCTACAGTATTTGAGATAAAGGTTTCAAATTTGGTACACATTTCTAGAGGTCAAAGAAGAGATTGAGTTCATTGATGAGCAAAATCGGTCGTAATTTTTGAAACGTCAAAGTGACTTTTGAAATATCAAAATGTGACTTTTTTGAAATGTCAAAGTGACTTTTTTTGAAATGTCAAAGTGACTTTTTTGAAACGTCAAAATGTGACTTTTTTTGAAACGTCAAAAAATGTGACTTTTTTTAAACGTCAAAAGTTACTTTTATTATCAACTCCACCACCCGTCGACTTTTACTACGGTGAGGAAGTTCTGATCCCCAAGTAACTGGCAGCGATTTTTCAGTTTGCATTTTTGCGGTTTTCATAAATATTGTATTTTTTCAATTTAAATTATTTTTTAAAACTCAAATGTTGTGTAGTCTAATAATCATAAACATTATTTCAGGGAAATGCGATATTGTTGGTAATTGCCAATTAGATATTTATGTAATTAACTCGCTCCCTGTATATAAAATATTTAAAGTCAATCATTATTGCATAAAAATCCTTTTAAAAACAATAGGTACTTTTACTATTAGCTGTTCTTACAATAATAAAAAAAAATTGTGGAGACTAATAACTAGTTATGTACATTTTTTCAGTACTTCAGTTTTGTTTCTTCTGAAACATAATACCAGACAATGTACTTCTTTTATGAGACTAGTTTGTTTAAATAAAACTTGTATTTGTTTTTTTATCAAAAGTTTGTAACTAGATATAACCAATTAACCAAACCTTTTATTACAATTAATCTCTAATATCACTGGTCTGCAACGAAATCCTCCTTTAAAAAATTATGCTATAAGTATGAAGATTTTAATGCTCTGAATCTATTCCCGTTGGCCGAATTTTTTCTATCACGTCTAGATTTTTTTATATGAATTTTTTTTTAAATTTCATAAATTTTGTTTTTTTTTAATTTTTTTTTTGTCAACATCAAGAACAGTATACATACATACAAAATAAGTTTTAGCGAGTTGTAAGAGAAAGAAAGTAAAGTCACAGCGAATACTGCGCATGCGCATATCTACTACCATAAAAATCACTGTCAATACTTTCTTTCTTTCTCTTACAACTCGCTAAAACTTATTTTGTATGTATGTATACTATTCTTGATGTTGACAAAAAAAAAATTAAAAAAAAACAAAATTTATGAAATTTAAAAAAAAATTCATATACAAAAATCTAGACGTTATAGAAAAAATCGGCCAACGGGAATAGATTCAGAGCATTAAAATCTTCATACTTATAGCATAATTTTTTAAAGGAGGATTTCGTTGCAGACCAGTGGGAAAGCATTATGAAAACTTCATATAAATCATTCGCAAAGCGATTATATACCTATTATTGCGGTACAGCAACATATTTAAGGTAACTTATTTGCTTGGCAACATAGTCTCACCGTGCAGTCAAAGAAATTGTCACTGCGCCTAGGCATAGCGTACCGAAACCGGCCTCTAAAATTCAAGTTGTTTTTATGAATGAGGGATTAGAAAAGTTTATTGTATCGCCATCATGTATGAAAAGCTTCAGTTTAAAGAAATTAATGTTAGGTGTCATTGGCGTATTATGAGCGAGGATAAGGTCCATAAGCAGTAACTATCTATAGTGTATATAATCTTGTTGATACGATCAAATATTATTCTGCTTCCTAAATCACCATTTTCTCGGCTACTTACCATGATGAACTGAATTACAAAACGTGCAATAATGATATTACGTACACCTAGGCTTACACAATGTTATTTTCGATTGATTTTTTACATAAATGAATGAATTTCCAGAGGGGTGGAAGATATCGTGCGTTATACCAGTGCCAAAATTTACAAATACAATATTATGTGAAGAACATAGACCTACAAATACGGTACCGGTTTACGAAAAAATCCTGGAAATGGAGGTTAAAGATCAGCCACTGAAATTTTGTGATGAAAACTGTGTTTTAGTTTGCAACCAATCAGGCTTCCGAAAACTTCATTCTTGTGAGTCAGTAATTTTAAATATTTGTGATGAATGGTACAAGTCTTTAGAAACCAATCATGTAATATTAGCAGTGTTCTTGGATTTCCGACGGGCATTGGAAACGATAAACAGAGAATTACTTCTGTGTAAACTAGAGAGAACTGGTATTACAGGTGATGTATTAAACTGGTTTAAAACATATCTTAATCCTAGAACACAAAATGGTAAATTTAGAAATAGTCTATCAGATAAAGTGCAAACCGTGCATGGCGTCCCACAGAGGACTGTTCTTGGTCCAATTCTCTTTAACTTATACACAAACGATATCGTAAAATATGTGAAGCATTGTAAAATATCTATGTTTGCAGACGATACAATGATACATATTGCGGGTGATGACATGTCAACGATGTTTAACTCGATGAATTATAATTTATATGTAATAAGTAAATGGCTATATAGGCAATAATAGTTTAAGTTTAAATATAAGTAAGTCTAAATATATGTTAATAGGTAACAAACTTAAATTATCTAAGTACAATATCTCATATCCTAATTTAAATCTCGAAATTATGGGAAACAAACTTGATAAAGTAAATGAAAACAAGTATTTAGGAGTAATTATTGATGAACATCTTAATTTCAAAAGTCACTTGAACTATATAATGAATTAAATGTCAAAAAAGTATATTTTTTTAAGAAGAATAAGCAACTGTTTAAAAAACATGTCTACAAAAAATCCTACTTTATAAAAGTTTGATTAGTCCACACACAGATTTTTGCTCAACAATATTATTTATTATGAACCAAAATGAAATACAGAAACTCCAAGTTATACAAAATAAAGCTATGAGAATGGTTTTGAAATGTAATAGATACACACCGATAAACATTATGCTTGAAGTACTCCATTTCATGAATGTTAAACAGCGAATTCTTTTTAGAACACTAGATATGATTTTCAAAATAAAAAACAAATTGACCCCAGACTATCTGAGAAATAAAATTAAATTTGTGAGAGATGTACATACATACAATACGAGAAAAGCTAACGACTTTTTTATAGACACTCCTCAATCAAATAGATTAGCCAAAACGTTGTTTTATAATGGTCTCATGGTATTCAACCAACTTCCAGAGCATATCAAACAATGTAATAATTACCCTAAATTTAAAAAACAATTAAGTGTATATGTATTCGAAAGTCAAAAAAATTCTAAATGTTTTATACATTATTGTTAACTATAACTAAATATATGTATGTTGTTAATAAGTAAATAGTCTTAAGCTTAGGTTTATAAAATTATTAGGGTAATTAACTCTTAAGGTACCCTTTACATTGTATGCATTAAAATTTGCTCTATCTTATACCCTTTAAGTGTTTGTTAATAGCTTATTTGCTAAATAAAGATATTACTATTATATTATTAAATTATATCTAATAGCGATTATAACGCTATTAGTTTGTAGAACAAATAAACATACATCTACGGTATTTTCTTTGTCAATATGGTCTCGTCTAGACACAGAATAAGAGTAATTGGATTCAATTACATTCCTTACTCTAGCGTTTTATTCAATTAAAGGTACTATCACCGAGAACTTTGGCGAATAATTCAATTAGATTTCTATTTAAAGTAAAAATTTCACTCACCCAATTTTTGTTATAAGTTTTCCATGGACGTGAAGATAACTTATGACGAATCTCTTGTTAACCTGTCAAAAACATAATATATAAATATGATTTAAATTTAATAATTGCAATTAATATGTTAGTATTTTCCGAAAAACTACCATTTTTTCACATTATTGTATCAATTTGTGAACAAACTTTTGTGAAATATACATATTAACCATTTCTTTATTAAATATTATAAAAGTCTTCTTATGTTGAAGATAATTAATTAATTCGATTGAGTTAGCAAAAGATGAAATGGACTACAAATTTTAGATTTTTTTTTGCACATTTGGGGGTTCATCGCTGCTTATCAGAAATGTAATTTTGAGTGTACTCTGTGAACAAATATTCAGACGCATTTCTAAACAATTTTTCTCCGCCCTCCCTAGACATTTTGAAAGTGACGCTCATGCTTTCCTTACTGACATTTTACTGTATCTTTTCCAGAAAGGTACTTTTACCTAACAAAAAAATAGTTTTTGCTTAACTGTCTACGTGACTAAAAAGAGCAAAAGTACTACCAAAATTGCTTTTCATATTAGCAGGAATGAACTCCCAAATGTGCAAAAAAAATTGGCTTCACCTACTGCGAACTCAATCGGAGGACACACTGTATACATATAAATACATATAAACGTGAACTTAATAGTACAGAAATGTTAAGTTTTCACTTAGTTGTCATGTATTATATAAAACATACTGTATAAGATTTAGGTCATACCCTGAAATATTCGAAAATATTCGTTTTCTAATTATAAGAAAATAAATGGTAGCATGACTATACGTAAACGAAAAGATTTCGTTACTGCAATTTTTTTACAACCGTTCTTACAATTCAAAATGTCTTGTAAAACTGTAGCGTTCTTGTATCTCGACGAAATATGAATTTTCATAATAGATGAACAGAAATCCGCCGAAAAAAACATTCTGGTAAAAATCCTAACCCCGAGTTAAAATTAACAAAACACTCATGAGCAAAATGTCATTTTTACATTTCTAGAGAGAAAATAATTTGACAGCTGTCAACAAGGTGGCAAATTTCATGAAAAATGTAAAAAGTCAATGTCAAAGTTCATATTTGACTATTGATTCATGATCAGCAACCCAAAAAACTTTATAATATACTCCAAATATTGACTTTTTACCATTTTTCATGAAATTTGACAGTTTTTTGACAGCTGTCATGTCAAAATTTATTTTTGACTTCAGATTCGTGATCAGTGCCCCAAAAAACCCTTATAGAAATTTTTTCAAAAAATTATAGAGGCTTGTAGGAGGTCGTAGTGAAATATTAACGCGCCAAATATTTCTTTTTTTTGCCAAATTCGGTTTCAGTGCATCAAAATATATGGGAAAAGTTGGGTCTGATCTTTAGGACAGAAATTTTTGTAGGCCTGTGTAATGAGTCAGCACGAGTTTACAGTTGGAAATAAGGTAACAGATGCTGCAGTATGTTTCGAAAATGTCTTCAAATACTTGTTCCGAAGAAAAATTATACCTAAAGGTGGAAACAGTTACTAAACTGTTCCATAATATTAATGTGCTACGTATAAAAGTTAAAAAATCGCTACTAAATTCTGAAAAAAAATGTTGGAAATGTATGTAAACCTTTGTATCTCTCATAAAAATCGAAACAGTTACAAAACTGTTTCCCACTACCAAATTTGTTTCGAAACTGTATCTAAAAATGCTACTTGGGCCTACTATAACAACAATAATAATCTGTAATTCTCTTGAGAAAGGCCTAACAAGCCGAAACATATGTAAAGTGTATCGAAATACTTTTTTGAAACATCTAAAAGCAGTATTTTTCTTCAAAATAATTACAATAATAAATACCTAGTCATTTTTACACTTACCTCAACGCTGCTTAATGTCGCCAAATCTTCTTCTTCCGAGTCTTTCTGTTCCTGTATAGCCTGAGTGGTTCTGTGAACTCGTCGCCCACCTTCCGGATGAATCCAAGTTTCTGTCCGAAGAGATCCCGAAACATTTCCAGATTCCTCGGATTCCTTTTGTTTCATTTGTTGACGCTGACGCTCAAGTCTTTCTTCACGGCGTTTTTTCTCGCCTTGTTCATACTGAATGGCAAAAAGTAGACAATTAGCCTTTTTTTGTGCAGAAGCACTCAGCAATTAAGCAATACTAGGGAGCTATTAAAATATTGGTTAAACATATGGTAAGGCCTGTGTTTGACACACAAAACGGACCCGATATGGCATTTTGTTTAAAAAAATAGAAAGTGCTTTGTAATTTTATCAAATAAATCTATAGCTGATGACATGCTTTGAACCTGTTTTGGTGTAGGAAATATCATTAGATCAAAAATCATAAATCAAGAGCTCAGGCGTTGGTGGGGAAGGGGATTTCCTGGAAAAGAATCGAGTACTTTTAACACGCAGCTTTATACGTTTGCTACATTTAGCAATTTTTTCCTTCGGATTGGAAATTTTTCATGATAATAAAATCGAAATATCCAAACAAACAAAATTTACCAGCAACTATTAAAATTCAGTTAGTAAAATTCAAAAAACATTTTAAGTTGTGATAAGACTAGAATGGTCATAAATAGCCTCTTAACATGTCAAATCTTGAAAGGATTTTTAAGTAAACTTGTAGCATACCTCGACACAAGATAACTATCTCTAATGGTACTAATTTTGTTCGTACTTAAAATCGGTTATAAACCATTATAAAAAATATAGTTATAATTTATATCCGCCTTAAACTTTAATAATGAGCGAGATCCATGACCTGGCAAAACAATTTAAATACCTAGGATAATAAAAAAAACACCTAAAGCAATAATACTCCCACGAGCAAGCACATCCAAAAAACATCAATCATGCCTGCCAACAGTTAATCATGCAATCAAAATCGTATTAAATTTTACAACTACTACAGGTGTAGTAAACAAATGTTTTAATTACATTGTTTTTTAACTATAATAAAACTCATAAGCTATATATAATGGAACGCGTTTTTCTTAAACAAACATATGACCTCAGTCACTTAAAGATGCCATTATTTCGAAAATTTTAGTAGATAAGGCACAAACGGACATTAAAATTTCAGTTTATAGTCTGATGATGTGATAATTGATAAATTAAAAAAAAGCAAAAAATAAGATAAGTAGTCTACAAAACAAGGTATCTAGAACCAGGGTACGACTATAATTAATTTAAAAATAAAAACTAATTCAGTGATAATGATAGATAATAATAATGTTATGGTTAGACAACGGACAATTTCCGTGAGTGCAGGGCCGGCCGGAAATCCCCAAGTGCCATTCTAGTCTGCTATTCAGTCCTGCTTGATATAAAACTTAGATATATAAAAAAATGAGTTGATCGGTGTTTTATAAGTTAGTTTATAAAAATCGTCACTAATAATCTATCTTTATTTTTCAAGATACGAATAAAATTACATTGAAAAAAGTTGGTTAGAATACAATTTGTGCCTCCTTAATAAATTTCCGAATTATAAATTTACTTTCTTGGCACCGCCTCTTTTTTTCAATAAATTAGTATTTTATTTTGAATTTTTAAAAATCATTTTTGCAAATTGAGAGTGCTCTGAGAAATTACAAATATCTTTTCTAAAATAAATTAGTATTATAAATAACTTTAGTCAACATCTTCTCTTATTTTCAACAAAAAACTGACTACTTATTTGAAAATGGGGGGGGCAGTTTCAACAAAGTAAATCCATATTCCTAAAATCTGGTTAGTAGGCACAAATGGCATTTCAAATGATTCTTTTTAATGTAATTTTTTTCATGTATTGAAAAATAAAGGTACTGTATTAGTGACGATTTTTATAAATTGACTTATAAACACCCTGTATAAGACCGATCCAACTCGTTTTTGAAGTATCATAGTTTTCAACGACTGCAAATTGCTTATAAACTGTTCAGTAAATGTACTAAGTTACATATCGATGTTTCAATCTGTTTGAGAAATAATTAAAAAAAGAAACAAAAAAAATTAACTTCAACGCCATGTAGGTATCTCTAATACCGAACGAAATACATTGTATGTTCCTTGAAACATTTTGTCTTAAAATGGGATCCTCACTCGATTGTCGAAGTCTTGATATTTAAAAGCGACACACTCTGTATCTGAACACCACTTAATTCCATTGCTTGTTTGCAAATTCAACTGATAAACGCTTGTCAATTAGTTTTTTACACATTTCTAATTTGGCTATTCAAGAAATACACGATTACCAAGCCAAGTTATGAAACAAGAATTTCTACACAAAAAACATCTTATGTACGATAAATATCTCGAAGTTAATGTCGTTGATGAATGGTCTATGATCAAAGAGAACGAAATGTGATTTATGTTACATACGTTTATGTTACATCATAAAATAATGCTAAAGCTAATATCATAAAATCCGCAGGGGTTTTTGTTGTAGCACAGTTATGTGACTATTTTGTCATTTTCTGAACATTTAATTGAAAAGAAACACTATTTATTAGAGGAATTACTATCACTCGTTTGCGGATATACATTTTCTCCACCAAAGATGTCATAAAACATATTTTATGATTGAGGACGGTTCAATGTGCGAACTCCAGTGGCGTGCCGGATTACCGTGGCCATTTAATGTAAGAACAACTAAGGACTTACCTCTTATTTTTTGTCCATGAATGGTTGTTTGTTATTCTCAACATACACCTACATCATAAATAAAGTTTTTCTACAAACACCATTAAAAACTAAATTTTTAACACGGCATACTTGAATCAAAAATGTAATATTATATGAACTCGCGTCAAAAATGATCACATGATTTACTTTTAACACTAGCGCAAAAAGTCGTTTGTCATAATGACATTTATATATTTATTAACAAAAAATTACAAGTTATTTAGAAATATTTATATTAATTGTACAATTGGAGCAATTAGTAATATTTATCCCTTCGCTTCCCTTCTTTATTCGCTTCCTTCTGGACTATAATTAATATTGGAACTCATCATATTGCAATAGTTTTTCACATTTGACAAGCATGTGTCAAACAACGGGCAAACTTGATTTATTTATTTCATAAATCCTACAAACTACTAGAATTATGAGGTAACCATTAAAAGGATTTGAAATCTTTTTTAAAGAAACTTTATTGTTCTTTTAATGGCGTTTGTAGAAAAACCATTGTATGATACACATGTTAAAAATGACTTTATTTTGTTCGTGGAGTTCCTCCACTCGCTTACGCTCGTTTCGCAAACTTCTCCATTCACAAAATAAAAAGTCATTTTTAACACTTGTATCATAAATAACTATTCTATAGTTCCTCTGATAAATTTCTACGCTCTGCTGCAAACGTTGACATGCATTTTGAAAATGAACTTTCTACATCCAAACATGTAATATTCGCGTATGCAAAATATTGTTGAAAGTCAGTAGCACTTCCATCACTTAATCACTCTAAAGTCACACAGTTTTTTAATATCCGAATTTTTTGTTTAACACGTCTTAAAATTTCTTGGCAACATGAACACCAGGATCACCTGCTAACGACTGTAATGCCAAGTTTGCTTTGCCCATTATTTCCAAAAATTGAGATAAGAATAAACTACTGTGATGGCATCTCTGTTAATATACGATAATTTTTATGTTCAGTGAGAAAATCTTGTTTGCCCTGTGCATTACTTGCTGTTGACTTTCCTTTATAATGTGAGTCTTGAGGTTGAATGTGAATATTACAGATTTAACGTATTCAAAATATTTATTATGTATAATAACCATGTTCCCCATTATTGTTTTCCAACCTTCTACTTGCCAGCAAATATGAGTTCGACGGCCCATTTGGATTTAAAATTCAAGTACACATTGTTCACCTTGTTAATTCTAGCATCAGAGGTTTCATCCACAGTTAGTCACATTTGTTTATCACGTACTTTATTATTTACATCATTCTCAAGTCATTTTTTAGTATGGGGACGTTGCGATCTTTACAAGACAGTAATGTCTTGTAGATAATGGCCGCTCAGGATTACATTTTTTCCAGAACGAACGAACATGTTCTTTCTGTATATTAAGTAGAAAATAAACATCCAGTAGAGATATTTTGGTTTACTATTTTGTATTTACACTTGCGAGATATGACGCCTACAGTCATGTGCACTCCATCCATTCAAATAGAGCTGGCAAACAACAGTATATTATCAATCACTGTTCCAGTATATCTATTTAAATCAGGAAATTCAGATACAAATTATTTACACGCGACGATAAAATGTTGTACACTACACAGGCGAGACTCCTGCGGTTGCTACACCTGAGATTTGTAGATTCAACCGTCTTTATAATTGAATGGTTGGCCGTAACAATGTTGTAAGTAACAAAAAACATAATCTCTGGAATTTAGGAAATACGTTTACATAGAGTTTTTTCATGAATATCTTATTTCAACTGCTCTAATAAATACATATTGCAGTATTTGATGTAGAAAATATTTAAAAACACCTATCCACTGAATTAGACATGACATATAGTTTATTTCAAACCTATTTGCAACATAAAAAACGTCGGTTTCTTTGAGGGCGGTAAAGGGGTCAAATAAGCTTGAAATAAACTGTACATTATATAGTGTCCCAGTTGCTGCAAAACTTTAATAACTGATAGAACTTGATAAAATGTCAGATCAGTATGTATCATATCAAATTCAAAACCGACACAGATATTTATTAAGATATGGGCAATTATGAAAGGTAAAATCGGTACCACAGATATACAGCCATTTCCCCACATAAAATTTTTATTACTACGCCACTGGCGTTTCAGATATATTACTGAAACCTTTGGTAGAAACTTTACGCATATTTTTCCATTCTTGTAAACTCGTGATATTCTTCTTCCGAGCTTTGGGATTAACAAGATAACTGACAAAGAAATTTTGAGCCGAAAATGTGATAAAAACACCCAGTTTTTCCAGTAATAATATAAATATAGTCTCGTCAGGCTTACATAAATTTGTATTACTATTTTACATCAATTAACTTTTTGGGTGAAAAACAATAATTACGTATTTAAATTGACTAACCTTAAATTAAATTTAACATATACAAAATGATAATAAAATTTAACGATGACTGTTAATTAAATCATTGCCTTAATGGCAATGTATATAGACATTTAAACAATGCATGAATTGTTAATAAGAAACTCATATATAACAAAAAATATCACCATACTGTCAGACATAATGAGTACTTACGCTAATTAAGTGTAAAGTATATACAAAAAAGAGTTAAGAATCTTAATTTCTCAGTGGTTTATGGACTCTCATCGGTTTTTGTGTAATTCGCAATAAATTATGATAATTAATATTCAGTATATATAGGCCGGATTGAGTTAAAAGATTAGCAGGAAATTTAACTGTTTCTATTCCAATCAATAACAAGTAATTTAATTACATATTAACAGTATAATAATAGCGTAGCAGAAATGCAATCATTCTGTTCTAGGCGGAATTAAATAATGACACTAAATCTTCTTTTATGGTATATTTGAATAGTGGGGGTGAGAACTAAATCATTATTCGAAAGTTTCTAATTTTTCATGGCTCCAATTTCTGATTATTCCCAAAAAGAGGCTTTCTACTTGAAAACGACTGTCAAAACACTGAAATTTAAGGATGTTTGAACTAATATATTTGGAAATTTTCATCTCTATATTTGAATCTCATTTGGCGACTGACGTTCCGATTTGTATTTGTTTATATGCAACAAGTGTAAAAACCTTAGACAAGTGAAAAATATCAAGTTTTTTTTCTTAAGAAATAATTCCAATCGATCCAATCGATTTAAAACAACAGCATCAAGTTCTGTTACACGTCCCAAAATGTTCCTTTTACAAATCAAACAACACATTCCATCCATCCAATGCAGATATAGAGGCATTCGCCGAGAACTTCGCATATCAACAGGTTTCACTCCAGCGACCAGTCAAACATAGGCTCTGATGAGATACGTATGTACATGAGAATTATAACATAATATTTTCGCAAGCGTATACAATATCAGAAGCAAGACGTTCTTTACTGGTTATTTTTATCCGAATCATTTAAAATAGTGAAAAATGTAAATATAGCATTATAGTTGTTCTTGTTGCCGAGAAATTTAAAGACGATTTAAAATTGCGTTTTCACAACTTAAATAAATAATCACCGACGCCAGGGAGACGAGCTATCCCCAACTAGAAATTTTGCCAAACTTCTTCTCTATCGAAGAGTGGGGATTTTTTACTGGCCTAACATTTAATAGGACCTATTGCTTTATATCCCTTCCGAAGGATGGTGTATCAACCACACAACCTTTGCCTAAGATTGCATAGCTTCTGCGTGGACTCCAATATACAAACAGCTAAAAGACGGGACGAGTTCACCGAGTTTCATTTGAGGTATTATCCAATTACTGACTGCGACTGCCGTTGCTTAATTTTCGTATGGAATACGAGTAGGTATTGTTAAGGCAGATCTACGCTCGCCCCTATCCCTCTGCGTTCTTTATGCATTAATCCAGTCAGTAGAGATATAAAAAGGCCTTTCCTTATAAACGGTGGGGTAGAAACTATTTTGATATGTTGTGTAGGTCGGGATCCTGATGAAAAATCCAAGAGGCCCGATCCACCATTTTGCATGAAAGGTGAAAAAAAAATGTTTTTTAAAATAACTCCGCAACGGTTGATACAACAACAATTAAAGTTAAAGAAGACAAAATGATGAACCGGAACGGCGCATTTAACGCACCTGGTAGTTGATTTGGACCCTTAGGGATAGGATGTAGTGAAAACTTTTAGCAACCCTGTCGGTTTTCCTCAATTATATTAAATAACATATTTTAATTGTAATTAGTGCCCTGGTGTTCTAAGTAGGTATATAGGTGGTCTGAGATTTTGTTTGGCTAAATATTGTATTTTTTCTAGCTCTCAGCTTGTAGCCTTCAGCTTCTGGCTTTCAACTGTTAGTTTTTAAGTCCTGTAAGTTTACTTTACTTTACTGTTAGTCCACACACAATATACAACTTCTTGTAAATGTGTGGTTTTTATCAACTTTCAACGCACTTATCGAACCCCCATCAGGTCATCTCGGAGCCCAACGTGGGGCCACTGATTGATTTTTTTTATAATGTGCCACAATAATGGAGAATCGCCTAAATCTCAGGATGGTACACATATGTACAATCTGAGAACCAGAGGTAGGACGTCCCACCGCAATGGGAGCAGCTGCAAAGTCAAGCTAGGAGCATTCCGGAGAGGACTTTCAGAGCAGCAGCTCAGGCACCTAATGTGAGTCCGGTACACCTAGATATTTCAGCTCCAAAAGTACAAGATATGACCTTTCCATTGGTTTCAATGCCAACTTTGAGTGGATCTTACTTCCCTACGACAAACACAAGCGAAACTCCACAACAGCTGAATTTTGTTATGCAACCTCCGCCATTGCAAACTATGGCAACCAGACATCTCTGGGCTAGTCGCTGAAATCATTTCTCAGTTGCAAACAACGGGAATAATAAATAATAGTACAGGTCAAAATAATAGTCAAAGTTCTGAAAACGTTAGATTAAATTATTGTAAAATTGACAAAAACCGACCGATTTTTTTATAACGAATCTCTTCAGTCGGTAGATTTCTTAGACCAATTAGAAACATTTATTGAGGTTGACAAAACTGATTTCACCGAATTTAAGCATATAACAACGGATTTATTTAAAAGTTCAGCAAAACTGTGGGTGGAAGATTGTGTTGAACAAGTAGGTATTATCAGGAATTTAAAAGTAAATTTCTTGAACATTTTCGGTCGGATAACATGCAAGATGTTATATTAAGTGATTTTCGAACTTCTAGATGTAAGGAGGGCTCAGTAACTGAATATTTTTTATATTGGGTTAATAATGTCAAGCATTTAAAACCTTTCACAAAAATTTATTTTACATACAATCGCTAGACATTTTGAACCAAGAATCTCTGCAGCTCTCTTGGGTTGTAAGGATATTTTTCAAGAAAGGCTAAGGGAGGCTGAATATTATTATTTTCCGTCTACTAGTAATGCTGAAAATAAAAATTACTCTCTTTCTACAAAGAAAGAAAATAAAAATGTTCCTTTTTCATCTGACACGAGGTTTGTTAAAAATATCGTGGCAGATCAACAAAAATTTACCGTACTTGTACTGTTTCGCCTGTACGATTTGGGGAACAGTTGGAAAACTAAATACATAACTAGTGTTACGTATTCCTTTCTAGCTTTCAGCTTGTAGTTTGCAGCTTCCGACTTTCAGCTGTTAGTTTTTAACTCCTGTCAGTTTAACTGTTAGTATAAACGTAATATACAACTTCCTGTAAATTTGTGGTTTTTATTAATTTTCAACGCACACCACAATATAACTATATAGCGAAATCTATTTCAAATTACAGTGATTTTTCTTCTTACATTTAAATTTTGTCACCGCCGCGCGGCTGCGGTGGCGAAAATTAGTACAGAATATTAATATTAGTGGACTGGATAAGCATATCAAAATTTACTTATTTGGAAACTATAATGTGAAGTGTTCAATTATTTATATATAATTTAACTTAAACACAAAATCATAGTAATTTGTGTGACGAAAATTAAACGTAATTGCAGATATTGATATGAGAAAATATGATCACGTATTAAACAAAATTCAGGAAGTTTCTTGGTTATAATTAATAATGAATGAAAATTACAATTGGTTTTTATCGTAAATAATAATTGCTGTCTTGTATATCCGCGAAATATCGAAACGAAGTACATAATGGTACTATTAAATCTAATCATATGTTAAATGTTCTCAAACATTCCAGAACAGCATATCGAAGATCATTTACCTATAACCCGGTTGTTGCAGACTTCAAACACTACAATTTGAATATCTTGCCTTAATATCCTACTTTTCATGGAAACTTAAACACAAAATTTATATACAGTTTGTGTGACAAACAAATTTCGTTAAATGGAGAAATAATTTAACTTTAGATTTACACAATTTGTA
The DNA here is from genome assembly GCA_029963845.1 of Rhamnusium bicolor. NCBI lineage: Eukaryota > Metazoa > Arthropoda > Insecta > Coleoptera > Cerambycidae > Rhamnusium > Rhamnusium bicolor. The sequence continues at coordinate 387,092 of JANEYF010000342.1, read as the reverse complement.
ACTGAGTTTTTTAGCATGGTCATTTCTAGCAACGGCTACACAATGCAGCTGCACAAGTTGCAGCACTACCAAATAAATACAAAAATAATACAAATTTATATAATTTTGATAACATCCCGTATTTATCAATGCACATTAAATTTACATTAGAGATATTCATTTATAAAAACAAAATATTATCAAAATTGTATATTGTTTTATTATGTTTTCATGTTTGGCGGTTATATAAGTTATTGAGAAGCGCCAGTTAGTTTCTCTTTTTTTGAAAATAATGATGCCATCCGTATTTTTCCATTTATATCAGAAGTGGGATTTTTCTTACTTACTGTCGAAAACGCCCGAGCACAATTAATACTAGTTCATGGTGAAAACATTTAAATTTATATTTTTTTGGAAGTGTCAAAAAGCTTAATTGATGTAAAAATATAAAGAATAAATTAATGAATGAATGAAAAATATACGTAATACTGCACTTTAAATTAAAATTTGGCCATCAAAATTTACATAAAAATTACTATATACAAGGATTAATATCGATATAGTTATATTATGTTAAAGAAAACTAGGAGAAAAACCACTTTATAAAACTCGCCTTGTATATGAATTCCAATATATTAATCAGCAAAAACCACATAATAGAAGACAATAATAAATACTGGGTAAAAACATTTATTTAAAGATTTCCGTACAAATTAAATGAACAGTTACTTAATTTACGTCGAATATAAAAACGTATCTAGCCAATCCATCATTCAGAACACTAACGGCAAAAACAATAAAACTGGCAAACTGAAAAGGAACAATTACAATAATTATTACTACAGCGGAGAACAAGCCACAGCACAATCACTACCAACTTCCACTCCAGTTGCAAATACAAACAAATATACAGGGGCGCGACTTAGTTCCACACAATAATCATAACATAATTAAAAAAAAAAAACCATTAGCATTTAAAGTAAGTGTTCAAAATGTCCCCCAATAATAATCTAATATTGGCCGGCACACATTTTGTAATGACTTTCAATAATTTCCCGGCTGATATTATTTTCCATTTCAATACGAATTCGATGCTTTAAGTCTTAGGACGCGGACGTCCCTAAAATGGAATACCATTGAACTCAGAAAACAATAAGGAATCCATTATTACTAAAAAAGGGAAGGGCAGCAATTAAAAAAGAAATGATGACTTCAAAACTGAAGAAAATATGAAAACAAATATACGTCTGCCAGTGCCTTTAAAAAAAATAAAATGACGTGTTTCAGTGTTTTCCAAAGAATCATTTAATGAGTCATTCCATATGAAATCGTCTAAAAAAAAAATTTTTTTTTGTTGCTCCACTATTTTATATTTTGCTTAAACTTTGTGAGAATCTTCTTTAGGGTTCCAAAGAAGGAAATCCACCGTCATTTAATTTTCGCATGCGCCAGTTCCCGCCTGCCCGGTTTAAAGCAATTAGAAAACGTCATTTTTATGCTTTAATATTTTTAGCTGTAAAAATTTTTCTATTAAAGATATCTACACGTTCAAGATGGTATTTCAAAGCTGAAAGATAGTAGTTTTTGTGCAAAGAATATAAATTCACACAATCAATACCCCCGAAAAATAACACGGTGCTGAAAATACGTGTATTTTACTGATTTTTTTGTGATTTTTAACTGACTCCAGTGTCTCGACTGTTGAATACAACCATCTAATGTTTCTCAGAGATCAAATTCACTTATAGTGGAAGAAATAAAACCTACAGTTTGAGCAAAATCTAAAATAAGCTGGCTTTACGGATTCGACGATTTCATATGGAATGACTCTAATAACAATATTATAAACATTGTGAAGAACCCATCACGTTGTATACAGCATCAGTGCTTCAAAAACTCAGAGAATACAAAAATAAAATAAAAAAGAAAGAGCGGTGATGAATACAACAATAACTTTTCAATCGATTTAATTTGCAATAAAAAAAATTATCTCTTATTTTTACATTCTTATACTAAATACGTATAAGGAAATATAGTAATCGTGATTTTTTTCGACCTCGAGATTTTGACTGATATACGTTTTGAACCCCCCTGAATGCATTCTGACTATTTTCCGACTGATGTCTGTCGGTGCGTGTGCGCGTGTGTGTGTGTCCGCGATAACTCAAAAAATACTAATGGGATACTTCCCAAATTTGGCAATTAAGATTACAACATTTTAGGTGACACATTAAATTTGATGAATGTGTTACCACCAGAAGAGACATAATGAATGAAAGAAGAAAAAAGGTACAATTTTTGAAAAAAAAAAATTAAAAATATTTATTGCATTTCTGGGCGAATCTCGATGAATTATAATGAAAAACATAACTTTATGAAAAAAAAATATTTTCAGATAAAGCTTTAAAATTTGGTAGACATGTTCTAAAGACCAAAGACAATGATAAATTCGATGATGAGCAAAATTGGCCAACTGAAAGGAGGTACACGGGATTGAAATTTTTTATATTTACCTTTACAAAAAAAATATATTCTTGATGAAAAATTATTATAAATCATGTTTACTAATTTAGAATTCAATAAAAAAAACCGCTGCCAATTACTTGGGGATCAGAACTTCCTCACGTAGTAAAACTCGACGTGTGGTGGAGTTTATAATAAAAGTAATTTTTGACGCTTCAAAAAAAGTCACATTTTTTTGACGTTTTAAAAAAGTCACATTTTTGACGTTTCAAAAAAGTCACATACTGACGTTTCAAAAATTGGGACCGATTTTGCTCATCAACGAACCAATCTCTTCCTTGACCTTGATGTGTGCACCAAATTTGAAAGCTTTATCTCAAAAACTGTAGCTGTTAACGCGAACCAGACAGACAGACACACAGACAGAAAATTTTTTTGTCTGAAATTTTGTGTATCGTCATAATTCGTCGAGATTCGTCCAGAGATGCAACAAAAATTTTCAAAATTTTTTTCACGAATACAACTTCCTCACTTTGAAGGGTGAGGAAGTAATATAATATTTTGATAACATTAATTATTTTTACTGGAAACATAATTAAATTTATAAAAATATTGACTATTACTATTTATGAATATCAAAAGGCAAGCTTCATTGTCAATAATAATTTGTACGAATTGATTTCTTTAAATTGACAAAATCCAATATTTAATTCAAAAATATTTATTAGTTAGTCAATAATTTTTTGCATTAGTTCATCTCTGGTGTGAATATTATTTTCATAAACTTTTGCTTTTAAACGTCTCCAAAAATAAAAATCAACTGGATTAAAGTCTGGTGGTCTTGGAGACCGCGGATGTTAATCACCACGACCTGTTCACCTTCAAATAAGTTTGAGGTAAAAAATAATTAGTGATAATCAAATTTTTTAAAACTCATTGAATTCAGAATGAAAATAAAATAATACCTCTGATTTTATTGTTTCGATTGTAAGTGAAGAAACTTTATTTTTCCTAAAAATTTTATACTTAGCACATTTAGGATTTTAAAAAATTAAAAAACAGTTTCGTAGTACATATTTATCAAAAAGTTTGTTTCATGTTAAAAACCGGTCTCTAGAAAATAACGAAAATGTGGGAACTATAAAAAGTACGCTATTTGGCTTATTTTTTATATTTTCAAATATCTAAACAGACTCTCAAAATTATTAAGAAATTGAAAACAGTATCTTTTTTTAAATCAGAACCCCGATTTATATTTTGTATTTATGGAGTATTGTCACGGAAAATAAGTAAAATATATGTACCTATCAATTATAAACCAATTATACAGAGTGATCCAAGAGTTATGACCTAATAATGATTTGGCCAAAATCAATAAAACATTCTGTATATCAGTAGCGAAGCTGGACCCATCATTATTAATGGGTAATTTGGTACCATCAAAGTCCCTTCTACCCACAGTTAACGTATGTACCACATTTAACTTTGAAACACCCTGTATATTAGATTTTCAAAAATGCACGTTCGTTTTTTTAAAAACGCGACATTCATTTTGAAAAAAAAAGACATTTACCTCTAAGCAAGTCTTGCAAGATCAAAAAAAAATGTGGGATATATCAAAAGCCTATAATATAATAGTTACCTAATAAATAATTTAATTTATATAATGGTTTATAAACTTGCTAGGACAAAACATACTATTTTAACCACCCAGATAACGAATGGCTGAGAAATACAACAATAGTAATAATAATGTCTCAACTGAACTCGTAACAGTAAAATGACCTGGGATGTGCAAAAATATAAATCACATATACGTACACATATTTGATGAAGATACTGTGTTGGCAGCGTGTTAAACAGAAAGAGAATGGGGAAATATTAAATTTTATTATTCTACGTTTATTGTCTTTGCTATAATAATATGAATAAAATAGCTGAGATAATAAGTGGTCTGGTAAACAGTTCTACAAGATTTATGTAATGCGGCAAAAGGTGTACTTTTTGAATTAATACCACATTTTGACGTCTTCTAAGTGGCAATAACATCGCTAATAGTAATAATATTACGTATTACCTAATAAAAACAGTTGTTAGATTTTATACCTACCGCGATAATATAAATTTAATGCAATGTCCGTTTAACTTGCAAACGACATTTTTGCGGCAAAGAAAGAAGCAAGAGATCGTAAGGGCAATAATGACATTAATTATGGCTAACAGCATTAATAGCCATTTAACTCCGATCAGTCTTACACTGACACTGGCTGGTTGCAGATGTCTTATTCTTTTTAGGTACAGAAAAATTTTACAGTGTGGTCCGAATTGTAGAGGGTTATTCATTATAAATTACCCACCCCTTATCATTATTGCCTATAGAAAAAAAAAGTTTTAAATAAAAGTTGTGTAGTTATGACTGAATTTTGTTAAAATGCTATCAAAAGTACAGTAGCGTGCAGATTTCAGGGGATACCAAAAAAATAATATATTTTTTTAAATGGGATACCTACACTGTATACTATTAAATTTTTGGAATGATTCTTTGTTCCAGATTTCAAAAATATACCATATGTTACCCCTACCATATACCGTTTTTGAGTTATTAAACGTCGAATATCTTTGTTATATTATTTACTGTAAATATGGAAAAGTTAACATTATTAAAGTGAGCTATGAAAATGACAACTATTATGTTTGACAAGTGACATTTCTTTAATGAAATAATCAAAATGGCTTACAGTGAGAAAGAAAAAGTCCAAATATTTACTTGTTATATACAAAACAACAAAAATGAACGTGCAGCAAAAAGAGCATATAGGGTGTTGTATCCAAATCGTCCAACACCATCAGAAAATACGTTCAAAAATATTTACCGAAAGGTGAATAATACCTTCAGTATTATTTCAAGCAAACCAGTAAGAAGAACAGCTAGATACTGTTTCATTTCGAAGGTAAGCCCATCCATATTTATTCGCGAAGACGTTTTTGAAACATTGTATTATTTTTTAGAAAATTCTGAATGTAGTATAAATAATGCAGTCGACCAATTGGGTAAGTTATTCCAAAATCCAACGTACGTTAAAAAATAACAGCTACAGACCATATAAAATTTAAAACCGTACAAGTTTTAACAGAGGCTCATAAAAGGAAAAGGCTGGACTTTTGCCGCCAGATGATTCAAAAGTTGGATGAAGATCCCGATTTTTTTTTACTAAAATATTATGGACTGATGAATCATCCTTTTCTACGGCAGGAGTTTTAATAGGAAAAATCAAAGGTCGTGGGAAAACACGTACAACAGAAAAATATTGATAAAACAAATAAAAACTGTTAGCGTTTGGTGTGGAATTTTCAGAAACAAAATTGTTGGGCCTATATTTTATGATTATACTTTAACTGGAGTTAACTATCTGGAAATAATTATCCCAGAAGCAGAAAATATTCTTTTGCAGAATTTTCCGGAAGCCGAACTTGATGATATGATTTGGATGAAGGATGGGGCAACTCCGCATAGTGTCCTATCCGTTCGAGATCATTTGAATAATTATTCCCAATATGGATAGGGAATAATGGACCTATTAAATGGCCACCTACCAGTCCCCTATGGATTCATTTTTTTTGGGGATTTCTAAAAGACATTGTCAATAATAATAATAGTATTCAAGTCATTAAAGACAGGATTTGACTTGAAATAAACAAACTGAATGTAAATAATGAAGCCATTTCCGGCACAATTATAAATATAAGAAGACGTTATCAATTATTATGCATTGACAATAATGGTGAACAATTCGAACTTCTTTTATGAGTTATCGTTTATTTATATTTAAATTTCCTAAATAAATCTTAATCTATTTTGTATAAACATTTAGTTTTTTTTCTTTCTCACTGTAAACCATTTTGATTATTTCATTAAAGAAATGTCACTTATCAAACATAATAGTTGTCTTTTTCATAGCTCACTTTAATAATGTTAACTTTTCCATATTTACAGTAACTAGTTTAACTAAGATATTCGACGTTTAATAACTCAAAACGGTATACGGTAGAGGTAACATATGGTACATTTTTAAAATCAGGAGCAAAGGATCATTCCAAAAATTTAATAACATTCAGGGTATCCCATTTAAAAAAATACATTTTTTTTATCCCCTGAAATCTGCACGCTACTGTACCTTGATAGCAGTTTAACAAATTCAGTCATAACCACACAACTTTTATTTAAAACTTTTTTCTTATAGGCAATAATAACGATGATAAGGAGTGGGTAATTTATAATGAATAACCATGGGGTTTCGATAATTTGAGAAACAATAGAAAATATGAAAATAATATGAGTTTTCTTAATAAACTTATGTAGAAAACTCAACCGTTTCAGAAATACAGGAGGTTGAAGTTACAAATTTTTTTTTTAATTCTTTTTATATACTAAATGAAATATTTTATTGATACTTGGTGAGTACACGTTCCTCAATATGTACCATGTTTAATTGTCATTTTCGTTTTCCTACTTCAACCAGAGGCGTAACTACGGGGTGTGATTATCTCTTTTTAAAGAAAAAAAAAGATACGCTACTGATCAAAAAGATAATCGAAATCTACAATCAATTGGTAAAATTTTAGCTGATTCGTGTGATTGATGAACCGATCGTCTTTCATTTCCTAGTGAGAATCTGTTCTACTATAAATACTGATTAATAATTGTTAGAAGCAAAAAAACTGCCATGTGATAATTATTGTGTGTTGCTCTGTAGGTATGGATTACGTAAATTATGATCGCTTACTTATCGGACAAATAATGCGGTTATTTGCTGTTATTAGGGGCGTTCGTAACATGAGTTTTAAGGATACTTTTATGACTTTCTTTACTTGCTTAAAACTTACAAAAATATGAGAAAACTACTAGAGCCTTTTAGATTCCAGGGTATTTCTTTGGTTTATTTCGGAATCACCCTTTATGTGAACGTAACTCAGTAACTCGCGATTTGTTACTTTAGTATTACCGCTGCAAACATCGTATGCAGCGAGTCTTCATAAATGATCGTACATCACGTGTTACTTTTAAACAGCATCGTCGAATCGTCCCGACAGAAAAAGATGGTTAAAAACTATTCCTTAAACGCATACTTATATTCAAAAATCCTCATCGGGTACTGCCGTAATAAAGACACAAAAATCCAAGTTAAAAAATTACCAATTAATCACGTAGTTTACGATCATTTATTAACGCTCTGTATAAATGTCGCCATATATCTGAACAAGCTTTTAGATATTAGTGGCGGCTGATCAGATGATGCAAGTAAGGCGTAGCTGCAAGAGAATTAAGACCCTGCATCTTTGTTGTCTTTTTTTTTTAATAATTTATTTATCAAACATTGCAAGATTTACTATTATTTAACTACCATTTACAGCTTTTACCATTTTTATCTGATTACTGTTAAATATCACAACTAACAACTGGCAAAATCCTAACTTAGGTAATATCATGATTAGTGATACCGGCAGTAGTAGCTTTAACCTTGAAATAATTCCAGGCCACGGGCGGCGTCTAATCGCATATATTATAGGTATTCGAAAATAATGAATTACATTAAAAATCATTTGTAAGTCCAGTGATGTGAGCTTGGATAAACGACACGGTCATAATGAAAATGACCATCATGTCATTTTGTATTGTGACGACAGAATGCCAAAATTGTCACTTGTCAAATATTAATATGACGACGTCATTTTCATTATGACGGTCAAAACAAGCCGATTCCTGCTTTTGTCTAAAATGTGACTGGAAGAAGAACCAGATTAATTATTGAATTAAAATGATTACGTTTTACCAATTGTTGATTTTTTTTATTGAAAATTTAGAATGTTTTGTTTATTTGATTAGGGATTATTTATTAAGAGCAGTGCCATATACAAACTTCAGCTCAGTTGTATTTTAAAGCTGCGTTTTCACCAAAAAATCCAACTTAAATCTATAAATCACTGTTAAAATTTTTCTATATCAGTAATATTGAAAAACGAACATATCTAATACGAACATATCTAATACATAAACATAATAGGCAATCAATACTGATGAGTATTTTTTCATTAATAGGAAATACGATTATTTAGTTTCATAAAAATAAATTACACCAAATAAAATGTTCGAGTATTTCTTATTAATAAAGAAAGTAGGCATCAGTGTTGCCTGTAATTTTATATATTAAATCCATATGGTGTTTAAGATAAATCATGTCATGTTCTCATTTTTCGTTCTCATCAATAGAAAAAGTTTGGTGGTGATTTAAAGTTTCCTGTTGGCTCTCCTGGCGACGAGGGCGTGCTATCGCCGCCTTAAGGAGTACCAATTCCTTAAAATGTATACTTCAAAAATCATTTATTTTAATTTCATTTTTAAAGACTTCAAGACATTGATATTGTTTTATTAATAACAGTTTTTGCACAATTTGGAGTTAATAATAATTAAGTCTGGCCGAAATATGCGGCGAAACATAGGAACGGGCAGCATAATAAGTGTAATAAAAGAAATTAACACACAAACACACCAAGACACATAACAATGGACTAAAATGACCACAATAGAGTCTCGCGGCCTGCTTCACTGAACCACCGCATGAATTGTCAGCTTTACTAACAATATTTTGTTATGTTTTATTCCTGTATTATAAATTATAACAGTCATTTTACATCACTAGTACCTACGTCGATTTAAAAAAAAATTATTTAGTTATTTAGGTAAATTATTTTAACGTAAAATGCAGATATACTTCAATGAAAATGGTCAAAATCATCATAGTAGGCGGATCTTCTTAAAATGTTGCATACGAGTATAACTTCTTAATCTGAATATCATTTCTTACTGACATTTTTTTGTCTTTTACAGAAAATGTACTTTACCTAACAACCCAAGCAGCAAAACAAGTTGTAGTTTGGACTTCATATTACAGTTGCTAGAAAGATTGACTGTTTGGTAATAATGGCTATTATAAAAACGGCATTATTAGGTTTTAAAGATGTAATGGTGGTCAAAATGGGGAATAATATTCTGGCCATCGAAACGTAACTGGAGTCAAATGATCACTAGCCTACATTGGCTTTCTTTTTGATTATTATGGCTGTTTTAATGCTAGCTACCAAATAATTTTTATGGAGAAAGTATAATCTGCAGTTTGGCTTTTTATGGAAATGTTTAGCTATAAAATTGTCTCAAATATTACTTATTCAAGTGTGGTTATGTTTTAGTTTTAAAGGTTGTTGTCAAATAAAATGGATATTCATCATACTTTATAATATAATAATATACAGTTTTTGATCAATGAACATGAACATGAGGGTCAAATCTATTACCGCTGTAAACTTACATAAAATACTCATAAAAATAAAGAGGGTCCCTGAAATACTTATGTTTTAAGTATAATTAAATTAATTCGAAATATATTAGTACTATACATTTGAAATTTCAAAGAGCGTAATCGATGGTAGGGTTATCAAAACTGATTCAAATATCGAATTAGTAAATTAAAACGTTATTTTAGAGGTAAATTTAACAAAATATTGAAAATCAACATAGTGGCCGCCGTTTGGGTTGTTTTTGTTTAATAGAAAACATGGCGGCAACTTGGCATATGTTTTCGGTAATGATGCTATATAGAAATAAGCCAGAATATAACTAAAATGGTACTTACAAACTTTTTTATCCAAATCGCAAATTTAACTGGTAATGTTGGCCAAAGTACACCAGAAATCTGACGAGTTTGGTTAAAATGGTTAGCAAGTTTCCTCGCCAAAAAAATGGCGAAACCATGGTCAATAAAAGAACATAATCTCTCCGTATGTTTATGACACAGACAGGAGGCACAGGCACGATGTCTGGCATAACAACATACATTTCATTTCTGAGATAACACCTATCTACTTAGTTGAGTTTCTACATTTATCTTATAATGGTTACTATTAACTGATATATGCAGAAGAGAAAATCCGTTCCTTGAGGGATTCAGGTATACGATTAAATTTGATGTTTCAGGAAGACCCCCTTCACAGAACATATTCAACAAATACCGGTTTGAATGAATTACCTTCGAGGATTAATTATTATTCCAAGTATTTCACTAATAAAACAATTAACCTTTTGTTCATAGCGGTTTAACAATAAACATTAATAGAAGTTATCATATAAAGGATATGCCAAAGTTAAAGAAGAACCCACTTAGGTCTTATTACAATAAAAAATCATTAACGGAAAAATCACTTCATTACATTATAAAGAGGTAATATAATTAAACTAATATGAAAAGAAATAAATATATTATAAAGAGAGTGATGAAACAAACTTAACTCTCAAATTTGTTTTGTTTTTTTACAAACCGCATAATTATTAGAAACATAATATAAACCTAAATTTTTACTTGTATATTATTTCAATTAATTACATATGTCAAATAGTTAAAGTATGAAGCAAAGATAAGAACACAATTTGGTTATGGTATTTTACAGACACGAGTTTACATTTAATTTCACTCAATGAATAGTTTTGGGGATTAATTTCAGTATCTTCATATATTTAGATATGAAGTGTGTAAACTCTGCCAACACATTGTTTTAAGATTATATACCTACCCTGCAGTTTAGTCCCAAAACAGGCTTTTATGTCTACAAAATTACTTTAAAAAAGGACATTTAGTAACACCTTCTTCATTATTATTTTAGTCGTAATGTGGAATTAACAGCTAAGAAAATCGCCAAATAAAGTAGTCATGTTTTGGCTAATTTCTTGCCAATAGTTCGGATATCAACACTATATTAATAACTAAAACCATGCCAACATATTCTGGTCATTTTTATAGCTATAATGGCAGTATTAGGACTTAACGTTGGTGCCATTTAATTACTTGCTCATCATGACACCATGAAAATGACCTTATAACCAAACCTGCATGACCATATTGTGGCTACTATAAATGACCAGTATATAGCTAAAAAAAGGCCATCATTACGTTTTTGTGTTTCAATTTTATGTTGAACCACGACTAAAATAATATAGCGAAAATGCAACTTGACAAAATCCATTTTAACGATTTTATAGCCGAATTTCAGTTAAATAGCATGTTTGTGCTGCTTGGGAAGAAAGTAGTTTTTGCTTAACCATCATGGCCTATGTGGTTAAAAATAAAACAAAAGTACACCAAAAATTTGTTTTTAGATAACCAGGGATGCACCCTCAAATTACAAAAAAAAAATCTAATACTTATGGTCCATATCACCTATTGCGAACTCAATCGGGGGACACATTGTATATGTATATTTTTTTGTTCTGATATTATATTTTTTACGAGCTTCACTATTTATTTTTATGTATTATGTTTTCATTCTTTGTTGTGACATAAGTTTTTTTTAATATTCAGTTATTGTTTTGTTTTGTGTAGTAATTATAGTCTTAATTACTACATTATAATAAATTTTTTTATATAGTCTTAACTGTTTTAAAAAATAACAGTGCCTTTGTTGTGTTTTATTTACTTTTTCCAATTTATGGCAATTTTTAGTTATTTTATATATTTTCATGAGGCAATATTTATTTTAATCAATGTTTACTTTGATATGATACATACTTTTATATTGTGATTCGCCTTTCTCTTATTTACTCATCTACTTCCTATATGCGACACCTCTGGCAGAACAAGATTGATCGCAGCAGCTCATAAGTAAAGCTGGCCGAGGTCACCTGGCCGACAGAGCCGTCATATGACTCATATGTTTACATCATATCATAATACTTGAATAAGTACAATAAATGGAAATAAATTTTAACAATAATGTTACATTTTATAAAAATTTGTATAAAACTCACTTTTAAGCAGATTTATGAAGTAGTTTGGTTGTCGTCATCACAAAGTGGGGAAGATCTATAGTATAATGGCATCAGGTATGTTTCTACAGCTGTCTCAGTCAGCGATGTTCGCTTTGGTGAAAAAATATGTTTGTATTTTGAATATGACCGTTCGACATCTACGGATGTAATACAGGCATAAGTAAAACGATCTGTGAACTAACTTAACGAGTTGTAGATGCACCATCACAAATTTTTCTTAATTTGCTAAAATCAGGATCTTTCTGTAATACACTCTCGAATTTTTCACTAACGCGATTATTTTTTGCGTCATTTATAGCCTGTAGCTGTGTATTTACGTCGTCCACTATTTGCAGCGATTCCACTAACGACAACGAACTATTTTGCAATTTTTCTATTGCGTCGTGTAGTCCTCTATAATTGTTATTAATAGTTTTTAAATCTGTTTCAAGGAAAACGTCTTGAAAGCTTGTCTGGCTTTCCCTAATAGCTGCAGCCTCGTTAGGGTTGAACTGTAGTATCACAGCTTTTATTTGTTGAAAATATTCAGCATAATAAAAAAGCCGCTTTCAACCACGTTCCCAACGTGTAAGAATCGGCTCTGGTGGTTCAGGGATACCAGGACACTGTCTGTGATATGCTCGAAGCCGTTTAGGAGATTTGAGAAATACTTTTTTTGTATTTGCTATTAATGCATCTACCTCTGGAAAACATTTTCGAATCGTTTCTGCCACAAGATGTTACGCATGCACTTTACACGTAACATGTAAAAACCTACAATTGTCTCTTTGAAGAGAACGGCCTACCACGCGCATTGTCGCGGCATTATCAGTCACAAACATCAATATTTGTCTCCAACACCACACGCGTAATTATTTCGCCAGTACACGCAGTTAGTCTTTTACTAGCTAGTAAAAGTGGAAATGTTGGTTTAAGAGGGTCCAGTACACGTACTATAATATTTAAAATAGAATTTTTTTTACAATCTGTCGTCTCGTCAATACATAACCAGAGCCGTGTATTTTTTAATCCACATTTAATCCTATTTACAATGTCTTCACGAACAGCTGGAATATATCTACGTAACGATGTACGACTTGGTCAGTTCACCTGGGGATTGTATTTATTCCAAAACTCCCGAAATGGTTGTTTATCCAGTATGTGTAGCGGAATATTACAGCCTATTAACATTAACAATAAATCAAACATAAATTGAGTTGTCAAAGGCATGCCATTTTTTTTATTTTGATGTTGCACGGTATTGATATGACGACGACAGTCTGTTTTGTGCCAGCACATTAAGTCTTGATTGCAAACTTTACAAATTATTTTGCATCCGTCATAGAATAAATCCGGAAATTCACCGATAAATTTATTCACTGTGTCTGCGTACGGTCGTTTTTTACCCTTGGGAGCGTTTGACATTATGTATAATTTATAGGTACAACCTCACCCATTAACCTTTCAAATAAGACTGTAGCGTAAATCACTTCTAAATCGGCACGTGTGACGCCAGCGCAAGACCGTGGCTGTACTCCAACCACCTCGGCCAGCTTTACTCATAAGTGGGTTTGTTTACAACCTGTCTGCCAATCAGAACTACCGAAGGACCGCCGTTTAATACCCTACCACAATTTTAGGAAGTTGGGAATCTGACTCACTAGTAAACAGTGTAGTAAGTAAACACTGTCTTACAATACAAACTGACTATGGCTACACTGAATAGTGTACGGATTTGCCTATTCTTAAATACATTTCTCAAAGTAAAAGCTACTACTGCCGTTAACTTTAGTCATCACTTTCGCATATCGGCGAATAGCCATTCTACTTGTTAATAGATGTTCGTAAATAAATTACTATTCATGTTCGAAAAAGATGGTGGCAGATCATCTATTATTATTGCCGATATTAACTTAACTCCATTAATTTGCTTATACAATTTAAAATAAAAACATTGAATTTCAAACAAGAAAGTGTAAACACAGGTTAACAAATATCATACCTAATATCACTGTGTCAATTTTTGCCAGAATTGTCACTTAATAACTCAAATTCCAAATCCAAGTAAATTTAAGCTATGTTTAATGTGGTTTGCAGAGCATTTGGTATCAAAAAATGCTTAATTAAAACGCTTATTTTATTAACTAGGATTGAAATGCAATATAGAAATGTAATGTTATCGAGATGTAAAAAAGAAGCGTACATGTTTTTACAAGGAGAAAATAACTTTTTAGTTACTTTGAGGAACTAAAGTTACTGTGTAACTTTAGTCACCCAAAACACAGTAACTTTTAGTTACTTCCAGAAAAAGTAACTAACTTATAGTTACCCAAGTAACATTTCACGGACTACCAACTACTTTTTCACTAATTTCAACGTCAGAATTATTACAAATAATAGTCAAGTAGCGCCTTAGATGTTATAGTTATGATACAACATCGAAGCAACGTAGCCTGAACCTTGCAAACCTACTATTTACGTCTGGCAAATTTATCAACGTTGATTTGACGTAAGAAATCTACTTAATATGTTGGGTGTGTTTTCGGATCATTATCCAACTTTGATTAGACGTTGGTAACTAAGTAGGTTTGGGTAATTTTTGTGTAACCTTCCAATGTTGGTGAGACGTTGCTGACTGACGTAGTCGTCTAGTAAAGTCGGCTGGACGTTGGTGTGAGACTTTTGGGCCTCGGCTTAACATAACCTCAAAATTAATGTCAATAATGCAAGTATTGATAGATATTCAGTAAAGATTTATACACCAACTGCAACGCACGGTCGATATTGGCGTGATTGTTTTGAATGAACGTTAGTGTTAGTACAGATTTCTGCACCTGAGCCTACTAAAAGTTGGTACAGGTAAAACCTTGACGATTTATTTGGAACTATCAAAACAAGTAGTCAGCTAGGTAATAGTTCCCGATTTTGCCATATTTTCTTGTTCGCCAGTAGGAAAGTATAGGCAGCCATGTTGATTATGTGTTTACAATTATTTTAAATACACAAAATTTGCCTCTATTTCCAAATAAAGTAAGCAAAAAAGATTTTATTTATTAGTAAAATTAATTATACAATATTTCAGTTGCGTTTTCTTTGGACAAGAAAAAATATTTTTTAAAGGAAAAAATAAAAATAGTACTTTAATTCTTAAAATAAACATTATTTTTATGGGTTCACTATATTTTTCGACCTACTTCATATATATTTATCAAAAAAAAAATTTTTTTGTTTCAATGTTTACCCCACCAGATTTATTAAAATTTTATTCGACTTAAGTATTTTGTATATAATACACACTCAACGATAAACACGCCTTATCTGTTTTATATATATAGGTAAGTACGACAAATAGAATAATATGCAAAGTTGGTTAATTTCACTACCTAAACCCGACTTTTGTAGGTCAGATTAAAGGCAAATTTTAAATAAGGTTGGTAATAGCCTGACAACCAAGTTAGGACAACGTAAAATTTGGTGAACATTTGGTCGGTAATCACAACGACCAAAGTCAGTCCTCTACGTTGATTCGACCCATATTTTATTGACCAGATTAGTACAAATATGGGTCAACACGACATTTTGCGTACGTCGCACGCCGACTTTTAGTTGCGAACAGCAACGTCGGTCCATCAACAGAATGTTGCTTGGGTATAGTTACTCATATTATAAAAGTAACTAAGTTAGGTACAGTTACAGTTTCCGAAAAAGTAACTAAGTTATTAAATTTAGTTAGAGGTAACTCTCATCTCTTTCACACTAACTGTTCAATATGACCACTCTATGATAACCGCTTGTGCTATGTCCGCCATTTTATTTACAATATACGACTGACAAATGTAATGATGTTTAATATTTGACATTTGTATTGATTTATGTGATGAAAAGAAGTTCACCTCAAGCACATCAGTTCTATAAAGGATTATTGGTTGAGCTTAATATAAAACTTGTCAAACCTTGTGTAGTAAAATAAAAAATATATGTACAGCATAATTCTCCATAAATTTATGAACGTATTTCAAAATTTCAAAAACAGAGCGAATACGGTTTTTTAACAAGCACTATGAAAAAAATTTATCTTAGAAATTAGAGGAATACAAAGATAACGTCTTTTTTTTTAATAGAACATCATATATATTTTACTTAAGAATCGAATTTTATTATTTCAAAAATATGCAAAATTATATAATTACTGTTCATAGTTTTGGACATATAGCCCGAAAAATACTTATTTTTTTATATGAAACCGATTTGTGCTGTATGTCCTAAACTATAAACAATAGATACATAATGTTACATACGTTTGATATGAGAAGATGGGTAATTCGATTCAGTGTTTTAAAAATAACTTACATTATCTTGTTTCACAAATAAGGATAAGCAGGAGGGTAAATTTAGCAAGAACCACCCTGTACCAATATATTTTAGTTTATAGAGTAAATGTTATTCTTCCTCGCACTAGCAAAATATACTCAAATATTACTCACTATGATGAAAAATCTAACATATTACAGACCACTTATTTTCTCACAAATACTAACCTCTTTCTAATAAGAGACATGAAACGGATGAATTATTCCATTACTAAATTAATAATTGAAGAATTTTAGCAATTCCATTAGTCTTAATTCTTTAAAAACTTACCTTTCTCCTATTTTCATCAAACAGCGAATTCAAATTTTCTCTGGCAGAAGGGACTGGATTTGATGACATTAAACTACGCATATAATAATAAACAGCATCAAGTTTTCTTCTCTGAAACAAAGGAAAATATTTTTAAATGACTTTATACATATTGCATTTAAGTCATGGTACCATATTTCAATTTCAATTTTAATCAAAATCATGAATTTGACATTTAATATCAAAGCTATATTTATCATAAATTGAAATGCTCATAACACAAATCGTTTTAAAAGAGAACAAAATATTATATGCAAACACTGTTGTGCTGTGCTCTACAGGATATTGTAGAAAATTATATAAATAATTCATCTGTACTAGGCCAAGTAGTAGACTAATCCTTCATGCACATGACTACCTGAAAAATATCAATGTGATCCGAACTCAATAATTCCTTTTGTGTCCTAACTCCCAAAGTGGCGCCTATAGAATAATTTGTCCCAACTCGTGGACGACAACTTGACAAAGCCTGAAGTGTACACATAACAAAGTATAACAGAGTAGTGAGTATGGAATGTAATATTCTTAGGAACTCAGATCCCCTCTTGCATTTTGTAAAATATCATAGTTCTGCAGGATTTTTCAAGGCAGCAAAACGAGCAGCTGAACTCGGTCTCGCATTCAATACGAGGCGAGGGTGCCGGCGAGGTGCTGATGTAGTCAGTCACAGAGCTTTAGTCAAATCGGCTGACAGCCAGTGACGTGCCAAGGTAGGGGCTAGGGGGTGCAAGCCCCCCGCCCCTGTCCATATTGCCGCCCTAGCGTCTCAAGCAAAACACTTCGTAAAAATTCGATCAATAAAATAATCAGAAAATAAATCGTTTCATTCTTGAATGTTTAGTGACCTATTATATATTAATATTATGACTTAGTGGGTACAGGTCAATTAAAATAGAAAAACTGCTCTTTTTATTTGTTCGAGTTTTCGCTGTATTTATTAATATCCCCAGGACTAACAAATTAACCAAAACTGGTACAAAACACATGTTGAAATAAATACAACATAAAACACATAAATGGTTTTTAACGTTTCAACGATACATAGCAAATTTGATGTGTATAATTGAAATGTTATAATATACAAAAATAGTCAAAGATGATTTACCAAACGTGTTAAGAAAACATTTGGCAGGAGTTGCCAGCATGTTGAATGTTATCACATTTGAGTTAAAATTTTCATCAATGTTTTGAAACGATATTCTCACGAAAATTCATTTAAATGTCGCATCCACCATTAATTGTCAGTTGTATGACAAAAATATAGACCAATATGTAGTTTTGGATGAGTTCAAAAGTATGTAAACAAGAAGAAAGTTACTATGAATCTGCTATAAGTTTTGATTGGCTTCAGCATATATCATACTCATAGTTATGTTCATTATTTTTTTGTATATGTTTATGTATTGCAAGATTTTACAGCAATTTTATTATGTTTTGATTACTTCTATACTAAAAATAACAAATTTAAAATCACATTTCATTTGAATACACCATCATTATGATTTGCACATCCAAGAATGCTGAGTCCCCCATCCCAAAAGGCTCAGCACGCCACTGCTGAAAGCCCACATTAGAACTGCTGAATAGGAAAATCGGTATTAGCAGTGCGTCGATCAACTCCAGCATGGTGTAAGAACATGTGTTTATAGACCATGCTGACATTCGCCTTTCCAAGGTCAGCCGGGCTTACGTAGGAGATTCGGGGAGTCATTGCAGCCTGTCAAGATGGGGTTATCAACACCTTGGTCCACCGTAGCCACGTGTGGCATGTACAGGTTCCTGATATCAACCGCAAAATCTGCCGTCCGCGGAATCGCCAATGCACTTACTTTCAGCATGTCCCATATATGTGATTTAGGCCTACATCCACCAACATAACGCGCCAATACGAGTGCTATATTACCACCTATGGCAGTCGTATGGGGTTGACCAGACACCAGTGCTGCCTTACGTCTCAGGATATAGTTCGTTTTCGAGAACGAGAAATGCTGGATTTACTAGAACTACTCCCCTCCAGATGGTTAAACTAATCCAAGCCAATAAGTTTGACATAGTCCTCCTTGACTATCAACTCAAGGTGATGTATGTCATCGAATTCCTCGGCCGACCCTGCTGTGGGAATTGAAGATCATACCGCTCTGGCAAGAGAAATGTAGAAGACGGCCATTCTAGGCTCTCCCCATCTACTTAGAGCACACGATGCTAATATTTACAATCACTAACCATGCGTAATGTGGGGAGTGGCTATAGTTAATTTGCCGGAGCTATTCCCGCGAGGTGTCGGAGTTTACAGGAATGTCGGGCATTGGCTCTTCCGACAAAATTAAAAAAAAAGAAAACAACTGCATGAAAAATTTTACGTGGTGACATTGCAACTAGAGCCAACCCTGGTTTTAACGTCATGAATATCTGAAAATGTACATTTAATTTAATGTTCATTCTTTTTTTTGAAACACTCTGTATATGGCTCAATGCAGATATAATATAAAAAACTTAGTTTTGTCGATGATTTTATGACGTTTTAATATTTCACATATCTCTGCAATGACCTGTGCAAATTTGACAAACATGAAAAACCTTTTTTATTGACATTTTTTTAATTCATTTTTAACAAAAGTTGAAGCATTCAGTGAAACTCAAAAAGTGCCAAACATATGTTTAACACATTTGGAGTTGCACTGACACAAACCTTTGGCAAGAATAAGTGTTGTTGAAAAAATTAATAATTTATATTATAAAAATTGTCCTACATGTTGCATATTTTCTAGCAGGTACTTTCAGCAATTTTCGATAGTCATATTGCTCTATGTTTGCACAAGTAATAATTTTTAAGAGATTCACACTATATTCTATTACTAAACCGACAAACAAACAGAAAAATACTCACTGCATAAACAGCTAGTATGGCCAACTGGTTGTAAGGTCTTCCATTCTTAGGGTTGATTTCATGAGATTTGATATACCACCTAAAAAACATAAAAATCATCATAACATATTTGACAGAACTTTCACTTACTGTCTACATTTTCCATAATTTGAAGTTTCATTGACCTGCTCCCTGTACCGTCCGAGGTCCCCCAAAAATAGGAACAGTTTTTGTGCCGATATCAATGCCAAACCCACCAAACCCAGACCCTTATGTGTGACTGTGCTGTTGTGTCCTAGGAAATCGCAAAGCTTAAAATCATAAGTTTCTTCTAACAAGGCCAATAAGCCCTCAAAATACTTTGTACCCTCATCTATCAAGTAAAGCAAAAAGGCCTTATAGTTTTCCTTATTTTCAAGATCGTTGTTTATGGCATTTCTAGTGACTTCGATGATATTGTGATACAAAATTTTCCAAAAATGTTGTTCCACATTTTCAGTCTGGCAAAACTTTATCGCCCTACACAACAGATACTCTAAAGCTTCCTTTAAGAATTGACGTAATTTATCGACCATGCCCCAATTAACAAGTAGGAACCCACTATTGATAATATATTGCAATTCGGTGTCTCCCCTTTTAACATCTCTTAAAAGATCAGGGAAATGACAAGATTTAAACTCTTCTGTTTGTTCCTCATACCAAGGCGGCCTTAAGTTACCATACTGATCTGTGGTGCATATTTGAGGAGGCGCAGTCTCTGTATTGTCAGAAAACCCTGGCACAGTTACCCTAGAATTTGCTGACTTCACGATAATCGGTTTGCTGGGATTGTTGGGATCATAGAGACTCCTCTGTTGACCAGGGGATTTTCTTGTTTCTGGATACCTAGGGTGGTCTGAACTGCTTAAAGTTGGTGGATGTGCAGGTTCGGACTTATGCTGTGGAAGGACAATTATACCAGCTGTTTTTGTGTTAGTGTCAAGGTTTTTGTAATCCTCCACCTCTAAAGAGCTACCACTTCTAGGTTCTTTTTCTGAATTCTGTCTGCTTCTAACTATCTCTTCTCTCCAATTTTCAGTTCCACTAGTTGTACTGCGGTTTCTGTCCCAACTGCTATCCCTACTTGGGTTTCTAGAGTTGCTGTGGAAGCGATCATAACTTTTTTCTCTATTATCCTGTGAGTTTTTTCTTCTTCTGGACCCATAGCTATCTTGAGGAACTTTGAAGCCGTCTCTACTGTCGATGCTTGTTGTAGAATTTTGCATAGAACAACCATTTCTGGTGCGGGAATTACTTCCATCACGACCTCCGCTTCTGTAAAAAATGAATTGATTATGTGAATTTTTATGTTAGTCCTAAAAAATTACCTGTGTTTACTCCTTCTCCTAGTTTTCCTAAAACAAAGTTGTAATTTAGAGGTATGTTATAGAATTAATTTTAACAATGTCAAACGTTAAAACAATAAACTTTTTCTAAAGAGAAATTACAATATATTATTAGTATTCTAATTTTTAACCAATGTTTTACGTGTCTTATAACTAATTATTAGTCACAAAATCAGAACTAAAATGTAATACTAGTACCATACCTCTTTGATTTCTTTGCAGACGGTGGTGTAGAATTTATACTGGGTGGTAATGACTTTGTACTAATTTCTTGCAAACTTGTAAGAGATGAACTTCTAGTCAGTGCGTCACTAAGAGCTTCAGCTTCTATTTTATCATTCAATTCTACTTCTTCACTCCAGTCCTTAAATATTTTATAATATTATCACAATATACAGGCTGATTCACTTTTAATATTGAAAATTTTAGCATATAGATCTCGACGAAATAAGGTTATTTTATGGTATAAACTTTTTTCTACAGGGCCTTCATTTTTAAGAATCAAGGCGATAAAAAAAGAAATTTTTTGTAGTATTGTTTTTTTTTCTGCTAAGCTAACAACCAATGATTGCATTTTTGCTGAAATATTTTATCCCTCAAATCCAGAATGAGCAATTTATCAAACCAGGTATTTGATTTTTTTATTACTGTTGTTATGTACCACAACGAATATTCCTGTATTGCTGGTTCGTCCCATAGAAACCTGTTTCCTTCAGAATGTCTCAAATTCGGAAAAATGAGAAATTTTAAAAAATTTTCTGTTTTTGGGGATAGAAAGAGGGAAGCAAAATCCATATTTTGTTTATTAAATAGGAATCTTTTTTTTTGAAGTACCAATGAAATATCACAAAAAGTGCACATTTTTCATGAAATGGAAGGTCACTAAAGTTATAAATCAATACGAAATGGTCTGCGCTAATATCTGTTTAGGGGAAAATTTGAATTGGTTTGTATTGTCACAATAAAAACTATAAATTAAACATTAGTCACGCATTTTTTTTTCAAAGTGGAAGAAATGTATGTATATTTTAATATTTTTGATATACTTGATAATATCTTGATATATTTGTATACTTGATAACAATAGAAAATATCTATCAATTCTACCTAAAAACTTATATCTTAATCGTTATCTATGTTGTGAAACTGACAAATATGTTAGCATCACACTTTTGGCTTTTTACAGGGACTTTCGTTTCCTGAAAAATTTGGACTCTGAGATATTTCATTGATGTTTAAAAAGGATTCTAATTTTAATTCAATAAACACGGGAAAAAATACGCTCAAATTTGTCTCGGGGCTAATTTTCCGAGACCACCCGAAAAAAGAACTATTTCGAAAAGGTAATATTAATAAGGACCGTAGCAAATTTTCATGAGATTGATTAATTAGATTTGAAATTATAATGAATTATTGCAGGGACTGCCACCCCCAAAGAAAAATTTTAAAAACAAGAAACATTGTGGGTTTCTTATTTTTCTGTTCCCTAAATGTGATTAAAATTCAGTTGCATCTTTTAAAATCATCCTGTAAATATGTACTTAAGTAGTACTAGTAGAACTGGTCGTCACGATAATGATGTTATAAAAGTAATTTATTTCATTTTTCAGAAAATGTTTCAATAAAATGTAGTCAAAATCACTTTTCAACAACCGTCTGCTAGAAAGTTAACTGTTTTTGGTAAATTTCTTGTGGAAAATATATATTCACTGGTCTAGGCCAATAAAGTGACATAAGTCAATTTACTGGTCTAGGCCGATAAAGTGACATAAGTCACTTTTATATCATATGTCCCTTTTGGTTGGGAAAACAGTATGATAACAATTACAGTCTTCTTTAAAAGTAATCATCTGACATCTGTCAGTTGAATTTAATGAACTTTATTAAAAAGTTTTTTTTGAGAACAGTTGTAAGAAAAATGTTGTACGCAACTCACCCGGAAAGTGTCATTATTGAACTTACTGGCTTTCAGGGCTCACCCTGAAAATGTCAGCTCGTCCAGTAAAAAGTCACTTCCTGGTTTTGTTACATGAATAACTATTACAAGCAGAAAGAAATGAAAAAAGATGTAGGTAATGAAACAAAAAAAAAAACATTTTTTTTAATAATTTTAAAATGTATAGAATTTATTATAGACCTAAACATTTTTTAAATGTTTATATTTTCTAACAGAACCATATGCTATTACACCAAACATCTAAAAAACGTATTTGTATTTAAATCTGCATAAGAAAGATTTTATATGAGAAAGATTAGAAGCAAATTATATTGGCAGAAAATAATTATACCAGTTTCATGACATTGAAATTTATTCAAATTTCAGGACGTTTTTTGAACTATTCTAAATTCTCTGATTTTTCCAGGTTTTCCAGGATTTTCAGTTTAATGGGGACCCTGGAGTGACCTTACACCCTACTACAATACAGATCGATTGATTATCAACTAACCTGATACAAATAAATTCCTTGATCTCATTGATCAATTCTATTAGGGTTTTTATTTTGAACATTAATAATCATAATATATTGAATATATATTATATTTCTTACCAAAATTGTGCTGACTACTTGAAGGTTAACAGGTGTGGATTGTTCTTCTGGAGACTCGGGTGAGACTGGCATCAAATGTGCTTCCAAACTTGGCCTAAAGCCACTATTAACAGGAGCTGCCACATTTGTATCATCAGTGTTACTTCCTACCATCCAATCATCTTGTCTACTGCTTACAGTACTGACATTTGACCCTCTCCTACTATAATCCCTACTTTTACTCCTCTTATCCCTATCCCTCCTATTATCCCTCCTTCTTTCTCTATTATAGTTCCCTCCATCTCTTCTGTTATCTCTGTTAGGAGTCTCTCTATCCCTTCTATTGTCTCTACTGGGAATTGCCAATTCTCTCCTATTATCTCGAATAGGGGTTTCTATGTCTCTTCTATGGTAGTTTTCCACCTGTCTTCTGTTTCCTCTGTTATAATTCTCTTGAACCCTTCTGTTATCCCTATTATAATTATTCCCGTCTCTATGAAAATCAGTATATCTTCGGTTGTCATTGTCTTTTCGTGGATTATCATAGTCTCTTTTAGCATGGTAACTACCATCTTTTCTATATCCAACCATTTCTCCTTTTTCTTCACCACTGGCATATTTCTAGGCTCGATTTTTCTATTATTCAATCGATCTGGTAATAAATTTTTCGGTCTTTCCTCTTGCAAGTTCCTATTGTACCTATCAGGAAAATTTCTGGAATCTTGAAACTCATTTTGAAAGTTAATTGGAGTCTGGGGCCTGCTATCTGTTCTTCTATTACCGCTTAAAGGTGGCGTAGGTGGTCGAGAATTGCAAGGACTTCTAATTCTATCTGGAGTGGCAGCATTATACATATGTCCAGGAGGATTGTCATAGTCCTGTTGCAGCCTTCCACGTCCACGAGGTCTAGTTGGGAGAGTGTGATATCCAGAATTGATTATATTTTGATTATGTAAATTTTGATTAGAAGGAAGAGTGTTGTAAGTAGCCCCCATTTGATGAAAGCTCGGATTTTTTAAGCTGCTTGACTGATTACTATGGCCCTGAAAAGTAAGGCTACTGCCATCCCAAGTTTCCTCTGGGGTGGGAGTTGTTTCACCTAAAAATTTTCTTCTGAATCTCGGAGGTAAATTATCTAAGTTGACTTTATGACGTTTATCTTGCTCGAGACCTATAGTGCTATGTCTTCTCCCACTCGGCGGTTTTGACTGTATTTTTTCATTAGCATAGTTACGGTTGGAGACACCAGATGGTTCAACACTTCTAGTATCTCGTTCTCTTGGTGTATGCCAATTTGGTCCTGAGCCATTATTAACACCTAGAAAGGTAAAAGTAAACACTAGGATAAAAAAAACAAATTGTCCAATTGATTTACTCTCGCATTTACTCTATTAACAAAAAATGATCTCACATGTAATTGTCAATAGGTTAAATTAAAGAAGAACAACTATATGAAAAAAATCTATTTATACCGTTTGTATTTGCATTTCAATGTGTTTGTTCAAACCATATAAAGTTTGTACCTCACTTCACATGAGTGATTTGATTAAACATGGTGCCAACCAATCTGAATTAACACATCATTTATCGCCATTGTCATTAATACAGTCACTGTAGTATAGTTTATACGAGCACAATTGAAATCGTATAAAAACTAAAAGTCGGCATCTCTTTATTCTATATATTATTGTATATGTACAATAAAGAGATGCCGACTGTTTTTGCAGGCTTTTAGTTTTTATACGATTTCAATTGTGCTCGTATAAACTATACTACCCAACTAACTGGATATAGCTGACTATTGTGGAACTTTCATTACATCATAAAAGAAATTAATAATTGCAGCTAAAATTATTTAATCTATAGCTATATTGTAAACATTACTACAAACAACAAAAACACAGAAACTTATACAACATGATGAAGTGAATTTTATTTAATTTTAAAATGTTAAGATATAAGCTAGTTTTATCAGAAAACATATTATATTAAAAAAAAAACATAACAGATTCTTTTACAATTTCACTACACTGAGTACACTGTGGGAAATCTGCTAATTTACGTAAGTACCTGCACTCTGTGCATCAACTGAGAATAATGGGAAGGGGGAGAGCGACCATATGCTGTTTGTCAGTACATCGAATAACGTCGAGTTGTATGTAACAACAGCGCGAAATAGTGTATTTTTAAAATATCTCACAGGCTACAGTAAATTTGTGGATACGCGATATCCCGGAATTGCAATTTGAGGGTTATATTGCAGTAGTTGCGACAAAGCACTTTCTTGGACATGTAACACAAATATTTATAAACACATTTCCTCAAAAAACCAAAAAAGGAGTTGTAAGTGGTTTTACTAACAGTGACAGACGATGCAATTTTTAGATTTAGTGGAAGTGATGGTTGGATGTAAAATACCATGGTCGAAAATAGATAATCCACTTTTTTAGACAATTTGTGCAAAAGTGTAATAGTGGCAAGTATTGCAATGATCTATGGGAGTCGACACTAAGAAAAAAATATTTATCAGCGGAGTGTGACAATATTAGACAGAAAATTTCGTCCGACCTTCTCACAATATTAATGGATTTTCAACAAAAGATGCCTAAGTTTAACTCCAAAATATTTAGAATAGATGTTAGTAATACACTTTTATTCTTGTAGGTAACTGGTAGTAAAAAATACTTGTGTATTAGTTTAGCGTTACATCCTTCAATACCTCCAGTCCTCTTCGAGTGGGGCGTTTATAATAAATTGACTTTTCATCTTAAAAAACGCGTACAATTTGTCGCGCATAAGCATGACAAATTCGCACCAAATGTTTTATTCGAAAGCAAATAGAAGTACATTGTTATGAGTATAAATATGCAGATGCACTTTGGTACATCCTGTATACGATAACTTGTGTTAATATTTTTGAATCAAAGTTAAATTTATTTTGCAAGTCCAGTATTTGAAATAACAATTATTTCTCAAACATAATTGTTTCAAACCTGTTTCTTTTCAGGGTAATCTTAGTTGATTTTATTATTCTCGTGAGAAACCATTAAGTGTGTTTGTACTCAATTGAGTAAAAGGAAAGTAGTTTAATCTAATTTAGTTTAATTTCATATCAAGTTGAAATCATTTATGGTAAAGAAATATGTTTCTATTTGTTTTAATAATTTACCGGATGTTATTAGTTGATTTATTGTAAATATTTGTATATGGCTATTTTAAATTATTTCTTTTTGGAAATTAAGTTTTAAAATTATGAGAAAGCGATTCCCAGCCTGGGATTATTTTATATATATAAAAGATTCCCAGCCTGGGAATATTTTATATATATATACCGCCTGTCCCTGGACTGACCTCTTGCCCTTATATCTTGCTTGTACTCCGTGTAACTGCTTACCACTGAATATACCTGCTGCACCAACCGCCTGCCCTAATACCGCCTAAAGCATTAGTAACTATAGTAATTAACCACTTGCTGTAAATACCAGTAGTAGTAGCTGCAGTAACTTTGCTTTATTTTGAATCACCGATTGCTTGCTTTTATAGATGCTTGTAGTAAATATTTAAATATTGCCTGCTTTTAGTAATACCGTAGTAGTAGTCTCCGTAACTTAACTGTGCTTGATATAACTGATCACCGCTTTTGCATTATCATAACCTCTTGCTTGGTTCTTTGGTTGTTTACTTGTAATATAGCTTAGTATCTACGTTGCATTAAAACATAACTGTTGTATTTATTTATTTATTGTTTTTTATTCTCCTGTGAAGCAGTCTTAAATAAAATAGAGTAAGTAAAGTTAAAATTCTGTCTTTTGTTTAAAGCGAAAGTATAAGTAATAAATCTGTTTGTACAGTGAGAATAATTTTCGGCAGGTAAGGTGAAATTGTCTATTGCTACGCAACCGACAACCATACACACCAATCCCTGGACACACCGTTTCTTCACTACGTTATCCTAGGTTCTATCATACCTCAGATAGAATAAAGTGGTGTTCCTGCACTTTAAAACAGAAACTGGCACTCAAGACCGTACCAAAATAAAAAGTTCAAAGTGACGAACACCATTTTGTTGTTGCATGGTGTTAGATTACACAGCAAAATAGTTAATTAATATAATATGTTATAATGTACTACATTTAAATATTTCAAACAGCATGCAAAATAAAATGTTATTTTTGTCAATTTTTATGTATATCGGGATGTATATGTGTGGTGTATTTGTGGGTAAACTAAAAAATCACTTAACCAGAGAAAATAAGTGATATAAAAGAGAGAGAGCCAAAATGGAAATGAGCCAAGTAGTTTAGGAAATGACTAAGCATTTTTACATATTACAAATTATAGAATTTTCAATAAAAAAAAAACAGGTGTATTTTGTTGACACATCACTTATACATATCTATCCATAACCTTTAGTTTAAATACACAAAACAACAAGAAAATAAAAACTGATAACATCTTTCTTACTTCATACATCTTTAGGAATTACATAATTAAATTTTTCACAAACCACTTCATGAATACAATCCCAATAAATGTGTACAAGAATTAGACAATTTGTCTAAAAATTTTGATTTCAAAAAGTTTTACATAAAACACAATATTTGATTATATTTTCATAATTCTCATAGTAATATTCCGAGTAATATTTGGCACATAAAAATGAGTAGAAAGACAATTTCATGGAGATCATTTTCAATTAATTAATTTTCAGTCATTTTATAATGTGAACATTTTGAATTTTATAAACATGCTGCCTGCCATGTTGGTAGGATTACAAATTATAATTATTTTTTCAGAGAACATCTCTAAATGCACAGAAATAATGTCACCGTCTATCTGACAGTTTTATAGTTACAACTTTATTGTCCTACACAATACTAAACTGACTTAAATTCTTACACAAAAACCATATTTTATGTTCAAATTAAAACTTAATCAGACTATGATATTAATCAACTATAATCTAACTATCAAAAAAACCACTGAATGAACACAAATATATTCTAACAACCTCTAATATTTTGAAACATAACCTACCTCTCTTTGAACAAGTAGAGGTCAAAACTTTGATTGGAAAATTACAAAAATTACTTACCATTTTATCCTCGATTTTAAACTTCTCATTTAATAAGTGCTTAAAGAGGCTTTTATATTTATTATTACTGGTTTATGTTGATTCATAATAATTGATAGGTGAATCATTTCAGTACTAGTATACTTGAAAATACAAGTGAATGTACTCAAAACTTTCTTACCTCTAGGTTCCGAACCTTGTCTAGGTCTATACCCAGAAGGCCATTCCTCATGAAAATCATCCACATCTCCTCGTTTTCTGTCTACATATCTTTTCGTCCTATTATTGCCAAACTTATCATTGGGATCAAATTTTCTTTCGTTTCCATTTGATTGTGTGAATGAATTACGATTAAAATCTTGAGAAGAATTTAGCTCTCTAGCTTGGGCAACTGGCCTAGGTACATACAGCATCTGTTCAGGTTTCTTTTGCCGTCTCGTTGTATCCTTACTTAGTGATATGTCGCCTAAGCGGGAAGTTGTACTATCTATATCTGTAATTTTATCTCTAGGGGAACTACCTTCACTTTTATGTCTTAAATCATCATTAGGCAGTAAATGTTTTGATTGATTTTGTCTTGAATTAATAACTATATTTGTGTCTGATTCTGATTCCTCTATTCCTATATTTGACTTTCTCAGTGGTCCACTACCTGGTCTATATATTTGCTGTAGTGGTTTTCCACGTCTCATATTCTTCCTTTGCACTAATATAAATCCTGAAATAGAACAAAAATTTTGCAGTGATAAATGAAATTTGAATTTGTTAAATAACGGTCTTTGTTTATAAACATGCTTTTGAGCATATTTTAAAAATATAGGTTATGTCATTATTTTTGACAAAAAAAAAAGATGAATGAATTGGTCTAAATGCGCGATCACATACAGTACGTTTGCTGGCGTACTATAATCGTACAAGGAAAATTACTTTTGTGAATATTATGTAAAGCCATTATTATTTTCACATAACACCTACCAGAATCTAGTTCTTTTTTGTGATCTTCAATACTCGCCATGACACTAATAATATGATAAATTGATGTTAAATTATTGTTTAAAAACTTCACCACATCAACAAAAACAAATTTGAGATTGTCAATCTAAAGTAAACTTACCGTAAATTCGCTTATCTCTACAAAATTATTAGTTGTTTTTGCCTTGAACGTTCATATTTTTAAATTCTCGTTTTCAGCGGGAAATTCAAAATCATGACCAGCAAAAAGTATCCAATGACTGTGCCCCTAACAGAATCCATAGAAAGAAGAGTCGCACCTGGACCTACCACTCCACAGTTGTGTAATACAAAAAAGCAGAGTCCTGACAATGTCAGTGGGCTTGGGGTTTCTATTGCTCCTGATGTTGAGAGTATTGATTCAGAGACAGAAAAACAAGTGGCATTTGCATTGAAAAAAGCAGTAAAAGATACAATTACACTTGATGGAAGACTAAACATTGTATCGCAAATGTATGTCCTTACTCTATATTTAATCAGAAAAAATCAAGTTTTTTTATTTTGTTTAGCGATGCATCAAGAGAGGCACTCTGTTGTAAGTACAGCGAAGAGTTTGATTATATTGCAGCTGGGTATGCTGATGGGGTCATTAAGGGCTACAATAGTTCAACTGGAGAAGAAGTATTTTCATTATCTGATCAGGATGTAAAGGATAGACGAGCACCTGTGACTTCAATCAAACACAGGCCCGTCACTAAAATTTACCCTATTACGAATTGTTTTACCGGAACATGTAAATATGTAAATTTGGTACCTACTTTTATGTGATATCTAGTGTTTAGTATTAAATAGTTTTCAAATATTAGTTGCAGTACCGCATTTGAAGTCTAGGTGTGGCTTTGAAGCAGCATTATGTCCTTTATAATTCTTGTCTTTCCATCCCCTATAAAATTTATTTGGTAGATAATTTTCTTGGATACCCTTGTGCCAATGCATGCATTGAGCCAACTCAACTGTTGAGATATTGCTAAGAGCGCTTAGTAATACCTCTACTTCTCGATTTGGAAATAACGAATAAGAGGCAGTTGCTACCATTCACAACGAGTCGATCCATTAACTTTTACCATATAAATTACCAAATACATTTAATGTGAAATAGAAGGATGAAAAGACCAGCTCTTAAAATTACCAATGTGAATTCTCTAGAAGCGCGAAATTCAGCTTGCGGGTTTTTACATAGGCAGCTCATGCTGTAACAAAGCTTTAAAGTAAAAGCCTTTATTAAAATATAAAACAGTATTCACAATATTTCTTAACAATGCGTGAAATATTTGATTCAAAGAGTTTTTTTTATGGCAATTCAATAAGATTGAAAATGTTTGTACGTGGGCTGTAATCATTTGACATAATTTACAGATTAATTTGTAATAGTTATTGATGTAACAAGACCAGAAAGTGATTCTTTACTGGGTGAGCTGGAGCTGGAAGCCAGCGAAACAAAGGCACTTTCCGGGTGTGTTACGTACAATATTTTTTCTGCAACCATTCTTGTTAGTCTCGAAACATTTTCTAACCTGAAGTATTTTGTATACACTATCATAAAATTCAACTGACAGATGTCAGACGCTGTTGTCTAGAGTGCTTACTTACATTGCTGTCAATCGAAAGTGACATAAGGAGTCGATAAGGACTTTACCGATCTCATTATGTCACATTACTGGCATCAAATTTGACTAATTATTTTTGGTGGTAGCCCTAATTAAAAAATGAAACAGCTGAATCAGCATAGGCAGAGTTACATTAAAAAATGCGGACATACAACCACTCCCTTCGTCTTTGTCAGGGTCGAAGCCGGGAGTTGAACACGGGGGTCGGCAGACTCAACACTTTAGCCCACTACGCTACCGAGCTCGGTGCAGCATTACATTTATATATCTATATTTTTTATGAAATATGTCACTATTGAAATTAGAGACTATCTATTATTACTCTGTATATCTTGTGAACTTATAAATTGTTTAATACATTACATTACATCAAATAAACATCATGTAGTTTTATAAATCGATATATCGATCAATTTGTTAATAATGGTAATGTTAAAAAAGCAACAGAGGTCCGGACTTCCCAGATGAGTTGGTTTTAGCGTTAAATTTCAATAAACAGCAAATTTTACTTTTAAATAAAAGGGCGGGGTTTAGATCACTGTGAATCCAAACTCAACTGCCAAGCTGGAATTGTAGACTAGTATAGTATAGACATTTTTTAGAAATTTTGTAACATCATTTGCTAATTTTTTTTATCTTTTGCCTTATCATGCACCACTTTTATGTTAACATTACTTGAAAAAAACAATGTAAAAAATGTAAAAAAATAATATCAAGCAAATTATTATAATTAATCAGCAACTATTTGGTAAATAGAATTTCTTTACAATTTACTTTCAAAGAATAAAAAAACATAAATAGAATGAGTTGGTTTTCAGTAACCCTGCAATGAGAAATATTTCTTTGCATCAAGCACGTCTTATATGACAGGTAGTTACTTTAATACTTTATTAGTTGAACTTTTCGAAATATATAATCAATCACTCAACAGTGAAAATATGCCTGTGTACATCGAATAGATACACAGAACTTATACGTTTGTGGCACAAACCAGGACAAAGCTATTCGATTTGAATTGAAAATGTCAAGAAACTAAAATATTTTGTTAATTCTTCAGATGCAAATGGGTGCGTAAAATGCTGGAGTTATAACTTTAATCAGTGTCTGTATACTATAAAGGAAAAACGCCAAACATTTGGAATAACTTACCATCCCCGTGTTCCAAAATTTGTCACTTACGGAGATGACCTAAGAGTATATTTCTATGATGAAGAGAGTAAAATACAAGAACGTGTCTTAATGTCCAGGTATTTATTTAAGATGTTTTTATTTTAAATGGAAAGAAATTATTTATTGAATGTAAAAGTTTTCTAGTGAGGATCAAGAGACACATGATGGTCATATGTCCAGAGTTTTTGCAGCGTGTTTTCACCCTCGCAATAACTACGAACTCATAACTGGAGGATGGGATGACGTAGTGCAGTTTTGGGACTTACGCCAGCCACATGCTATTCGGCATTTGTCTGGGATTCACATGTGTGGAGAAGGGCTTGATATAAATTCAAAAGGAACAGAGGTTATAACAAATATGCAAACCAATTTCTTATGAATTTATTTAGATTTATTTGTAGGTACTTACTTGTGCTTACCAAGGCTCAGATGCCCTGCAAATTTTTGATTATGGAAGTGGGAAAAAAATTGTATCTATAGAGCCAGATATTCACAGCAGTAAAGTAAGAATACTAAAGTATATAAAAATTAGATTTTCTGTAGTCATAATAATACCTGTAAATAACAGGTTAAATCGAAACAAAAATTATTTCTTTACATGTTTGAAAGTAGTTGCTTGTACCAAAGATAAATAATCTCTGCTTGTACCTTTAAAAAAAAAGTTCAGAATTTTTCTCTAAAAATTATTGAATTAAATTTAGGATAAAACTACACACATCAAGAAAAGAAAAAATGTTGGCTCAAAACTAGTGGTTATTTTATTATGTAACACATTAAAAGGTCAAGAAGGCCCTAGTGACAAGTGGCAAGTCCTTTGTGTATCATTGTCAACAGAAAACAGTGGATTACTTAAATTCTTATTTTTACACAAAAATAGCACATAATCAAATATACAAATTATAAATGACCAAAAAAATATGTTATACGTTATAAGTATAGGGGTCGGGAGGTAGCAATAAATTCCAGAGACGACTTTTACGTAGATATAATATTAGATTGTAAACACCTAATGAAACATTCCCAAACAAAATGAAATGATAAAATATTCTTATGTACTACGCAATGAATTTGTTTTTTTTTATATAAAAATGAAAACAAAAAATTAAAGGTTTTTAGCAGGTAACTGGATGGCTTGCAGTTATAAACAACAATTACTTACTGACCGACAAGGCTGGTTATTGTCGAGTGTCCAATAGGAATTTATAGATATAGGCAGATCATATTTCTTGGCTCACGTTTACGCCCACTGCCCCACTGAAAATGAATACACTAAAAATATGTATTATTTATAAAACGTCTATATGAATAACACATAGATATGTAACAAATGCAAAATTAAAGACAATGGAGCGTAACTTTTTTAAAATGTCTCGCTCAATTTTTGCAAAAACGTATTAGTGGGCAGTATAGCAATGTTCAGATGCCATCGGAAACGAGATTAAGAAAAAAATATTTATCACAGTGATGTGAAGTATTAATCAAAAAATTATTTTGAACTGAATGACAAATACGTCTGGATTAGCGCGGATGAAACCACCTATGCTTGCAGCTAATAGATGGCAAATGTATTAATGGGTGCGTTAATACTAGTAATATACTTTTTACTCGTGATCACTAGTTAAAAATAAAACGTGTGTTACCCCGGTGTTATCATCATTTTAAAGGGATCTTTAAGTTAAAAGGAGTTTTAAAGACAAGAAAATGTATTATAAACAAACGATAAACATCAGATAGCAATCCTGCACTTAAAAAAAAATAGGTTTGTTGGCTATCATATTTATATCTCGATTTAAGTTTTGCTGGAATTACTGGTAATACATTTTGTCACTAAAACTCCATTTTAAAGGTCCCTTTAAAATGTTGACAATACAGAGGTTTACTTTCAGCCCTCTTGGTATTAACTTTGTATGTTACTGAACTCATCAATATAACCACAAGGTAAGAAGGTATTGCGTCATATATGCATGAAAATATTTACACGGCGACACATCACCTAGCGTCAACCCTGGAATTGACGTTATTGCCACCTCCTAATCTTTAGTTATTAGAGAAACCTAATATATTACATTAATAATTAATTATTAAATCTACGTTTACTTAAATATAAACTATTTTGACAACCTGTGCATAAACAAAGTAACAAGTACAATTTAAATGGCTGTATATATTCCAGTTGAATGTATTGCTGGGTGCAGTGTAGGACCATGGCTTTATTTTAAATAGATAAATCCAAGAGTGACAGCTGGTAACTGTTTTGTTTTGAGTTTACCTGTTTAAACTGTGTGATATTGGTTCCAGACCACACCAGCAACACTTTGGATTCAAATCTATACAGCCATTTAAATTAGACGATCCTGTACACATATTAATTTACAAAGATTAGGACATTAACATAGTCAGTATTCTGAGTTGCACTTTATATAATGGTATAATATTCAGTCAATATTCCAATATTGTATCGTTTATACTGCTTAACTCTCGATAGTTGGGTAGTACTAGCAAAGTCATTTTCAAGTACTACTTACTTTAATTATGTAGCTCAATACACTAAGTTTTTAAAATATGAATATTGAAAAAATGTATTAGACAAAACTTAAAAAGTACATCTTTCGTTCATTTTAATGAGATTATTTTTCACAAGTAATGTGGTGGAAAAACATTTTTCCAATCTTGGGTTAAGCCCTGAGCAGATTCATACTTGACTTCTGCCAAATACTGTTACGTTACTTTATTTTATTAGTTTCAATGTTCTAATTAAAATTTGTTTGCAGCTTTACTGTGGAAAATTTACAACTAAAGATTTTATTGTTACTGGTGGTTCTGATCCAAATATTCTTCGTGTCATTGATATACAGACAACAGCAGTAAGTAGGTAGTTTTAATTAAAAATAAATATTGATACAGTAAGAAACACTTTTTTAACAAAAATGCGTACAGTATTTAGTGATAAAACATTAAATTCCTAATTTCTATTAAATCAAACCAGATGTAAATATGACAGCAGAACAAGAATATTTTAGCTAAATCTTCATACAATATTTGCTAATTAAAAGGCGTTGAAAAATATTTATCTCCATCGTGAGACTTTTTTATAGCCATGTGAATGGCAAGAAGTGCCCAATATGTAACTGCTGATATTGCACATCAAATTCGCTATCAATCTCAGACTAATTGTGACACAACTGCAAAATATAATATGATAAAAAAAAAGATTCAATCTGCTCTATTCGTAGATTGGATGAAGTTGTGAAGAAAAGTTTTATTTAGAATTTTGTTTATAAAACGAAAAAAAAAAATGCGTTTGCCTAGAATCGGTCCAGCTATCTAGTGCCTTAGCCACTTGATCACCTGTGACTAATGGCAGACTGAATATTCCAACGTTCAATGTTCAGAGGCAAGTTTTTAGGAAACGCTTAAGAGGTTCGCTCTATTAATTGGACAAATAGTTGTTTGTATTAAGAACTGCATACTCATGAAGTTTCCTTCGAATTGGAGACTTGATATCTGTCTCTCCCTTTGTTAGCTTCTAAACATATAGGACTTCTGTATGATTTATGAAGTAAAGGGCACATAGCCATACACGGTGTCTCAAGAGATTCTGCGATATGTATTTTGTACATATGCGCACATTCCTACGCAGCCCAACCTACCAGCTTTATCAGCGAGTCAGGTGGGCGCGCAAATAACATACTAACTAGACTCGTCTAGCCTTGAGCTTCCCAGTCTACAGTTATTACAATGCATGACACACCTTAAACACACGTTATTGGTCCTTTCAATGTACTACAATTCTGTATTTGGTGCGTAATTACTTTGTTGCACAATGACGCACTTACTAGACATGCCCAATATGCAAAAGGTCTTGAGACACGGTGTATAAAAATTGCAATGTGCAGAACAATGTTCTGAAATACAAAAATTTCTCTTAAAATATATGTATACAAAAATTCATTATTGCAAGTGGCTCGGGTTGCGGGACTGTGACACGACCTCCCACCCAAACCATTCGGGTTCACATACAAAACCAACCAAGTGATGAAGTATAGCATGGACCTGTTTTCATCACTATCTTTTAAAAGGGATGAAAAATTGTGGGTTCCATGATCTGCAATGTGAGCTTGTGAGCACATTAAAATGCCCTCCCTATTCCACGACAATATAGGGGTTTGGCAAAGATTTCATATATACCAGCTTTATACAAGCATTCATGACCATATTTTTGTGTGTCAGTGATTGGTCCTGGTAGCGGGAATAGGCATTAAATAAATGATAAAAAAAATCTTATTGTACCAATACACAAAATGATTGGTTCGAAGATAAAAACTCAGATTTCTTAGTAATATTTGATGTACTTAAATGATAATACCAATCTTGAAAACGTTTTAAAAAAGATATTTTTCCCATTATTATTAACTCAACTTTTTTCGATTATGATATAGGCCACATCGACCATATTCTAATTATGACCTCTGCTTTCTTAATATTATTGATAAAAAAAAGTTTATTTTCAGACATCGGCATCCATTAACTATCTCCCAGGTGCTATATATTCTATGGATATGGGTCCTCCCAAAAAGAAAGTTGAACGAGGGAATAATAATAAAGAACAATTAAGGCTTAAAGGTGATATATCTGTTGTTCCGAAAATAGCTTTTGTATCAGCAAAGAAATTGTACCAAATTGATTTTTATTAATGTAAATGTGATACGAAAACAACTAAAAGCTTAAAGCAGAAATATTTTTTATTGCATTCATTTATTTATCTTTTTCTTCTCTTCTGTTCAATATTTTAGTAGTCCCTAAAGTGTGTTTTATGGAGCCCTAAGGTTGATAAACGTTGTACTGTTTGTCATTTCTCGACGAAAACATAATATTTTAGTGTCTGAAGAGGAAACAAATAAACATTAATTAATTCATAAGAACGAAACAAAAGTATCTTAATTTATAAGCAACACTAATGTATTTTTGATTCTAAAAAATTATCCTCTGAGCTTTTACATTCAAAAATTGATTTTCAACCCAACGTTTTCTTTTAAAAGTACCACTTGATGGCTTAGGTCTATAAATGCTCATTTTAATTTGGATTTAAAAATTGGACTATAAAGGTAATAAAAGATATACATACATACAAGTATACTTATAAAAATTTGAAACAATTACTTACGGAACCTTATTGCCTTTTGTCCCACAGGAAATATTTTGACGCCTAACAATATGAAATAATCAAACACATAAAAACACTTGTACACGATATATTTACTTTATAATGCTCCAATAAAAAATAAGATAAAAATAACAAAGGACGGTAAATTTCTGTGAATCCCTGATGGTGAAGTAAGAGGTTATTCTGACAGTTACAACTTAGTCTCTGGGTTTAGTTACTGGTCCACTCACCAGTAGATGGCACTTATATCGTATATCATACGGTTGGCAACCAACCATACAACTATGTTTCGATACTAATATGACGAATGGTGATGTCCGCTATTCTTTGGCCAAGCCAGTAGTGGTGTCATAGTTCCTGTTGTGAAGAAAAATATTGGTGAATTTTGACTCGCGAATTTGTAAACATAAATATCATTCATGATTATTGAATTTAAATGTTAAAGTCACAGAAATAGGTAAATCTGGCAATACAACTTTACCATCTTTTGTTTCATTGGCTGCTTGTGTTTCAGAATGAACTTAATTGGATGACATCATAGGACTAAAATTCAAAAATTATTAACCCCCCTTTATTGGGCTCAAAAAATTCGGAAAAAAATTATGGAGCATAGATTACCAAATACGGCGGAAAAACCCATTGCAGAATTAGCTTACTACCACTTTGTCAGGCGCGGCGCCTCTCTGAACCACTACTTACTCTCCCCCTTTTTGCATTGGCATTGAATCCCTTTGCTTTACATAAGAAACCATCTACAGAAATTATTTATTTGAAGAGATCTGTTTTAGCTGGTGCCTGTACCACAGACAATACAGGGTGTTTTAATGATATTATGATAAACTTCAAGGAGCGATTCCTCTCAGAAAAAAAACAAAAAACAGAATATTTTTTCCTAAAATGTCTAAGCTCTCTCTGATGTTTGAAAATATAACATTAAATAGGCTTTTTAAATAATTACTTGGTGACGGTTGAAAATACCAGCTTCAAAATTGGCACGGAAAATTGTTTTCATAGCATAGCTACATAAACGAAGTTTCACTAAAAACTAACCAGGCTTCAGAGTTAGGGCGGGTTGGGGTGATGGAATCTTATATAAAAAGATCAGATCGCTTAGTAAGCATTTCAGAAAAAAAAATTATCCTCGTTTGCCTTTGTTGACGAGAGGAATCAAACCTCAAAGTTTGTCATGACATCATTATTTTGTTCTTATTTTTACTTGATTAATTATATTAGTGAGATCAAAAAACACACTGGCACTTAAGAAATATGCTGGGGCTCAGAAACTACAGCTCATCGTGTTTTTATAATGCAGAAGCGGGCAGTAAGAATTCTTGCCAATGTAAACAGTAGAACAACATGTAAACCTTTATTTAAACAATACAATATACTTCCACTTCCATGCATATATATTTATCAAATATTAATAAATGCACAGAAAAACATTAAAAACTATAAAAGATTGGGTGACAATCATCAATATGATACAAGAAACATAAATACTCTTGAAATTCCCAGACATAGAACCTCAAAATTTGAAAAGGTCCCAAGATATAAAGACATTATATTTTATAACAAATTACCTGATGAATATAAAAACTTGTCTGCAAGTAAATTTAAGGTAAAAATAAAAAAACTGCTATTAACACATTGCTTTTATAGTGAGGAAGAGTTTTTGCTGCATGATTTTGCATTACAAGCATTTTTGCACTCATATCTTGATATTTTTTAATTGTAATTTTAATTCGTTGTGAATCTGTTATACATATATAATTGACTTTTTTACCCTTTCTTTTTTTCTCTTTTATAATGTACTGTGTAATGTATTGCTGATATTGTCTATTTTCAATTGACTTATCCTATAACTATGTAAGTTCTCTGGATCAATAATTTTTTTTTTTTTTTTTTTCGGTTTCCCGATGCCGGTCAGTCCTCCCGTGGCCTCCGACGCCTCACGGGAGTCGCGCCGGCTGGTTTTTGGCAGGCCGGTATGATCTTCAGTTCCGAGAGCAGCGTAGGCTTTATCCCTCCGAGTACACCGATAATAAGGACGACCATTTTGACCGAGTAGCCTGGGTACAGCACTTGAAGCTCGTACCGGAGATCGCGATATTTGGTCCGTTTCTCCTCCTCCTTCAAGGTGATGTTTTTCTCCGCAGGTGCCGAGAACTCGATGACATACATCACCTTGAGTTGATGGTCGAGGAGGACTATGTCAGGCTTGTTGGCTTGGATTAGCCTGACAGTCGGGAACGAGTAATTCCAGTAAATCCGGCATTTCTCGTTCTCGACAACGGACTCAATATCTCCGGGGACGTAAGGCAGCACTGGTGTCTGGTCTACCCCGTACGAGTGCCTTAGATGGTAGTATAGCACTCGTAAAGCCGCGTTATGTCGGTGGATGTAGGCCGAAATCGCATATATAGGGCATGCAGAAAGTAAGTGCATGAGCGATTCCGGCGCCTGATGGCAGGTCCTGCAGTTGATATCAGGAACCTCTACACGCCACACGCGGCTACGGTAGACCAAGGTGTTGATAACACCATCTTGACAGGCCATAATGAATCCCTCGGTCTCCGACTTAAGCCCTGCTGACCTTAGAAAGGCGAAGGTCAGCCTGGTCGATAAACCCAGTGTTTCTATGTTCTTATAGAAGACACCATGCTGGGGTTTATCGACATGCTGCCGAAACAGATTTTCCTGTTCGGCAGCTCTAATTCGGGCTTTCAGACGATTTGGCTGAAGTTCGGTGACTGACTCAACATCAGCACCTCGCCGGCCTCCTCGCCTGATGTCAAATGCGAGACCGAGTTCATCTGCGGCTCTTTTTGCTGCCTTGAACAATCCTGCTCCCACTCCTACAGTTTCATGATGTTTTACGAACCGCAAGAGGGGATCTGAGCTCCTGAGTATGTTACATGCCATACTCAGTACTACTCTGCCATGCGTACACTCCAGGCTCAAGAGTCCTCGGCCCCCCCGTTGACGTGGGAGGTACACACGAGGAACGGACGATCTAGGATGAATACTTCTGTGAATATTCATCATCTTGCGGGTATCTCTGTCTAATTGACGCAGCTCATCTACCCTCCACTTTACTACTCCGAAGGAGTAGAGCAGAATCGGAACGGCAAGCATATTAGTTGCAGACACCTTGTTCTTCCCCGAAAGTTCGGAAGACCAAATCTTTCGGAGGCGGTGTCTGTACTTGCCGCGGAGAGAATCTTTTATTTGTGATACATCCTGGATGTGCCTTTGTTGCACACCCAGATATGTATAGGTCTCTCCGGCATCCAGATGTCTTAGGATGCTTCCGTCTGCGAACTGCGCATCTTCAGAAAATTCCCCGCATCGTCCTCTCTTGAGGTGGACGACTGCACATTTATCCAACCCGAACTCCATACCAATTGCCCGCGTATATTCTTCGACCACCCTAAGAGAGTTTTGTAGTTCGCGCTCTCCGGAGGCATAAAGTTTAAGGTCATCCATATAAAATAGATGGGTGACCTTATGCCTCCGGTCGCTGGGTGGCCCACATTGATATCCGCGGGTTTGGCGGAGCCCAACAGACAACGGCAGCAGTGAGATGCAGAAGAGGAGAGGACTCAGGGAGTCACCCTGGAAAACTCCTCTCCTAAATGCCACCTGCTCTGTCGTAACCCGCTGTGTACCTGATGTTATGGTGAAGCGGGTCTTCCAGAGCGGCAGCAGCTGTTCTATGCATCTCACTAGTGGTGCTGGTACCGCAAGGCATTCGAGCAAGTACAACAATAGCTCATGTGATGTTGTATCAAATGCCTTGCGGTAATCAATCCAGGCCATCGATAGATTCCGCTTGTATTGCACAGAATCCTGTGTAATACAGCGGTCTATCAGCAGGCTGTCCTTGCAACCTGCCATGCCCTTCTTGGAACCACGCTGTTCGTGTATCTGCTGGAAGACCGGATCAACAGACCTCAGCGTCCTAGCATACAAGATACGTGTAAATATCTTGTAGCAGGAGTTAAGGCAAGTGATCGGCCTATAATTCCTCGGGTCGGAAAGATCCCCCTTTTTGGGGATAAGCACAGTACGTCCCTCGACAAACCAGTCCGGAATCTGCTGCCCCTCGTTCAACCATAAGTTGAAAACTCGCGCCAGACGGCGGTGAGTGGAAGGAAATTTCTTCCACCACCAGTTGTTAATGCCGTCTGGGCCCGGGGCAGCGAAGTTCTTGGTACCAACAAGCGCTTGTTGGACTTCCTCCGTACTGATTGCCGGGCACACTTCTTCTGGCTCTTCAAGATGTCTGTGGCACAGAGCCTCGAAGTGTGCTATTGCTGGAGTGTCGCTATTGAATGGACGCGTCGCTTCGTAGGTTCCCTTCCAGAAGGTTTCGACATCTTCTACAGTCGGCGGATTCTCGACAACACGCTGTGGCTCTTGAAAGAGGCGGGAAGGATTCGTACGGAACAAAGTGTTTTGTTCCATACTCCTGACCCGCCTCTTCAATGTTTTCTTTATCGCCATGAGCGCTCGGATCCTATCTAGACAGTGCTGCTTGATGGTAAGCATCACTGTCAGATTTAGAGTATGGTGTTGACGTCTTAATCCGGCTGCTATGCGCCGGATTCTGGGAGTAAAGACTCTACCAGTCGTCTTATATTCCACCACACTCTGGATCCGAGAAGCGTGTTGTCTGGCCGACTGTATTTTGCCCTCAATTTTTTGTACACGCCGCTTGGCTTTCTCGACCCCGTGATTGGTTGACCTCTCACGGGGGACGAGTTGCTTCGCGGCGTTGTACACGGCACAGTTGATTTGCCAGATGTCTACATCCTCCGGAATTTCCTCATCGATGACCGCGTCCATTCTAGCCAGGTCTTGTGGCTTTAGGTTAGCCCTGGTGTTAAGGCTAACCCTCGTCCTTAAGTCTACGTCGGTGAACTCTAAAGGATGTTCCCCATCAGCTGGTAATTGCCGCGGTGGGACTGCGGCTGGCAGTTCTTCCAGCTGACGGGGTGCCCTTACGTAACCTGTCCTGCGCAAGAAGGATACTTGATCTCTCAGGTGTTGTTGAGAGAAGGCGCGATGCTCTGGATGCATTTCGCACCAAAGTGCATGCAATCGCGCCATGTATCCCCTTCGCTCAGGTTCGCTACTCTCGCGGCAGGTCAGCAAGTCATCTTTTAGTTCCCTCGTCCACTTAAAGCGTCCATGTACAATTGCGGTGTCGTTATCGTTTGGACCGTCCGGTAAGGCCCCTCCCATCTGTCCC
Organism: Rhamnusium bicolor; assembly: GCA_029963845.1. Classification (NCBI taxonomy): domain Eukaryota; kingdom Metazoa; phylum Arthropoda; class Insecta; order Coleoptera; family Cerambycidae; genus Rhamnusium; species Rhamnusium bicolor. The sequence goes on along the minus strand of JANEYF010000342.1, from coordinate 344,058 downwards.
TGACCTCCATCCGACTGAGGTCGATTGTGAGGGGCACTTCTTAGGTTGTAAGGAACCCATAGCAGTAGGAGTACCAGGGTGGTTAGCCCTGGTACTCCCGGCCGGCATTAGTCAGGCAGAGTTGCCTCTGCCTGTCCAGGGTGCACCAACGTGGAGGTTGCCGGTCCTTTGCACCCCTTATTATATTTTTTTTTTTTTTTTTTTTTTTTTTTTTTCGGAATATCCGATGCCGGTCAGTCCTCCCGTGGCCTCCGACGCCTCACGGGAGTCGCGCCGGCGCATCAACTACAGCCACTCCCCACATCCCGCAGGGTTAGTGACTGTAGATACCAGAATCGTGTGCCCTAAGCAGACGGAGAGAACCCAGAATGACCGCCTTCTGCATTTGACCTGCCAGCCACTCGGCTGGTTTTTGGCAGGCCGGTATGATCTTCAGTTCCGAGAGCAGCGTAGGCTTTATCCCTCCGAGTACACCGATAATAAGGACGACCATTTTGACCGAGTAGCCTGGGTACAGCACTTGGAGCTCGTACCGGAGATCGCGATATTTGGTCCGTTTCTCCTCCTCCTTCAAGGTGATGTTTTTCTCCGCAGGTGCCGAGAACTCGATAACATACATCACCTTGAGTTGATGGTCGAGGAGGACTATGTCAGGCTTGTTGGCTTGGATTAGCCTGACAGTCGGGAACGAGTAGTTCCAGTAAATCCGGCATTTCTCGTTCTCGACAACGGACTCAATATCTCCGGGGACGTAAGGCAGCACTGGTGTCTGGTCTACCCCGTACGAGTGCCTTAGATGGTAGTATAGCACTCGTAAAGCCGCGTTATGTCGGTGGATGTAGGCCGAAATCGCATATATGGGGCATGCAGAAAGTAAGTGCATGAGCGATTCCGGCGCCTGATGGCAGGTCCTGCAGTTGATATCAGGGACCTCTACACGCCACACGCGGCTACGGTAGACCAAGGTGTTGATAACACCATCTTGGCAGGCCATAATGAATCCTTCGGTCTCCGACTTAAGCCCTGCTGACCTTAGAAAGGCGAAGGTCAGCCTGGTCGATAAACCCAGTGTTTCTATGTTCTTATAGAAGACACCATGCTGGGGTTTATCGACGTGCTGCCGAAACAGATTTTCCTGTTCAGCAGCTCTTATTCGGGCTTTCAGACGATTTGGCTGAAGTTCGGTGACTGACTCAACATCAGCACCTCGCCGGCCTCCTCGCCTGATGTCAAATGCGAGACCGAGTTCATCTGCGGCTCTTTTTGCTGCCTTCAACAATCCTGCTCCCACTCCTACAGTTTCGTGATGTTTTACGAACCGCAAGAGGGGATCTGAGCTCCTGAGTATGTTACATGCCATACTCAGTACTACTCTGCCATGCGTACACTCCAGGCTCAAGAGTCCTCGGCCCCCCCCGTTGACGGGGGAGGTACACACGAGGAACGGACGATCTAGGATGAATACTTCTGTGAATATTCATCATCTTGCGGGTATCTCTGTCTAATTGGCGCAGCTCATCTACCCTCCACTTTACTACTCCGAAGGAGTAGAGCAGAATCGGAACGGCAAGCATATTAGTTGCAGACACCTTGTTCTTCCCCGAAAGTTCGGAAGACCAAATCTTTCGGAGGCGGTGTCTGTACTTGCCGCGGAGAGAATCCTTTATTTGTGTCACATCTTGGATGTGCCTTTGTTGCACACCCAGGTATGTATAGGTCTCTCCGGCATCCAGATGTCTTAGGATGCTTCCGTCTGCGAGCTGCGCATTTTCAGAGAATTCCCCGCATCGTCCTCTCTTGAGGTGGACGACTGCACATTTGTCCAACCCGAACTCCATACCAATTGCCCGCGTATATTCTTCGACCACCCTAAGAGCGTTTTGTAGTTCGCGCTCTCCGGAGGCATAAAGTTTAAGATCATCCATATAAAACAGATGGGTGACCTTATGCCTCCGGTCGCTGGGTGGTCCACATTGATACCCGCGGGTTTGGCGGAGCCCAGCAGACAACGGTAGCAGTGAGATGCAGAAGAGGAGAGGACTCAGGGAGTCGCCCTGGAAAACTCCCCTCCTAAATGCCACCTGCTCTGTCGTGACCCGCTGTGCACCTGATGTTATGGTGAAGCGAGTCTTCCAGAGTGGCAGCAGCTGTTCTATGCATCTCACTAGTGGTGCTGGTACCGCAAGACATTCGAGCAAGTGCAACAATAGCTCGTGCGATGTTGTATCAAATGCCTTGCGGTAGTCAATCCAGGCCATCGATAGATTCCGCTTGTATTGCACAGAATCCTGTGTAATACAGCGGTCTATCAGCAGGCTGTCCTTGCAACCTGCCATGCCCTTCTTGGCACCACGCTGTTCATGTATCTGCTGGAAGACCGGATCAACAGACCTCAGTGTCCTTGCATACAAGATACGTGTAAATATCTTGTAGCAGGAGTTGAGGCAAGTGATCGGCCTATAATTCCTCGGGTCGGAAAGATCCCCCTTTTTGGACACCCCTCATTATTATTTTTTTTTTTTTTTTTTTTTTTTTTTTTTTTTTTTTTTTTTTTTTTTTTTTTTTTCGGTTGCCCGACGCTGGACAGTCCTCCCGTGGCCTCCGACGCCTCACGGGAGTCGCACCAGCACATTAACCTCAGCCACTCCCCACATCCCGCAGGGTTAGTGACTGTAGGCTCCGGAATCGTGTGCCCTAAGCAGACGGAGAGAACCAAGGATGACCGCCTTCTGCATTTGGCCTGCCAGCCACTCAGCTGATTTTTGGCAGGCCGGTATGATCTTCAGTCCCGAGAGCAGCGTAGGCTTTATCCCTCCGAGTACACCGATAATAAGGACGACCATTTTGACCGAGTAGCCTGGGTACAGCACTTGGAGCTCGTACCGGAGATCGCGATATTTGGTCCGTTTCTCCTCCTCCTTCAAGGCGATGTTTTTCTCCGCAGGTGCCGAGAACTCGATGACATACATCACCTTGAGTTGATGGTCGAGGAGGACTATGTCAGGCTTGTTGGCTTGGATTAGCCTGACAGTCGGGAACGAGTAGTTCCAGTAAATCCGGCATTTCTCGTTCTCGACAACGGACTCAATATCTCCGGGGACGTAAGGCAGCACTGGTGTCTGGTCTACCCCGTACGAGTGCCTTAGATGGTAGTATAGCACTCGTAAAGCCGCGTTATGTCGGTGGATGTAGGCCGAAATCGCATATATAGGGCATGCAGATAGTAAGTGCATGAGCGATTCCGGCGCCTGATGGCAGGTCCTGCAGTTGATATCAGGAACCTCTACACGCCACACGCGGCTACGGTAGACCAAGGTGTTGATAACACCATCCTGGCAGGCCATAATGAATCCCTCGGTCTCTGACTTAAGCCCGGCCGACCTTAGAAAGGCGAAGGTCAGCCTGGTCGATAAACCCAGTGTTTCGATGTTCTTATAGAAGACACCATGCTGGGGTTTATCGACATGCTGCCGAAACAGATTTTCCTGTTCGGCAGCTCTAATTCGGGCTTTCAGACGATTTGGCTGAAGTTCGGTGACTGACTCAACATCAGCACCTCGCCGGCCTCCTCGCCTGATGTCAAATGCGAGACCGAGTTCATCTGCGGCTCTTTTTGCTGCCTTGAACAATCCTGCTCCCACTCCTACAGTTTCATGATGTTTTACGAACCGCAAGAGGGGATCTGAGCTCCTGAGTATGTTACATGCCATACTCAGTACTACTCTACCATGCGTACACTCCAGGCTCAAGAGTCCTCGGCCCCCCCGTTGACGTGGGAGGTACACACGAGGAACGGACGATCTAGGATGAATACTTCTGTGAATATTCATCATCTTGCGGGTATCTCTGTCTAATTGACGCAGCTCATCTACCCTCCACTTTACTACTCCGAAGGAGTAGAGCAGAATCGGAACGGCAAGCATATTAGTTGCAGACACCTTGTTCTTCCCCGAAAGTTCGGAAGACCAAATCTTTCGGAGGCGGTGTCTATACTTGCCGCGGAGAGAATCCTTTATTAGTGTTACATCTTGGATGTGCTTTTGTTGCACACCCAGGTATGTATAGGTCTCTCCGGCATCCAGATGTCTTAGGATGCTTCCGTCTGCGAGCTGCGCATCTTCAGGAAATTCCCCGCATCGTCCTCTCTTGAGGTGGACGACTGCACATTTATCCAACCCGAACTCCATACCAATTGCCCGCGTATATTCTTCGACCACCCTAAGAGCGTTTTGTAGTTCGCGCTCTCCGGAGGCATAAAGTTTAAGGTCATCCATATAAAATAGATGGGTGACCTTATGCCTCCGGTCGCTGGGTGGCCCACATTGATATCCGCGGGTTTGGCGGAGCCCAACAGACAACGGCAGCAGTGAGATGCAGAAGAGGAGAGGACTCAGGGAGTCACCCTGGAAAACTCCTCTCCTAAATGCCACCTGCCCTGTTGTGACCCGCTGTGCACCTGATGTTATGGTGAAGCGGGTCTTCCAGAGCGGTAGCAGCTGTTCTATGCATCTCACTAGTGGTGCTGGTACCGCAAGACATTCGAGCAAGTACAACAACAGCTCATGCGATGTTGTATCAAATGCCTTGCGGTAATCAATCCAGGCCATCGATAGATTCCGCTTGTATTGCACAGAATCCTGTGTAATACAGCGGTCTATCAGCAGGCTGTCCTTGCAACCTGCCATGCCCTTCTTGGCACCACGCTGTTCGTGTATCTGCTGGAAGACCGGATCAACAGACCTCAGCGTCCTAGCATACAAGATACGTGTAAATATCTTGTAGCAGGAGCTAAGGCAGGTGATCGGCCTATAATTCCTCGGGTCGGAAAGATCCCCCTTTTTGGGGATTAGCACAGTACGTCCCTCGACGAACCAGTCCGGAATCTGCTGCCCCTCGTTCAACCATGAGTTGAAAACTCGCGCAAGACGGCGGTGAGTGGAAGGAAATTTCTTCCACCACCAGTTGTTAATGCCGTCTGGGCCCGGGGCAGCGAAGTTCTTGGTACCAACAAGTGCTTGTTGGACTTCCTCCGTACTGATTGCCGGGCACACTTCTTCTGGCTCTTCAAGATGTCTGTGACACAGAGCCTCGAAGTGTGCAATTGATGGAGTGTCGCTATTGAATGGACGCGGCGTTTCGTAGATTCCCTTCCAGAAGGTTTCGACATCTTCTACAGTCGGCGGATTCTCGACAACACGCTGCGGCTCTTGAAAGAGGCGGGAAGGATTATTATTATTATTATTTTTTTTTTTTTTTCGGAATATCCGATGCCGGTCAGTCCTCCCGTGGCCTCCGACGCCTCACGGGAGTCGCGCCGGCGTATCAACTACAGCCACTCCCCACATCCCGCAGGGTTAGTGACTGTAGATACCAGAATCGTGTGCCCTAAGCAGACGGAGAGAACCCAGAATGACCGCCTTCTGCATTTGACCTGCCAGCCACTCGGCTGGTTTTTGGCAGGCCGGTATGATCTTCAGTTCCGAGAGCAGCGTAGGCTTTATCCCTCCGAGTACACCGATAATAAGGACGACCATTTTGACCGAGTAGCCTGGGTACAGCACTTGGAGCTCGTACCGGAGATCGCGATATTTGGTCCGTTTCTCCTCCTCCTTCAAGGTGATGTTTTTCTCCGCAGGTGCCGAGAACTCGATAACATACATCACCTTGAGTTGATGGTCGAGGAGGACTATGTCAGGCTTGTTGGCTTGGATTAGCCTGACAGTCGGGAACGAGTAGTTCCAGTAAATCCGGCATTTCTCGTTCTCGACAACGGACTCAATATCTCCGGGGACGTAAGGCAGCACTGGTGTCTGGTCTACCCCGTACGAGTGCCTTAGATGGTAGTATAGCACTCGTAAAGCCGCGTTATGTCGGTGAATGTAGGCCGAAATCGCATATATGGGGCATGCAGAAAGTAAGTGCATGAGCGATTCCGGCGCCTGATGGCAGGTCCTACAGTTGATATCAGGGACCTCTACACGCCACACGCGGCTACGGTAGACCAAGGTGTTGATAACACCATCTTGGCAGGCCATAATGAATCCCTCGGTCTCCGACTTAAGCCCTGCTGACCTTAGAAAGGCGAAGGTCAGCCTGGTCGATAAACCCAGTGTTTCTATGTTCTTATAGAAGACACCATGCTGGGGTTTATCGACGTGCTGCCGAAACAGATTTTCCTGTTCGGCAGCTCTTATTCGGGCTTTCAGACGATTTGGCTGAAGTTCGGTGACTGACTCAACATCAGCACCTCGCCGGCCTCCTCGCCTGATGTCAAATGCGAGACCGAGTTCATCTGCGGCTCTTTTTGCTGCCTTGAACAATCCTGCTCCCACTCCTACAGTTTCGTGATGTTTTACGAACCGCAAGAGGGGATCTGAGCTCCTGAGTATGTTACATGCCATACTCAGTACTACTCTGCCATGCGTACACTCCAGGCTCAAGAGTCCTCGGCCCCCCCGTTGACGTGGGAGGTACACACGAGGAACGGACGATCTAGGATGAATACTTCTGTGAATATTCATCATCTTGCGGGTATCTCTGTCTAATTGGCGCAGCTCATCTACCCTCCACTTTACTACTCCGAAGGAGTAGAGCAGAATCGGAACGGCAAGCATATTAGTTGCAGACACCTTGTTCTTCCCCGAAAGTTCGGAAGACCAAATCTTTCGGAGGCGGTGTCTGTACTTGCCGCGGAGAGAATCCTTTATTTGTGTCACATCTTGGATGTGCCTTTGTTGCACACCCAGGTATGTATAGGTCTCTCCGGCATCCAGATGTCTTAGGATGCTTCCGTCTGCGAGCTGCGCATCATCAGAGAATTCCCCGCATCGTCCTCTCTTGAGGTGGACGACTGCACATTTGTCCAACCCGAACTCCATACCAATTGCCCGCGTATATTCTTCGGCCACCCTAAGAGCGTTTTGTAGTTCACGCTCTCCGGAGGCATAAAGTTTAAGGTCATCCATATAAAATAGATGGGTGACCTTATGCCTCCGGTCGCTGGGTGGCCCACATTGATATCCGCGGGTTTGGCGGAGCCCAACAGACAACGGCAGCAGTGAGATGCAGAAGAGGAGAGGACTCAGGGAGTCACCCTGGAAAACTCCTCTCCTAAATGCCACCTGCTCTGTCGTGACCCGCTGTGCACCTGATGTTATGGTGAAGCGGGTCTTCCAGAGCGGCAGCAGCTGTTCTATGCATCTCACTAGTGGTGCTGGTACTGCAAGACATTTGAGCAAGTACAACAATAGCTCATGTGATGTTGTATCAAATGCCTTGCGGTAATCAATCCAGGCCATCGATAGATTCCGCTTGTATTGCACAGAATCCTGTGTAATACAGCGGTCTATCAGCAGGCTGTCCTTGCAACCTGCCATGCCCTTCTTGGCACCACGCTGTTCGTGTATCTGCTGGAAGACCGGATCAACAGACCTCAGCGTCCTAGCATACAAGATACGTGTAAATATCTTGTAGCAGGAGTTAAGGCAAGTGATCGGCCTATAATTCCTCGGGTCGGAAAGATCCCCCCTTTTTGGGGATAAGCACAGTACGTCCCTCGACAAACCAGTCCGGAATCTGCTGCCCCTCGTTCAACCATGAGTTGAAAACTCGCGCCAGACGGCGGTGAGTGGAAGGAAATTTCTTCCACCACCAGTTGTTAATGCCGTCTGGGCCCGGGGCAGCGAAGTTCTTGGTACCAACAAGTGCTTGTTGGACTTCCTCCGTACTGATTGCCGGGCACACTTCTTCTGGCTCTTCAAGATGTCTGTGACACAGAGCCTCGAAGTGTGCAATTGATGGAGTGTCGCTATTGAATGGACGCGTCGTTTCGTAGATTCCCTTCCAGAGGGTTTCGACATCTTCTACAGTCGGCGGATTCTCGACAACACGCTGTGGCTCTTGAAAGAGGCGGGATGGATTCGTACGGAACAAATTGTTTTGTTCCATACTCCTCACCCGCCTCTTCAATGTTTTCTTTATCGCCATGAGCGCTCGGATTCTATCTAGACAGTGCTGCTTGATGGTAAGCATCACTGTCAGATTTAGAGTATGGTGTTGACGTCTTAATCCGGCAGCTATGCGCCGGATCCTGGGAGTAAAAACTCTACCAGTCGTCTTATATTCCACCACACTCTGGATCCGAGAAGCGTGTTGTCTGGCCGACTGTATCTTGCCTTCGATTTTTTGTACACGCCGCTTGGCTTTCTCGACCCCGTGATTGGTTGACCTCTCACGGGGGACGAGTTGCTTCGCGGCGTTGTACACGGCACAGTTGATTTGCCAGATGTCTACATCTTCCGGAATTTCCTCATCGATGACCGCGTCCATTCTAGCCAGGTCTTGTGGCTTTAGGTTAGCCCTGGTGTTAAGGCTAACCCTCGTCCTTAAGTCTACATCGGTGAACTGTAAAGGATGTTCCCCATCAGCTGGTAATTGCCGCGGTGGTACTGCGGCTGGCAGTTCTTCCAGCTGACGGGGTGCCCTTACGTAACCTGTCCTGAGCAGAAAGGATACTTGATCTCTCAGATGTTGTTGAGAGAAGGCGCGATGCTCTGGGTGCATTTCGCACCAAAGTGCATGCAATCGCGCCATGTATCCCCTTCGCTCAGGTTCGCTACTCTCGCGGCAGGTCAGCAAGTCATCCCGAAGTTCCCTCGTCCACTTAAAGCGTCCGTGTGCATTGCTGTTGTCGTCATTGGTGAGACTATCCGGTGAGGCCCCTCCCGCCTGTCCCTGACCCCCATCCGCTTGGGGTCGATCGTGAGGGGCCCTTCTTCTAAGGTTATAAGGAACCAGAAGTTATTATTATTATTATTATTATTATTATTATTATTATTATTATTATTATTATTATATACAAAGACAAAATAAACAAGTTGGCAATTAATCATAGAATGAAACATAGTCAAGTGAATAAAGCCATCGAGATAAATCGCATACACTGACAACTAGCCCGGCAACCGAATGCATCACAGGACGGGCCTTATAGCTAAACTGTCCATATTTTGGAAGTGAAAAAGCGGGACACTTAATAACAAATAATGTACAACTAATAAATTTATTTACATATAAATTATGATCCATTTGACGGATTTGCGGGTCTTGTATTTTTAGTCTCACACGCTGTGGGGCCAGTGTTGCCAAAAGCACAAAAGTTACCGTACTTAACAGATAATATTAAACATATTGCAACTGCATTAAAAGATCACTTATCCAGAAAACCTCGAATTTGTAGTGATCATAGGTGAAAGCAGAACTTTTCGGGACACATCATCCAAAGTGGAACATTTTTTTGGGAAGATAAAAAGCGGTAAATTCAGTAAAAAAGACCCCCCCCATCAAAATCGGGTCGAATGGTCAGTTGTCATAGCTCGGCTGTCAGCATTTTCAGCACCCTATTTTAACAATTTTTTCGTTTATAAAAACGGTGTCCAAAATTTCTAATTTTTTGCATATTACCTTAATATGATGCACTATTTCAGAATATGCAATAAAAAAATTTATGCTAAATGGACCTATTGGTTCAGCGCTAGTTGTTTGTGTTTATAATAGTATCGATATGGTTTGAAGCCAATCACATTCAGACATTCAGTATTAGGGTGTGAAAAAAGAAAAAACGAGTATTAAATAACAGATCATAGATAGGGAAATAAATTATAAAAACCGAGAAGTCTCATTAACTCGAAATAGGGCCTCATTAGAAGATTCCTTTGAAAACAAGAGAAGCAACAATTGCCTCTCACCGTTTGGCATTTTTTGACCCAGATTACATAAAGCCAATTCACTTTCTATAGTCTTAACTGTAATAGATAGTTACTTCTTAGGTAAATATTTACCACTCTAAAATCTGGACACCAAAATTTTCATATTGACACGAGCAACGCCTATTTAGGATATTGTTAATTTTGAAACAGTAAATGCTTAAAAATAGTCCATATTAACATATTTACAGTTTTGAAATCAACAGAATGCTAAATAGGCATTGCTTATAACATAAAAATGTTGACATCCAGATTTATGAGCAGTAAATATTTACATAAGGAGTTAACTATCTATGCATATTCAATCTGTCCCAACTGAAGATAAATTTTTGTTCCTGTTGTCAATAATTTTTAGGTAAAATAATGTCAAAAAACCAGAACTGAACTGGCGGCAGTTGTTTCTAATTAAAAAGGAATTTTTATCCGACAACATAAAAATCTACCTTTCGAATATGAATGTTATATTATTCTTAGCCGGCTCATATAGTTTGTATGAATTGAAATCGTATAAAAACTAAAAGCCTGCAAAAACCGTCGGCATCTCTTTATTGTACATGGGCAGAGGTAAATAGAAATGCTTGTCATTAGAAAATGTTATACTTGTTTGAAAATTGTATTAATTTTTATTATTTTTTGTTTATTAGATAGGCTATTTTTGTTCATTTCGCCTATAAAATATTTTTGAAATATTATATCAGTTTTAGATATAAAGTCTAAATATTTAAATTTATTGGGTTTAGTTTTAAAGTTAACCCATACTATATTGAAATATGTTATTGCTCTGCAAGGACCAACGAGAAGGTATGAACATATCCTTGCCAGGATGAGGGAATGGGACAGGTTAGATTAGCGAGGGGCAAGGATGTTATACAGTAAAAAATAAAATAAAAGTTTCTTCTAAAATAAAAGTAAAAATGTAAGTTTCTTAACCAAAGCAAAGAATTAGTACCACAAAAATAAATATTTGTTTAGATAAAACATAAATAAAAACAAAATTAAAATATGTCTAGAATAAAGTAACTTAAATTAAAATTTCTTGTCAACTAAATAAAATATATTCCAAGAAATGTAACAATAAAAAAGTAAACTTCATACCTAATATAATATCTAAATATTTTGTTCTGAAAATATATGTATATTAAAAAAGTTAAGGCTAAAAGTTGACGCGTCCGAATCTTCACTTTCTGAAGAGGAATCATTACCAGGTTGAATTATAATCGGCGCATCTAGATACACTATATGCCTGTTTAGTTTACGATATTCTGATTTTTTCCAAATAATCTACCCGAAGTGCTACTATACGTCGTGATTCCATAATTACCATACGACTGTCAAGTTTTTTATGTTTAAAACCGCATTCTAATAAAACATTTCGTAGTGTATCTAAAGAACTATAATTATAATCAGGATAATCGCTTAATTTTTCTCGAATCATTTTTAACGTAGGAACTATATTTTTTTCATACATATTATAAATTATACGCCGTATTACATCTTTGGTAGCATCATCAATATTTTTTAATTTCCTATTTGTACCGTGATCTATAACATCTCCTTTTTTAATTACACGATAAATTGTTGATTTTGATATTTTAGTTAATTTGTTAATACGTTCTATTATTTCTTTCTCACATTTTTCACGATTTTCTCTTTTTAAACGATCATATATATTTAAAATAATGCGTTGACTTTGTACGTGTAAATCTTTATTTTGAAACTCTAAATTTATTTCGTCTTCCTCGACAATAACAGGCTCAACTATTTCGGGATTTTCGGGCGTTATTATATTATCTTCTGTTTCAAATGGTCTCCAGAAAGCCATGGTAAATTATTAAATACCTAATACAATATCTTAAATACCTTTTATGTAGTAATAAATATTTACCAATATGAACACTAAGTATAAACCGAACCACCTTGATATTATAATAGGTATTTCTGCACTGCACTGGACAAATGTAATAAATAAATAGGTAACATCCGAGTCCACGTTGACTCCTGACTGATATAAACTCAAACACCCATCGACCAACCGGATTGACGAATATACTAATCCCAGCCAATCGCTCGCCCATCGTCCTCAAAACATAGCCAATGCCGGCACATTTCACAAGTTTCCGTAATTGCGGAGAAACGATTTAATGAGTTTTTTTTATACTAGTGGGCCTGTCCGTTTTATTATCTTTAAAACACGTGCAGTCGTAGATGGTCCGTTCAGGCTGATTACATTGCCAGTCTCGGACTCACCTGCACAATTTCAACTACCATTTGATTATCGATACCATTGCTAAATACATAGGACAAAATATCAAGTTAAGTGCGCACAGTCCTGTGCTTTAACAATGACCAATTTCAATTGACTTCGTATAAACTATACACAAATGTGCAAAATATTTTCTATAACTGTCAAGATTTTCTTTTTATCCTATGAATATGTATTTATTCTTGTCTGTCTGATTAATGGTTGAGTTATGAATTGAAACAAAAATATTTTATTAAACAATCGCTTTTATTTTCATTACGAATGAGAACAATTTTGTAAGCGATACATCATATTTTACACCTATAGTACAAAAAAAAACTTACTATCACACAAATACACACAAAAGCAATAAGGACAGCATGTTAACTTAACGTACTATTCTAAACAAATTAAGATCTTATAAAAAATATATATAATCTAAAATTTACATACAAACTCATAAAACAGGCTTGTGTGATAATTTTAGACATTTAGATCAGCCAGGAGTGCTATATAAACCTAGGAAATTAAAAAATACGACTCAAAGTTCTTGAACCTAAATTTTGATTTTTAAAAAAATATTTTAATAAAAAAAAAATCAGTCAACTTATGACCCAGTTCCACCTCATGGATTATAACTTGAATAAAACAAATGAAATTTTCTGATTTTTACAAAACTAATAAAATTTAATTCAATATTTTTAATTGTAGAAGAAAAATTAGAATGCCATGTTTCTAGTTTTCCCAACTACAAATCAAAACCATAAATAGGCATTTTACATATTGCATTAAACATGCAAAAAAAAGTTTCAAATTTACAACATAAGCAAAAACATAACATTTAAAGCTATATTGTGCATTTAACCCCAAACATGAAACATGAGCCTTTTTGAACATCTTAGGTTTTCTAAACTTCCAACGTTTAGCTAACTGGCTTAATCATTAAAAAATATATAGCCCAGATATGGGTTTATTCTCACCTAACCTTAACAACACCAACTCAATTTGAGCTCACAGGCTGTATTTTCTCATTCTGCAACAACATACGGGACTAGAATTCTCGACAGCCAAGTCTATTAGTTTCAGATAAATTATTTTAAAAAAAAATTTTACGTATTAAAGACAAACGATGAGTAATTATTTAAGTCTAGCAATTTCAGTCAAAACCCTTTGAACATGGTAGGTTTAATAATAAAGTGGAGAAATATAATAAAGTCCGTTTTAAATAAGATTATTAAAAATTTAAATTACTAATTTCTAAAGCACAAAATGTAATAAACTAACACTATTTTTTTTTTGTAAAAGTCAGTCATTTTTTGGTGTGTTGGGTTGAAGTTTTTCTCCGTCTGAAATTACTACACTAAAATAATCAAACAAAATAAAATTAACTTATCTCCTCTGCTTCTTTCCATTTTTTTTTTTATATTTTTATACTTATTGTTATCATGGTCCACAGTTTAATATTTTGGCAGTAAGAGATGGTAAAAAGAATTAATTTTTGTCACTGATATTTATTTTATAGAGAAAATCACAAGTTAAAAGCAGTTTGTAAAGACCAATAAAAAATTTACAAGTTTAACAAGATCGAAAAATACATCAGCCTATTTACAAAAAGCAACACTGATAGTAGATTTCCTTTTTTTATTATTTTCTTATATTTTATTTTGCACTATTATACAGTATTACTGCTTAAAGCATTTGTGAAGTATTTACAACATTTTGTATTTAAGTTGTACTGATATTACAATAAAAACTAACGAAAAAAAATAATCTGTTCTTAAACAGATCGTTCAAATTAACCCCAACAGTTTTTTAATCTACCAATTTAAAGCATAAATGTATTACTTTAAATTAAAACAGCATATAGATTTTAAATCTTTTCAAATAATTACTTTACAGGGTGGTTCAAATAGGTTTCACCCATTTGCACACCCAACTGAGAGGGTCTATTGCACATTCTCAAAGCAATTTTCCAAAAAATCAAATAGGCAAAAGTTTATTACAGTACTTTTACCATTTTCCACAAATATGCGACAATTTTATTTTTAAAATTTTTGAAAAACTTTTTTTTCAAAAATGGAAAAATCGAATTAAAATTTCCCCCATTTGATTTTTCTTGAAAACTTAACTAGAAAACATGCAATCGGCCTTTTCCTATCCTGTACATTCTTCTGATAGTAATTTATAAAAAAAGTTTTATAGTAAACTGAAAATTTTCCTCTTCAAGTTCAAGTTACTCTTCAAATAAATAAATGTCCATCTTGTGTATGCTATATGTTTACAAGACTGTTATAGCCATTTTACTTACAACTACAATAACTACAGATTTAATTATGGTACACATAGATGCTAACGAAAAATATTGTAATTTTGTGACTGCGAATAAAAAAAATTGTATACAGGATGGTACAAATTTTAGATCCGTAAATTTAAGTGTTGATTCTAAACAAAAATACATGAAAGATAGTTCCCATAAATATCGGTTTGGATATCCATAATAACGGAGATGTAGTAGCCCTCGGTTGTGTAAAATTTTTGAAGGTCAATATCTCCATTATAATGGATTTCCGAACCCATGTTTATGGGAACTTTTTTTAATATTTTTTACTCAATCACTACTTTAATTTACGAATTTAAAATTTGTAACACCCTGCATACATTTATACAGGGCGTTGATACACAGCATGTTTCATAACTTGTCTTCTGGGCTTATTAGTTATTACTGGACTTAGGAGTTTCAAAAATATGAATCTATCGTAGAAATTTACATGAAATTTAAAAATTAATATTATTTAATTATTTATCCCATTCCAAAAATACAATGTGTCAGTATTTAAAATTTTGGTGTTTATCGACTGTCAAAATTATCTTTTATTACACCTCCAGTATTTTGAAATTTTTGTGAGCTCCTGATAAGGTCCAGATTTTTTTTTTTCAGAGTACATCTGTGCAGCGAAAAAAATATAGAAAATGAAATAATCACCAAGAGTCACTAAATAAATCCCAAACAGCAGACCGATTGTTTTTAAGGTTTTACGATAATTTTACGGCAGTATGGCGAGAAACAGATTGTGGAAATTTTAACACTATCCTGGAGATTTCTCCATTTTGTAAATATCCCAAAATGAAAAATTACGCAAATCACATCATTACCTCTTTCATCGACCAAATTAAAGTAGTTACAGTAGCTATAAGGTACTATTTACTCGAAATTTGCTAAAGCCTGCCTGCTTTAAGTTTACAACATTGATCTTAGGTAGGAAGTTATTTGTACACATCTCATTGGTCAAAATGTGAGGAAGGTTAACAGTCGGTAACTTGTCACACCCATCTGTGGGCTGGGTTGCCACTCTTCAGCTTGTAGTCAACTGATCAGGTCCCTGGTTAGTTAGTATAGTGAAAAGAACGAAAAATTTTGGAATTTAAAATCAAATTAAGGTGTGTGTGGCTGTGTACACCATAGACATATGTAATTTGGATGTCTAGTACACCAGTATCAGGAATACTGTAAACTTAAAGGGGGGACGGAGAGTAGTGTTACTACACTGGCTGTAACGATACTATGTAAACATATTATCTTCGTTTAAAAAATAAAATTTTACTGATAGCAACACTTCCACTGTCAGATAACGATCCTACTTTTAAAGTTATAGCATCCATCTTGAAAATAACATAATAGATATTCAACTTTTTTAGCTGTCCTAATTCAAGAACCTACTTCAAATGAAATTAAAAGGCTAATTTTTGTGGTGCGTTACTTTTTATAAAATAACAGCTATTTTCTCTTCCAAGAGGAATTTATTTATTAAACTGATGTTGACATTTTGTTGAGGAGACAATGTTTCGATTATAATGATCTTATTGTAATAAAAACACAACAAGAAAATATATTCGTCATTAATATAGATAGCATTTCAAATTCAATTAAAACTTTTAAGAAATTTTTAAATATATGAGCAGTCAAATAGAGCAATATTAGATATATTTTCAAAGTCACATGAATACAAAAATAAATAAAAACCAATGATATGCAATAACAAAATAATTATTTAAAAAAGAATACCTAAAAGTGTTAAGAAACAAGCTCATTTATCCTAAACAATTAAAATCTAATCTGCATAATTAAAAAAGAAAATAGTGCAGTCACAGCCTTTTCTGTAATTTGAGCATTACATAGTGTTATAAACAGGATTATTGTGTCTTGGTTTGATGTTTAACCTGGCTAGAGGATGACTTTTTCCATACTGCTGCTGCTTTTTGGCGGCAGTCGCGATCACTGTAGCCGCAACCATCAAACCTGGTGAAGCATTCCTCACGACTGGTACGATAGGAGGTCTCTTGTATTCGCCATCATTTTTATCTACGGGAGAACCATTCTTATTAAGGTTAGTAATTAAAGGTGTTTGCATGATTCGGACAGGACTTTTCTCAACCGACACTTCAATGCAGGAGTACCGGGTGTTGCGGTTTTGTGTAAAAGGTTTATTGGTGGTATTAAATTTTTGCCTAAAATTTACCTGAGCTTCTTCTTTATTGTTCTCAAATATCCCTATTAAATTTTTTAAATTTAAATCATCTCCTGAAACGGCCTTTTTTTCTTCTTTCTTATCTTTAACTTGATGAACACTTATTGGGGATGAAGGTAGGCTGTTAACCCTGCTTTTAGTAGTTTTGGAAGTTTCCGTAGAGTCAGTATTTGTGTTAGTTAGTTCCACATTTGTGCTAGATTTGGCTTCGAATTCTTTCTTCAAATTCCTAACTTTACCAGAATTATTGGAACTATCTAGTAGATCATCTGATTTTTTTGTCATGTACTGGGAGTCTTGTAAATTGTGTAAATTTTCTAGCAAAGTCCTGTGCTGCTTAACGGAAGAACACTGTGCCGTACTTATCACTGAACTTGAATTGTCTTTTAAAAGTTTCCCCAGTGAAGAAACATTTGATGCGGATCGAGACAGGGAGCATTCTTGTGATACCAGTTCCATAGAAGAAGGCTCTGGTGCGCTGATGGACAACCTTGATAAACTGGATGACTTGTGATCATCACCAGGAATGTCTATTTTGTCTGATATGGCACTTGAAACAACATTATCACTATTAGTAAATGTTGAATCGATCAGGACAGTGTTGATGGCTTCAGCAGGCCTCTCTTTTTCTGGAACGAAATCAAAAAGTAAAGTTTCTGAACTAGGAGTTTTAACTAGGGAAACACAACTACTGGTTAAGCTATCACCACTACTAGACTTTCTTGTTGAACATTCCTCTATTTTTTGTTTTGTTCTTTTAACAGTTCCTGGATGCCATGGGATATCTTCCTTATCATAAGGAAATATCCCACAAGAACTATTTTCGAACAATTCTGAATTGCTGTGCAAGATTTTCTCACCTTTTTCATTGACATAATGAACAGGTCCTCGAGGTCGCATGTCGTAGGAACCCCACGAACTGTTCCTACTAGGCAGGGTTCGAGTGTCTCCAGAGCCCCATGAACTATGCCGAGACAATTCAGAAGTTTCATTCTGGAAGCCTAGTACTACCGCAGAATCGTATGAACTCCACGAACTTTGTCGTGAGGGGCATTCTCTTGGAATTTTTTCTTCACTAGAGAGCTCAGGAACATACCCGGAAGGTATTACAGGTATAGTGGACATTCTTTGTTGCTTTTTTTCTTCACGATCGAAGACTCGATCCAGCTGATTGGAAAACGGATCACTGTCTTTTCGTAATGTCACTGTTTTTGTTCGCATAGTCTGGTGCAGAGTGTCAGGAACTTTTACTAAATTATTACTACAACTAAGGGGCACAGCACTTTCAGTTTTGACTGTTGTTGAAGAAGTCCACACAGTCTGATTTTCACTTATACTATTAGTTTTTAAATCACAGGCGTCGCTTGTACTGTTACAGTAAGACACTTTGCTTTCTTTCTTTTCTCCAGGATCCCACGTTTCTTTTTTTACATCATCCGAATATAATTTATTGTCCAATCCACTAGAACTAACATTACAGGAACTATCATCACTTGCATCCACCTCCATTTTCTGATCAACATTCTCAAACCTAGTTGCAAGATTCAAAACCAACTTTTTCTTTTCCATTTTACGAATTGAGACCGAGTCGTGACCAGGTAAGTGAACAATTTGGTTAGGAGAAACACTGTACGACTCTCCATTATCACAGGGCATTAACACATGTCTGGCGAGCGAGGTTTTCGTTTCCACCGAGTGTTGTATACTTCTCACTGATTCTTTCGACGAGGATTTCTGACTAACATCTTCTAATGACATAAACACTGGTGATGATTTTACACCTCCCACCAATTCTCTGGCCGTTATGTTATCTGGAGACCAAGATTTGGGCCTCGCTCCCAAGTATCGTAAATCTTGTCCAGACATTGTGATCTCAAAGGCATATGACTCAGATAATGCTTGTACAAGTGGTGTAGGCTCGCTACCTGCCAAAACCTTTTCACTTTTTCCATTCGTCCCTGGCGATTTTAGGTTAGTTTCAGACTTTGATCTCTGTAATTTTTCTTTATTTTTCATAGCATCCAAAATTCCTTGGTAAGTTTCTAATTGTGACAGAAAACTTGTATTGGGTTTTATGCAAGTTCTTTTTTCTTTTACATGGTTGAGAGCCGTATAGAAATCCCAGTTGTAGGCTTTCATAGCATACGCGATTACCACTGATGCTGACCTACTGACTCCCATTTTACAGTGTACCAGCACTTTGGAACCCTTATCTTTGGCTTTTGTGATGTATTTAAATGTGTCGTCCCAATGTTTCAAGAGATCGGTTTTTTTCGTCATCATACACTCTTACGTTCAAGTAGTCAAATGTACCAGGAAAAAAATTGTCTATTTCTCTGGTCACATTCAGAATGTGGCCGACCCTGAAAAATAAATACGTATTAAATAATGAACAATAATTTTATGAATGTTAGAAAAACGGCGAGATTATTCTCAGTACATTTATTCAACAGCAAATTCCATTATATAAATCAGGTTTCAAATGTCTAAAAACATCATAGAAAATGTCATTCAAATCATAACAAGTTTAAAAAACCGCAATGGATATTTTTCCGTTATTATTAAATGAGTAATTATATAACCTCCTACGAGGTCACTGTAAATGTAAATTATTTTGGTTCATGTTTTCAACCTGATCATTTTAAAATTATTATATTACACATATTTCAAAATTCTATCATATTATTTGATTATCTAGCAAATGTAACTAAATTTAACTGACAAATTTTAATTTGACAAGTATAAAAAAAATTTACAGCCGACTAAAGTGTTTAATAAATTCAGATGAAATTGGTAAAGTAAATATGTCTCAATAAACTTACTTTTCTGTTAGTTGTGATGTCATATAATTATGCAACCTACATATTACTGTCATGACTAGAGTTCGGATCCGAATATTACATGACGTCAATATCAGGGCCAGATCCAGGATACCAATGTAAACACATGCACAGAAAGGATAAACATTCCACATGTACCAGATTAAAATAGTAGTATTTTAAGCATTGTCCACTAGTGTCCAGCCGCCTTCGTACGAAGCTGCATTCGTTACAAACAGCAAGACACGTCCTTTATTATTTTCATAGTTCTCGCCCTGACTGCAATCCACACATTCACATATCGTTTCTGCATTTGTGCGTTCTCTTTGTTGACATTAAGCGGGCTGGTATTGCCACTGTCTCAACCATCCCTTCAACCAATACGTAAAATTTGCGATATTCTGACCACTAGCGGCGGCGGTTTCACCTACACTAACCCATACGTGTTTGTCTTGCAATTCAGAAGCAATGTCTGCTTTAATTTCGTTGCACATCGACGAGATGTAATATTTTCTTAATGTGGATTTCGCAGGCACAATAACGTTATTGTACTTTCCACTAACACAAGTTTGCAGAGCTTATTTAAAATGAGGGTTATCTAGTTTGGTCCATGAAATGATACACGTCATCATTTTATCTATATCTAAATTAAATTGTTTTTGTCTTTCAGTAGCACTACACTCTCACACATGTTATGATTTTCAGTTGCAACATGCTATAAAATTTATGTTTTCAGTGTTTTCACTGTTTATGACAGTATTTTCTCATAAATATTGCATCGAAGTTCTGTGCCATTAAAGTAACTCTGGGAAATCCTTTATCCATCGTTCTACAGCAACTCTTTAAAGGGGAAGTGAACGCGACATTTTCAAAATGTTCCACAACAATATCCTCCGATTTAAAAAGTATACATACCCGCTGTGTTGACTACCAGACAGTGTTGCCAGAAACATATTTTAACCCTAATTATTCGCAAATTGCAAGGTATCGTTTTTAAAGATATTAGCTAAAATCTGTAAACGGCTAATAGCGATTTATAGTTTCAAGTTGGATACTTGGTGAAAACACACTCTTAACATGACCTAGATAAAAATGTCCCTTTTTTATTTTCTACATCTACTTATTTTTAAACTGATATTATTTTGTGCTTTAATGTAGAGATCGGTTGGTGGAATGTAATATACGGATCCAGACTCTGGTTATGACAGTAGTACATAGGTTGCATAATTATGTGACATCACTATATAAGAGTATTAAAAATAAACTTTTCGTTTGAAATAAGTTGCCATCCTTAATAAGGAAATGACTTACCCATTTTTTTGTAACTCCTCGTAATTAGAAGCATTCCATTCAGAACCCAAATAAACATGATCGAATATCTCCGTAGGAGCATCCATCTGCCCGAGAATGACCAACATTTCTTGGTCTATGAATGATTTGTATTCCCCTAGATCCATATCAAGTTCCTCTTCAAGCCTGCTCCTTATTACTTTACTGGTGACTTCATCTAAATCTACAGACATCATGATTTCCTTCAGGGTACTCCGGATAACTTTTTCCGTTTCCTCTCTCTCGGTCGGCTTGGTGCGAATGGAATCGGGTGAGGGTGGCCTTTTAGACTCGAGGTTGTCCATGGCATGCCACTCATTAAGACAGGAACGATCTGACTCGATCCTGTTTTCATAGTAGTCTACCCAGCCATGGGTCATTCCGCCTTGGAAATAGTTCTGCTCTCGAGCCTTGGCACTGACTTTGTGCAAAGTCTGTAGTGCTGACCTGAAAATAAAAGTATCAATTAGATAACTGTACACAACTCTAAGTTTCAGACTTAAAATTAAGAAGGTCATACTTAATATTCCTTTGACCTCTTATTTACTCTATTAATCATCAATCATTGATTTATTGCTGAAGTGGGCATCATCGAAATTAAAACAATTTTAATCATCCCTTGGTGATGCCAACTTGGCAGGCGAAACGTGTGTCGAATGTAGTATCGAGTATTTTGATATTTGTAGAAACTTCTTTAGTGCTATCATTGATTAATGATTAAATTCCGATCAGGTTATGCCTCTTCTTAATATGATCAAAATATTTATACAATCAAATATAGTGTATTTTGCGAGAGAATCCCGGTCGTATAGTCAAGAAAAATCGTCCGAGGCTCTATCCGTCCTTGTCTATATTAAATATTGTTTGTAACCAAAGCTACAATATCCTAAGAATTTTATATTTGACACCCCATTAATATTGTTAGCCACTAGTAAGTTTGGAGTAAGTCCTCTTCTATTATGAAAATTTATGGAGACGGTTTTTTTATCATTCAATATAAGTTGATTACGCTGACACCAGCTATCAAGCTCATTGCAGACATGAGTTATATTTTCAGCTAACTCCTCAGGGGTCTGTGCTGACACTGTAATGGTAGTGTCATCTGCGAACATTGTAACTCTACCTTTTGTGATGTGCTTTGGTAAGTCATTCACATATAATGCAAACAGTAATGGTCCCAACACAGAACCCTGAGGAACTCCCATGTGCACATCCCTCATATCTGACATAGCATTATTATATTTTACCAGCAATTTTCTGTTGGACATATACGACTCTAGCCACTTCAGTAAAGTTCCCCGTATTCCAGTATTGTATAATTTGCTTACTAAAAACTCAACATTAACAGTATCAAATGCGCGAGAGAGGTCAAACATTAGTGATATAACGTACATTCCTCTATCAAGGTCTTTATAGACAGGATCTAAAAGATAATAGGAAGCAGTTTCAATAGATTTTGTGGATATAAAACCATGTTGGCAGGGTGAAATAATATTATGCAAATGTAAAAATTTAACTATCATGTTGTGAACCAGCCTCTCTGTTAGTTTTGAAATTACACTCAAAAGTGAGATTTGCCGATAATTGGCTATATTATGAGGATCATCTTTTTTGTACAATGGTATGACACATGCTATTTTTAGGATGTCAGGAAAAACACCAGATTGTAAAGCTGTATTAGTAGTGTAATAAAAACCAAAACAAAAAGAAATAATCGGCAGAATGTAGACCAAGTAATTTTAGACGCTTTCAATGACAATCCTCGTAGTAGCATACGAGATATGGCATTAAACTTGAATTTGACTCGCAACAAAAATTGGAGGTGCCTTCGTTGATACAAATTGAAGCCATTTAAACCCAAATTTCTACACACCTTGGAGAAGGTGATGATAGCAGACGGCTTGAATACTGTTTCTGGGCTCAAGGCAATAATCTTAATGATCGACATGTTTTGGAAAAAATTATGTTTAGTGATGAAGCGACATTCACCACCAATGGTGTAGTATCGTCGCAAAACTGTAGGTATTGGACAACAGAAAACTCACATTGGGTAATCAATTGTAAGCGACAGTATTCTGAAAAAGTGAACGTGTGGTGTGGTATTTTAGGAGAAAGGATAATAGGCCCTTTCTTTTTCTTATAAACTTTAAATACTATAAGACTGCTACACTTTTTGAATAATGAATTAATGGAGATAATTGATGATTTTCCACTAGCAGTGCTAAGGGATATGTTTTTTCAACTAGATGGAGCATCGATTCACAACTCGATAACTGTCGATGGTTGAATGTTAACTTTGCTCAAAAATGGATAGGGCGAAACAGTCCTTTAATCGAGTGGCCTTCTAGATCTCCGAATATTACCCAGCTTGATTTTTATTTTTGGGCCACCATAAAAACAATGTTTACAAAACGAGGCCTTGAAGTAGGCAAGAGCTTTGTTATAGAATCAGGCAAGTTTGTCAAGAAATTAACGTTCAAGAACTACAACGACTAGCAAGGAATAATGAAAAACGCATTGAGAAATGTATTGCTATTGATGTTGGTTTAGTTGAAAAAGGCTACATTTAAATACTTAAATACTGTGTTAATATTGTTGCATTCATGGTCATGTTTTAGAATTCTTACACAATAAACTGATTTTGAGTACTTTTTGTTTCCGTTTCTACGGCAATCTTTGCTTAAGTCTAATACTTAAGAATTAAATTTCTGAATAATTGCAAAATTTATGAAAAATATCAAAATACGAATATTTTGATGAAACTCAGTATCTGGGTATTTTTTGATTCTAAACAACTTTTCTTAATAATTTTTTGCTGCATCTCTAACGCTAAATAAAATATAGAAAAATCACATTTTTGAGTGAACACAGTGAGTTGGTGTGACAATTGAAAATATATTGAAAATCATGAAAAGATGCTCTATGAAGAGTGTCATAAAAATTTGAAATCGATCTGTCGAATAATAACCGAAATATCAAGGTGTGTCCACTTGAGACGGGACACACTGTATATACACTAATTTTAATATGGTCAGGTCCCGATTATCTGTATGTGTCCCTATACAAAAGATGTCTGGATCCCACAAGTCTCAATCCTCCATAAAAACTAAGTGGAAATACAAACGGCATTTCTCGTATCTATATTAAAGGGATTTGACAACGTATTATAATTTTGAGTAAAACATAAATAACAAAACGAAAAACTAAACCATTTTTTGTGCCTTCTTACTTGCAACTTTGCTATAATATTATTAAAATCAAGAGCATTGGTCATTTCACCATTTACAGACAGAACTGCCAAATTCGCAAGTCTTTGATTAATTTAAATGAATTTCGTAAAAGTTTTTTCATTTCCTTTAAAATTGAACTGGTCCCTCCCATTTGTGTTTGTTGTTATCTGCATGGATAAAAATACTCCTAACGCAATTTCTAATTAAGAAATAATAGCCCAAAACATTTTGTGACATAGGTCACTGATCAACGTCAGAAATTAAGAAATCAACATTTTTGTAAATACATGAACTACTTACTTCAGCAACCCTCTGCGTTTTGGCGCTCCTAGGCAATTGCCTAGTTTGCCTGTTGGATAATCCGGCCCTGAATATGGTAACATATCAACACTTCCTAAGTATGTATAATCATTCTAGGAATATATAAAGCTACTTTTAAACTAAGTACTTAAAACCGAACAAATATTACTGATAACTAATGATCATCAAGAAATTAGAATGTAATTAGTTCATACGAACCACATCAATCAGTTGTTTAACACATTTATAGCCTCGTTTATGCCATACTATCCTTTACGTACTACAAAATATAAATAGGTACGTATAAATATATATGTATAAATAAGAAGCAAGCTCGGTAACGCAGAGTTGGCTAAAGCGCGGGATGCCAAACGCGACTATCCATCGTAGCTGTGGGTTCGAATTCCGCCACCGGCACTGGTAATGTCGGTGGGAACGGTTGTATGGCCACGTTTTCCTAAACATAACCCCCTTGCCGCGCAGTTTCAGATTTTACTCCTCTTTTTTTGAGCGGGTGGAGCGGTGAACTTAAACGATAAGTACAAACTAACTGCTTTAGTACCTACTATTTTTTAGATATATTTTTGATGCTTCCTAATAAATCTTTGTATATTTATTAATTTTAAAAAATGTGTTTGGTTATTTTATGTTGTTTGGTTTTTCATTTATTTGTCAAGAAATGTCAAAAATTGCACATAATAGTACTAAAAATGCAAATAAAATTAGCGCGAAACAATAACTATTTGAAAATCTAGTTTTTGCTTTTCATAGTCCTAATTTCATTTCTGCCTATTACTGTTCGTGATAAGCAGAACACTTGGATTTTTCCTGTAAACTTTGTTGCCAAGCAACCACAATTGCTTCTAAAATTTGCACCCGAGCTGTGCTTAGGATAATTTTGAATTAATTTGAATATGGTTTACATGGTTAATCAATACTACGACAAAATTTTCATGAGAATTTTTAAAAAAGTATTTCATGGTTTACATGGTTAATCAATACTACGACAAAATTTTCATGAGAATTTTTAAAAAAGTATTTCCTCCGAATATAAAAAATTTCAAAAACTACAATAGAAAATTACGTTAGGTAAATTATATTTATGGTGGCGCTTTCCCCTCAATATTTCGGAACCCTTTTCTTAAAAATCGCACAACCTATTTCAACATACGATGAAGGTGTGAAATTTAACCGTTTTACAAAAATTTGTTAGAAAGGAATATTGTAAAACTGATCGAAATGTATAATATACTTTGTTTATTCGAATCTATTTATTTTTTCGCCAACAAAACAAGTCACGCTCTACAGAAATATTTTGTTTAAAACGGAATTAAGCCCTCCACACCTTTAAAAAACAATTTTGAAATCATACGTAAGTTTCAAGAGACCCAAGATTTGTACACCCCAAATATTCCTCCCATGTCCATTTTTCTTTTTTTACTTTAAATTGCGACATCCTATCCATGTAGGATGTCGAAATTTAAAGTTTAAAAAAATGTTGCGCCATCGCAACATACACATTTCCGACTTTATGTACAGCTACGTCTACTTTAAATGACCGGATATCCATGTTTGATTTCGGTGACGGAGCAAGCTTATTATTGAAACAGATTAGTTTAAAGAGTGTTATAATATTATTTTAATACCATTGAGCTATCCTGTTTCAATAATATACAGGGTGGGGCAATAGTGCGTCCGTCTTCGATATCTCGAGTTCTATGATAGCTAGAAACTTGACTTAAAAATATAAGTAAACTAGACAAGAAAGTCTATAACCGAAAATTGTTTTCGAATATACAGGGTGAGCCAAGACGTTTCTACAGAGTCAAGTAATATTTTTTAAAATGAAATGCCATGCATATCAGAACATTTTTTTGCAACCTCTTAATGGCCTCCTTTCCCTTCTGTATTATTATTGACTTTCTCCCAACCACTTGGATGTAAAGATTTTTTTGCTGAATTATACCATTTACACGTGTATATTAAAAATATCACTACAATTACAACTACCGATTTTAAGAAAATATATATTAGTACCAGTTATGAGACATCTGTGTGACGACACTCAGTCATTTTCACTTCCTAAAAGTATACAGGGTGGCCAAAAAGGATTTTTTAAATTTACAACTTTTTGAACTGAATTTTCTCAATTTTTCCAAATGTAACACCCTGTATATTTTTGGACGATGTGATGTAGGATTGAAAAACGAACATTTTAAATTTATAAATTATTTTGGCCACCCTGGATACTCTTTGGAAGTTATTTATGTTTTTAAATCAAGTTTCTAGCTATTATTGAACTCGACATATCGAAGTCGGACGCACTATTGCCCCACCCTGTATAAGCTTATTCCCTCCCCCATCGCCACAAATAAAATATGGATACATCAGCGCCCTCCGGTCATTTAAAGCAGAAAATTAATATTTATACAGTATAAAATTATTATTTCTTAAACAAAAAATATTTAGAAAAAAATCCTCGGATACGTCGATTCTTTATTTCAATTTTTTTTGTTATGACGTCGTAGCTGTTTCCGTTATGACGTCATCGACATTATTTTTAAATGGAACACCCTGCATATTTCTCCATTTTTGGATTCTGAATCAACAGCTGATTCCAAAAATGTACACACTTAGGGTTTATAAAGAGTAGGCCGAACGAGTCAATTGTAGGTTTTATTTCTTCCACGATATGTGTACTTGATCTCTGACAAATATTAGCTGTTTGCATTCAACAGTCGAGACACTGAAGTCAGTTAAAATCACGAAAAATCAGTAAAATACACGTATTTTCAGCACCGTGTTATTTTTCGGGGGTATTAATTGTGTGAATTTATATTCTTTGCACAAAAACTACTATCTTTCAGCTTTGAAATGTCATCTTGAACGTGTAATTATCTTTAATAGAAACATTTTTGCAGCTAAAAATATTAAAACATAAAAATGACGTTTTTTAAATGCTTTAATTCGGGCAGGCGGGAACTAACGCATGCGAAAATTAAACGACGACGGTGGATTTCCTTTTTTGCAATCCTAAAGCTTCTCACAAAGTTTGAGCAAAATCTAAAATAAGCTGGCTTTACCGGTTAGACGATTTCATATGGAATGACTATTTTTACTTCTTTTTTTTTAATGACCATATCTTCCAAGTTATTTGGAATCCTCTGTTGAAGTAGAATCCAAAAATGGAGAAAAATACAGGGTGTTCCATTTAAAAAAATATCGATGTCATAACGAAAACAATGATGACGTCATAACAAAAAATAAAGGATAAGGTGAGAATTGAAATTAAAAATCGACGTATCCGAGGATTTTTTAAAAATATTTTTGGTTTAAGAAATAATGAATTTATTCCATATTTTACGGACCCACTATACAGGGTGATCTACCACGAGTGTGCCAAACTTCAGAGGCTGGTAATTTATCAAAAAAATAAATGGACTTTCATTAATAAACATATGTCCTAAAACGCATAATAAAGGGAGCCACAACCCCTTAAACGGGGTTGATGAATACCAATTTTTCGATTATAAGTCCGATATGGTGGTGATTAAAAAAATGAAATTTTCATACATTACGGCCCCGATGTAGGCGCATAAAATTACAAATTTCCTAATTAACAGCTTGCCTTATTGAGGTAGTTTTGAGGGGTGAGGGGTAGTTTTTTACCCCAAACTTTTTTTGACGTCACGTCCGAAGCAAAACTTTTAAATAACATTATTTCCCATGCAATGACTCAGAAAAAAGTACTTTTCAAAATTTCTGTCACACCAGCCGTTTTTGAATAATTTGCCTTGAACGGCAATAAGACATGTGAATGAATGGTTGAATCGGAATTTTGGAAATAACTGGATTGGTAACTGTGGTCCTGTTTTATGGCCTCTTCGCTCTCCCGATCTCAAACTTCTAGATTTTTATTTCTAGGGGCATATGAAGCAGTTAGTTTATTTTGAGGAAATAAATAATATTCAGCACTTGATGGAAAGGATCAATAATAGTATAGCTTATATCACAAACAATGGTAACATGGCTGAAATTAATAATTCAGTTATTCGTCGTTGTGAGGCGTGTATTCGTGCTCAAGGAGGTCATTTTGAACAGTTACTCTTTTAGCTATTAAGTACGTTATTTCTGTGTTGTAACATTGATTTTTAATTTTGTAATAAAAATGTTGTTTATTTCACGTGAAAAACCTTATTGCCGTTCAACGCAAATTATTCAAAAACGGCTGGTGTGACAGAAATTTTAAAAAATACATTTTTCTGAGTTATTGCATGGGAAATAATGTTATTTAAAAGTTTTGCTTCGGAAGTGATGTCAAAAAAAGTTTAGGGTAAAAAACTACCCTTACCCCTCAAAACTACCTCAATAAAGCAAGCTGTTAATTACGTAATCTGTACTTTTATGCGCCTACATCGGGGCCGTAATGCATGAAAATTTCATTTCTTTAATCACCACCATATTGGACTTATAATCGAAAAATTGATATTCATCAACCCCCTTCAAGGGGTTGTAGCTCCCTTTATTATGCGTTTTAGGACATATGTTGATTAATGAAAGTTCATTTATTTTTTGATAAATTACCAGCCTCTGAAATTTGGCACACTCGTGGTAGATCACCCTGTGTAGTAAAATAACACGCAGAGTAGATTAATTAATATACAGCGGGCTTATCATTTAGGTTTATATGATTATGTCGGTTTTTTCGCTCAATAATAATTTGTATAAATATAATACTGAGGCCTATTTAGTCCAACTAAATGGCTTACTATGTAAACAACTGAAATGCAACAGTCACCTCTTCTGATTAAATCGAAGAACGTAATATAACACTAAAGAAGTCAAATCTAAACTAAATAATATTTTTAGAAGTACCTACCTTATCAATTTTATCAGCCTCTCATTTTTTTTCGCGGTATGCGGCTTTTTATTTTGTTATGTTGGTATGAATTGATATGTTATCCAACTTACTTTCCAGAATAATGATGTAGGTATATTATGCAAATAAACTTGGCTTTTTAAATAAATTATTTTGTTTGGTGTTCAATGTTCAGAGCCGTACCCAGATATTTTCGGCTGGTATTCATTTTTCAACACAAAAAAATTATGTTAGATTTAATAAAAGTGAAAAAGGAAACATATCAACCATTAAAAACCAATTTGAGGGGTGTTGGAAATATACGTAGAAATGTTCTATTACTTTAGGAATAGCATATAATTTATTTTGTGAATTGTGTGGGTGCTTCATTACATAATTGCCGTTTCTCTTTGTTTAATATCAGTTTGGATCATAATTCTTAAATATAGGAGCATATTCGAGCTCAAAACATATTTAGCGCAACGATCCTATTATTAAATTAATTGAAGATTAGACAAAATGTCAGTGTTAACTACAAATGACGAAATTCGCAGGACTATTTTGTTTATGAACTGCATGAATAAATATGTGGTCGTTATCATCCATTATTCATTATATTTATTTAAAACTATACACTGACATACTGCAACAATGTAATTGATTTATAATTAGGGTTTTATATGTTTGCATATCAACAAGGCGTTTTTGTTGCAGGAAATATATACAAAATCAACAAAAGCAAAAACTTTATAGTTTATATGACATACCTACTTATTGACTTCATTTGAGTTCTGATGTAAATTTTAACATAACTATCATGACAGCATGATGGCCAACCTGAATTATACTACACATAAATCAGAATATTTTTCTAAGCCATTTTTAATAGCGATATAATGCAGTCTGGTAGGATTAATTACCAACTGCATTAAAAAAATTTAAGGATAATAAATAGGACTATTTTCGAAACAATGGATAAGTAGATAGGAGCTCTTATTAAAAATTAATTAATGGGTAGGCGTGCCGACAGGAAGTTTTGTCTGCTAGCGTAATTGGGTATGTGGAGTACACTTGATTTCAAAAAAAAAAAACTGGTACAACTCTTGTAATCGAAAATCTTAATAGTTTAGTTGTGTGCATATGTCTGTAAATAGGGCTGGCCAGGCATGTCGAGAGGGGGGTGGAGAAGAGGTGATTTACCCCGGACCTGGGTTTTCTGGAGGAGATCGGTTTTCTTTGTGTTTTTAAACTTATTAAACCTTTCTCTTTTATTTTATTCAAATGGAATTTTAAAAAATAATTAGAAAATAACTTTTTCAAAACATTTTCAAGCCTGCCATATTATTGTTTAAAAAAATAATATTTGTTACGGATAATTCTACTAATGGTTGTAATTAAAATACTAACTGAATAATGATAATTCTATTTTTAAAATAAGAACACAAAAATACCACTTGAGATTAAATAAAATGTAAACAATGCAAACTGAACATAAAAATACAATAAAAAAAATAAAATAAATGAACTTCAATTACGTAATACAGAATTAACTAATATTTTGTCATTGCTCCATTAGCGTCTAAAACTAACTGCCTGAAGTCTTGCAGGCACGGACAAAATCAGATTTCTTGCAAGGTCAACTTCTTGCGACAAGTTCTCCCAAGCGTCTTTACTTATCCCTTCCAATTCTTGGGCATTATTTGGATGGTTAGGTATTTAATTTTCTTATATGTTTCACCTTTAGTCCCCATACATTTTCAATTGGATTTAAATCCGGACTTTTAGATGGCCACGGTAACAACTCTATGTTTTTATTAAGAAACCATTGCCTGACACGATGGGCCGTATGTATGGAGCAGTTGTCTTGTTGGAAAATAAAATTATTTTCCGGAAACACCTTTATTACTGACGGCAACATAATATTGTCTAATATTTCAATATATTTAATGGAATTGAGATGACCACCACTGTTCCAACACACACCTAACCCATTTAGGCTCATCCAAGCCCAGACATTGACTGAAAACCTTCCTGATATTTGTGAATCGAAAGTATATTTTTCGTCGTATCTAGTGGAAGGAGACCTATATACGCGAACATGTCCATCGTTACAAGATTTAAAAACCTTTTCGTCAGAAAAGACAACTCGTCCCCAGAAGTTTTCATCATTGATTATATAGTTGAGTGCAAAAATAATCCTACCCTGCTTCTTTTCTTCTGAAAGTTTGTATTTTTTAGCCGCTGAACAACTCTTCAAGTCGCTTTGTAGTTTTATTCTTCTGCAAGCAGTAGATACCGAAGCAGGGAACTTTGTCTCTGAAATTGCATTTACTTCAGTCTGAAAAGGGTTTTCTATTAGGTAATTTATAAGATTTTCATCTTCTTGATTATTGCTCTTTCTGGGCCTACCGGAACCAACTTTACGGGATACCGTTTGGTTGGTTTCCCATTGTTTTTTTAACACTCATTATCGTGGTTTTACTCACATTGTATTCAGCAGCAAGTCTTCTTATGGACCAACCATCTTCAATTTTAGAAACAATTCGAAATTTTTGAATATCTGTTAGATGTCGAACCATTTTTAATAATGACGCCACTGATTAACGTCAAAGTCACATTTGTAAGATTATTAATATCAATCAAAGAACGAATGATTTACATACCTAAAGGAAAGTGTACCAGTTTTTATTGAAATCAACTGTACATACTCGAATTACCTATGCAGACAAATATCGGTAACCATACGATTAAAAAAAATGTTCCACCCTCCGTACCCGGCCGCTATACCAAAAATTTCAAGAGATAAAAATATGGTACTCATATTTTTGAGCAGGGACTGGCAGACGGTAACCTTTAATCTTCGAATTTGCACGTTATTTCTTAAGACTACTAGAAATGATATTAATACAATAACGATCAATGCCGGTGAGTCATAGAATAAAGATTCAAACGAGATTGAATCAATCTCTGCTTTGCGTTGTTTTGAAAACATAAACAAAACAAAAATAAATTTATGCAAGCAGGTATCTACATTATCATAACATGAAATTATTGCTCAATATGTAGGTAATTATACTATAAATAACTAGATGATAATTCATAAATTATATAGGTATGTACGAGTATATTGTATATACATAGGTATACATATCAGATACATAAATCAACTACTAGTCGGCCTTGGAACCCAAGAAAATATTTCCGTAATCGATTCGAGCTGTATTTAATAGACTGACTATTCTGCTACTGTTGGATAGATAACATTTCCGATGATAATGCTACAGAATGTAGAAACGTGATGAATAACGTGACAACTGACAACCCGTGTATATCGACTCACGAGTTTTAACTTTTGCAAAAAATCTCGAAAAAAATAATGAATTTACTTACTAGTCAATAAACTTAGCGCATGAAAGTGAAATTAGTTGAAAATGTTATTAAAATCACGGGTCCATACTCCTGCAATTTCCATGGAAATGTGGGAATATTTAAAAATATCACGCTTGCTAGTTGTTGTTTCCTATAGATTATAAAATAGACAAAAATATGTTAAAAATGCCTAATATAACTAACCTAGCAGAAAATAGTTCTTTCAATAGAAATCATAAAATGCCTATAATTATAAACATGGTCCCCTTAAATGGCAGTTCCTGAAAGAGGTAAAATATATTTTTGGTTTAATTATTTCGTTTAATTTAGGAAACAAATATGTTTATGTATAGGGACAATTAATAAGGGACAACCTCCGAACAGTTAAATTTAGCTTTCACAAAACTAAGAAATATAATATACAGGATGTCCCAAAAGTCGCGCACCACCTTGTGGGCATATTATAAGACAATATTAGGAATAGCGAAAAAAAAATACTTAAAAAAAAAAAAATTATATCCTTTATCTTTTGATATGGGGCTTCAAAGGGGGCCATAAATTAAGGGTCATCAGGGTTATTTCATACTAGGATTGTTTCGTATGTTAAACTCATTGCGTTGAAAAGTTTGAAATGAAAAACACTAAGAAAATTATTGCCTTGAAGGTATAAAATCATGAATAAAATTTTCATTTTAACAATTAGGTACCGGTTGCTACTGTGAGTCCTGAAATACTTCCGCGTGTGCATGACAACATATCTTGAGAAGAGAGTTGGCATGTCTAAGTGCAAATGGGTAGAATTTTAAACATTTATTATAAAATATTACGTATTATTGTTAAAGTGTATAGAGTATTTATTAAATAGTGTTTCCTTTTTCTATTAAATTGCATATTATAGTTCCTTAAGTGAGGGACCAAAATTTGTTTAAACATGTTTCCAGCAGTCTATTACATCTTTATAAAACACACCTCGAGGTGGTGTGCGTATTTTGGGACACTGTAGCCCATGAAATATAAAAAGAAACATTTTGTGACAGTACATTGTTGGTCCTTCACACTTCTTTTTAAGCTATATTTAAACGATATATTTAAACTAGTAACTGATTCTTACATAGCGACTTCCCACATAAGTAGGAGCGAGAGTAGGATCTACCATATATTTCTTGTTTTTCTTGTTAGAATTCTGTTTTATTCTGCTGTTTATTTGAAGAAATAAAAAATCGTAGGCTATATATTTCGCTTGCTTCACTGGAGAGGATAAAATATGTTAAGCTCTATAAAGGGGTAAAGAGATAGTTTTGAATTTTAGTCTTATGGCATCATACGACTAGTACGATAAAATACAAACAACCAACCGGAAGAAAGGTACACCGTGTTGCCAGTTTTATTTATTAACATGCCCCTAACAGCGCATTTATGTCACTCATTAATAAATATGAACGTTTTACAACAAAAACATGAAGCCGAGTATAAATTAAACCTTGTGGTGTAGATTCGTTACCTACACTGACAGCCGAATCGGAGAAACGGAAATGCCAGAAAGTGGCCGAAGAAGAAATTAAAATGTATATCTTGGAGACGAGCGATCATGTGGCGCTGTTATAAAAATCAATTAAAGCATCAATTAGATCTAACTGTAAGAAAAGTCCCAATGAGTTTTTCACGAAACAATTAGGAATTGAAATATTTGTAGAAACTGTATTTTTGATAGAATCGAGTTTTTTTTTTTTTGTTCTTAAGAGGTATCAATTTTCCAAGGTATTTTAATATTACTATGCAGTAGAGAATACTACAATAAAAATATTTTTTTAATCAAAGCTGTAATACTTATTTATTTCCATGGAAGATATTATATACGATTAGTATATATGTCAAAAATATATATTTTACCGTGATAGATTATAAAAAAGGACGCGATGGTATAATAACATTTTCCGTATTTATCTCTCCAAATTTACTCAATAACTAGCAAATATTTTACGTTTTTTTAAATTGATCAAACTTTATATTTGGTGTATTGTACACTAATGTCTCATAAGTGGAAAATGTGTCCTTAAAGTAGAACCTTGTGGAATACCTGCACAACCATATTAAATTTTCACATCATATAATTCATTAATATCTACCTGTCAGTATCCCATATAGAAGTCCGTTCAATAAATCTGCTGCTTCTATTGACCACCATTATCACAAAACAGTTGAAGTCTATTCGCAATATAAACGAACTGACACACTCGAGTATTGTAACACAGAAAATAAAAACTCAAACCGCCAATCGCATTTGAACGATCGGATAGAATTATTGGAAATGAGACTTAGGCGACCGGTCTGGTACAGCAATCAAAAGAGACTGAAGTCATTGAAGAATCCGAACATGGCAATCTACGATGTCCGACCTCCTCACAACACCAACACTTGAATCCCGCGCGCTTTTGCCATATAAACACACACACAGTATTCCAATTAGGAATGGACCAGATACCTTTCCTTTCTCTCGCTGAAAACACCCCGCAGGTTTTTCTACATTATTTTGGGGGATACTTTTACAGTCAAAATTCGTTATGAATACTTTTCATGACAATCAGACCGAATTTAAAAAAAAGCTCAAATTCTAATACGAAAAAATAGTAGAATGAGATAAGGAAACGACTATTCAACGATAACTGGTCAAATTTTGAACGCGATGTGCAAATTAAAAGTTACAGCAATTAGAGGAGTGGTCATAAAAGTAACCTGGTCAGAACTAGGATCCTTATTTAGGCATACAAGCGTATGGGCGGAATGCCATCAATAGAACCACGGTCTAAAGCCAGGTCCACACAATCATAACAATTTGCGTATTGTAAATTTACGTCAAATACAGTATTTGACGTAAATTAATCTCAGTTTGGACTATGTACGATACACAAAAAATCACGTACACGCAACAAATATTTTTGCGGTATACAACACACGCTGCCCATTCGTTGTCGGTTTTGTGATCAACATCAAAGGAATTTGTTAAATTTTTTTTTTCGAAAGTGCCAAAGAAAATTTTTATCACTATATACAAAGTTTGACAGCAAAGTTGCATAAAACATAAATTAGAATTTATTCTAATTTAGGCAAATATTGCAAAAACGATTGTTATACATTATGTTTTATAAACAATAAAATAAAACATCACAGAAATTAGACAACCACCGAATCCAAAGCCGAAGCTGTCTAGAAGGGGTTATACTTAGAAAACGTGGACACAACCATTCCCATCGACACCGCCATTGCCGATGGGGGAATTTCAACCGGCAGCTACGATAGAAAGATTTTTGGTCACGCTTGACATTGCGCGCTCTAGCCAACTACACCACCGAGCCGGTTATAATAATAATGTTTACTGACAAATTTTATATTAATGTCTTGAGGGATAAAAATCATTTGTCTTAATTTTTTAATTTCATTTAGGTACTATTTGTCTGTATTAACTTTTTACTTAGAAATGGGACAATACACCATTGCATGATCGATGACCTTGACTTCAGAGTACTGTATGTGGCATAAGAATCGACCAAAAAAAAACTAAGATCTCTATGGAATCGACAAAACAGTTGATTAATTACATGCATTTGATGCTGCGGCACTGGCTATCCGCACGTATACGAATTTTTGCACACCTATGATGTGGTTCCTTTTCTTAGTGAATACCGTCTACACAAATTACTAAAAAATGAAAATAGTTGAGATAATGGCATTTAACGCGTGAATCCTGGATTTCGACTAAGATAATTGAACATCGGAGGGTTTGGTATTACCCAGCGATGGCCTTTAAATTCATATTATCGTCCCATAGAAATTAAGTAAACAAAGTGATATATTAATTACAATATACAAATGATTGCGTTGTCGCCTGACCGGCACGTGGCAACCCTTTTTTGCGTTAGTTCCGTGCAAAGCCCAACTTCAGGTACCTGTTTATTTATTGGGCTTACATACAATGGGCCAGTCTCCTTCTCTTACAGTTTTCGCTCTTTGTTGATCACACAATGACGTGTTCACAATCCACCGACCGTCCATGAGTCCAAAACTAAATCTAATAAAGGGAATATCTTTGAAAATAATGATCGATAATGGTTGTGATGCGAGCACGTTAGAGACTCTACTTCTTGAAGTAGGAGGTTTACAAAATTTTCAGGGTACCGGTGCTGTGTTTACAAAAACACTGTGGCGCTCATAGCGACCGATTCTAATGCGATAAATCGACCAGCAGTAAATAGTTATAATTGTTATAAAATAATAACTGAAGCAACATTGTATGAGTAAAAAACAAATTGACCTGATTTTAAAAAAATTGCCAATATTAATGGTTTGACAATACTGATCATGCTCAGAAAGTTAACATTTCCTTGGTGGAATTAAAACTAGTTGGCTTTTACAACTTTGTTCTGAAATTTCTCTGCATTGTCAGAACTTTTTTTAACATATATTTAATTAAACTCGAACATCAATGATTACGAACCCGTCTAGGATATGCTATTGCATTATGTATGTATGAACGGGAGACAATTTTTATTCTAACGGAGTCGCAGAATGCAAAGCATAAAATAATTAATACTTCCAAATAAGGATAGCGCGAAGCTCGCTTTTCAATCTCCTTCGCTAGTGTCAATTACATTTCCTGTCCAAAGCGAGGACGGCGGATATTACAGGGTGATTCTAACTTATTTACTTACGTAACTAAACCTATCTAATTTTAGTCTTCAAAAATATTTTTCTATGAATATTATGGTACAGGGTCATCACGCGAAAATGTCTTTTCTTGAAATAACTTTGTTATTTTTTAAGTTATCAAAGAGGTGTAATCTTGTTCGCAGAATCCAAATTTTTTAAATAGAACACCCTGCATATTTCAAAATAATTCGATTTTCTTAATTTTTCTGATTACTAAAATACCAAATGTCATTTAATTTCAAACAATTTTTGAGATATGTGGATATTGGTATTAAAATATTATTAATGATTTTGTTAAACGTAGTTGCTTTTGAAAACATGCATTTCTGAAATAAAGATGAAGTTTAAATCAGTATCTGTCATGGTTAATTCTTCTTCTTTTCAAAGGCAACTACACTTAACAAAATCAATCATAAACGATATTTTAATACCAAAATCAAAATATCTCAAAAACTTTTTGAGATAACATGACACATGTTGATATTTTTGGTCATAAAATTCAGGAAAATCGAAATATTTAAATATATACAGGGTTCGATTAAAAAATAAAGTAAAATATCAAATTTCTTAAACGCGATGCATAATAATTGCTTTTTTGAATCAAAATTTGGATTTTGCGAAAAAAAATTAGTTAATACAGGTCTACAACTTTTTGATAACTTCAAAAAATAACCAAGTTATTTTAAAAAAAAGGACATTTTCGTGAGATGACCCTGTACAGTTAGTAATCGCATTTTGGTATAATTTTAAGTGAGCTGTCAATCTTTAAGGCACAATTTCAAAAAAAATCATCTCAGCGTAATGAATTATAAAAAAAATAACAC
Source organism: Rhamnusium bicolor (assembly GCA_029963845.1). Lineage (NCBI taxonomy): Eukaryota > Metazoa > Arthropoda > Insecta > Coleoptera > Cerambycidae > Rhamnusium > Rhamnusium bicolor. The sequence continues at coordinate 306,096 of JANEYF010000342.1, read as the reverse complement.
TCGAAAAGATGCGACATGCGACAGTGACTGTAATTTTGGTTTTTCACCTTCCTTTCTATGGTGAATAATGTTTCACCTTTTGATAAAATTATTTTAATTTTTCATGTTAAAATTTTTTCGAAAATTGTACATTTTACAGTACTCCCAAGTACACTTTGATATAAATAATAATAATAATGATTGTGACATAAAGTGGCAAAAAAAAATAGCTGCCTAAATAGCAATACATTCCTTGAAGAAATCGTTCGAGTTAATCTCTAATAACTTAAACAATAGTTTTAGAAACATTACAAAGATATGGAATGAATTTTTTTAACACGCTCTTATTAGCTTCACCTGTATGTTTGCTTGCTTGCTTGCTTGTTTGCTTGTTTGTTTGTAACCGACTCTTTGGACTCGATTTTGACCCACTTTAAACGGACAGATTTAATTGAAACTTTGTACACTTAACGAAGAACCGGTAACAATACAATAATTTGATAAGTTTATATCATTATCCTGATCAGGATCGCCAGTCCTTTCCTCACGTATCCTGTGCGTGAGAGCAAACGCTTAATATGTAAGTACATTCCACGATTGTCAGTTACATCGGTGGTCGAGCGGGCTAAGGCAGTCGACGCAAAACGACAGACTCCTCGGGCGTGAGTTCAAATCCCACGGCTGAAATAAAAAAATATTTTTTTTTTCAGAAATATCTGTTGGATCGTAATATGTTATATTATCAGCCTCAATAAGCAATATAAATATAGTTTAAAAAAACTACAAAACACGCTTTCATATCACATCAAACTAAAAAGTGAAAAATAAATATAGTTTAAAAAAACTAAAAAACACGCTTTTAAAGCACATCAAACTAAAAAAGTGAAAAATAATTATTAATATAAACTGAAAACAATAATGAACGAAAAATACTAGTATTATTGTGAAAAAAGCGTGGGTTGCTCGATATACGAAAAATATGGCACAAAGCGCCCCACGCTTTTTTCACAATAATACTAGTATTTTTCGTTCATTATTGTTTTCAGTTTATATTAATAATTACTTTTCACTTTTTAGTTTGATGTGCTTTAAAAGCGTGTTTTTTAATTTTTTTAAACTATATTTTTACATTTCCACATACAAATTTGGTCAGTATCCTTATACTGACCAAATGTTTGCCCTTGCAATGGTTTGAAAACGCTGGCGGACGACTAACAGTGAATGACTTTAGTGGGTATAAACCTTCGTGGAGAATAAATTGTATTTCTCTTCTCTTGGAAGATGATTTTTTGTATCCCAATTACTTTAAATTAGTTAGATAATTAATAAATTTAGAAGAATTTATGGCATTCGGCATAACAACCTTACAACTGAACTCACTTAAGAAACAATGTGTACACTTATACTATAATTTGATATTTTTATGACTTTGTTCTTCATGAATCATGATGTTTAGCTACGATGCATCGTGTTACGTAAACAAAGGACATTTAACTATAGAGTTAAAAATATCCTTGGATGTGAACAGCCTATAAACCAGGTACGGTGACTATAAGTGGGAATAATAAATCGCTAAGGGCGTGCGAGCGTCGCATTGTGCTATTTTTTTTTAATTTTGAGCGATATTTTATGGTTACCACTACCACTAGTCACTAATCTTATTTCTTGTTTACGAAGATATGGGTCTGACATAATACATAATTCACAGTAGGTTTAAGCTCGAGTATAAGGGCCCAGCGTTTGTTCGGTACTCGTTTTTTATTAATAATTTTTCTTAAGTACTTCACAAATATAAAATTACTCGACAAATATAGAATTATTCATATTTATTATCAGAAATATAACTAATTGCAAGAAGTACCGTTATATGTAGGTATATTATTTGTATATTTAAAAAAAATCTGACATATTATTGCATTTCTATAAACAAAATAATTGATGGTTATTACAAAAGCATTCTTTCAAACCTACCATGATAATAATAATAAATACTTATTATAGTTTTTTATACTTTATACTGTCATTCTTATCTGGATGTGTTAGTATAAAAGTTTTAGCTTAACAAATCAAAAACAGTACTAATATTAGTTAATATTATTTTAATCTCAATATTTGTTTACTTCTAATTCTAAGAACAGTTATTTAATTCAATGCAATTCTTGCTGCTAGACTGAGAAGTAGTTTTAATAGTTGATATGATAAAATGTATTGGAAGTAGTGATGCAAGCTAAGGAACGTTCTAGTTCGTGCACAGAGAACGATCGCATATACCGGGTGTAACAGGATGATGGTACACCCCCTGTTCTCCTTTAGTTTTGAAGATAATTGATTGAAATTTGGGATATCCTATATACATAATAAGCGGCACTTTTTGATATACAAGTGATTTTTTTTTCACTTCCGGTTTCGCCGGAAGTGACACAAACTTTAGATTTTTAAATGGAACACCTTGTATATGATTGCATTTTTGAATTCCGCATAATTTTCTGAATCCAATGATACCAAATAAGTGACATTTCAAACGTCAAGATTTTTTATAATGTAATTCTTAGTTTTCCATTTAAGTGTGTCATGACGGTACCGATTTATTCTAAATGACCCGTGTAATGCTAGAAAAATAGAAATCCCGTCAAAAATACTAAATTACGTGATTTATGAGCAAATAAAAGTTCATCAAAATGGTTTTTGGGAAAAAACTCAATTTTGGCAAATGGAACCATATTGGTACCGTGGTACCATTTATTAGTACTATTAATAAGGAATTTACTCATATGTAGTATTAAAATGTGGGATAAATACAAACAAAATTATAGCTAAAAGAAAATAATAAAATACAATTTTGTTCTAATTAAATGTTAAGAAGTAACTAAGGTGGCTAACCTTCAACGGAGATTCGGAGAAAACATAATTTCGACAAATGGTCCTGTGAGGTGGCCTCCAAGGTCACCTGATTTAACACCCTTTAATTTTTTTGCTTGGGGTCATTTAAAAAATATTGTCTACGCAACCGCCGTTACAACCCGTAAAAACCTGGAGCTACGAGTAAGATGCGCAATTAATAGCATAACGGCCCAGTAATTAGCGAACGTTCTTCGAGAAACAGCTATGCGAGTTCAGAAGTGAATTGTCGTGAGTGGACAGCATTTTGAACTGTTGTAATGATTTGTGGTCATTTTTTGCATTCCAAAGCCACCTTATGTATAACAAGGTAATTAGAACAACATTGTATTTTCTTATTTTCTCTTAGCTGTAATTGTGTTTGTATTTATCGCACATTTTAATACGACATATGAGTAAATTTCTTATTGATAGTACTAATAAATGGTACCCCGGTACCAATATGGTTCCATTTGAAAAAAATTGAGCTTTTCCCCAAAGACCATTTTGATGAACTTTATTTGCTCATAAATCACGTAATTTAGTATTTTTGACGGGATTTCGAGTTATCTAATATTACACGGGTCATTTAGAATAAATCGGAACCGTCATGGCACACTTAAATGGAAAACTAAAAATTATATTATAAAAAATATTGACGTTTGAAATCACTTATTTGGTATCGTTGGATTCAGAAAATTATGCAGAATTGAAAAATGCAATAATATACAGGGTGTTCCATTTAAAAATCGAAAGTTAGTGTCACTTCCGGAGTCACTTTCCCAATATAGAGATCTCATTTATCTTGATGATTCTGAGCACGAAATGTGGTAATATTTCTATTTTATAACAATCATATAAAACTGAAAAAGTTGCTTTAGTAATATCTTTACACAATAAAGACTGTATGTCAAATAAGCAACATATAAGAGAAAAACCAAATATGAATATTTCAATTTTTTCCAGATATCTGAAAAACCAAATCAGATAATTAAGTCTTGTTGACCCCAAGGTCTTAGCAAGAATATCAAGCAACATTTCTCTAATTTAATCAATCTTATAACTCGCATGATCACCATGTTGGGAAATTTAAAGCTAAACACCCTATATATGTATATACAATATATTTTAATCACATTATAAAAACTGTTTTCTTAATAAAAATTAAAAATAGTAGATAATTTTTTGTATTTTTAACATCGTCAATTGAGAACTTTGAGAATATTCCCTAAAAAAAGAGAGAAAAATGAAGAATTTGAGAATTATCATTCAATTTTTAACATAAATAGTCCATTTGAAGAAAAATATGATGCCTTTCTTAAAGTAGAACCCACATCCATTGTCATAATACATTTTCAAGTAAAATTTTTTGAGATTTTTTATTTGTTCTCTGTTCCATGTTCGTTTATTATCGTTTTCGTCCCTGAAAACATTCTCCAAAAATAAATTCTCGAGAATCTTACATCACTAATTGGAAGTATTGTTTTTGATTTATTATATACCTAAAACATTTATACTAGCACATTCAGATAAGAATGACAGTGTAAAGTATAAAAACCTATAGGTATTTATTATTATCATGTTACACACCACTAATTTGCACATACACAGATATTTAAAACTCAAATATTATAGATCTTTTTTAAATTATATAAGAACACACAAAATTCCAAAAAGATGAAAATTAATGCACTTTTCACAAAAAATAAAATACACTTGGCATAGTTTTGCCATTATGTTTGACACTGTAAACTTTAGTTCATCTACTGACCATCAGGAGTGATAGTAGCACCTCTTTATAATAAAGGCTACCATATCTTCCATTCACCGATTGCACGTTTTTTTGCGGAAAATGTAACAGACACAATACAAGTATGTATAATGGACGGTGAATAATAATAATTACAAATTAAATATTTCACTCTGTAAAATATGCGGCAAAGACCGCATATGGATTATAGTAGCGTGGGATGCAAAATAGGAAACATACATAGCTAGCCGATCAAAGCATTCATGTTTTTTGTGTGTGTTCACAGAAATGTATTTGGATGGGATCATTGTCGAATGAATATTCAATATGTAATATTTGGGAAGGGTTTTTACAATGCCAAACATTGTATTTAAATTCTGAGAATTTAGTTCAAAAAATAAATATGACACCTACTGTATTGAATGATCAATCTTTTCAATATCTCTGAACATTATTTTAGCAGATATTCCGAGACAGATCCAACAAATCACTTTGTTTAAGTAAATCGTCCACTTGGTACTCCATAATTTCCAATCTCTACAAACAAGTATATTTATATTAACGCCAGTGGAACTCTTAGGTTTATGATGATTTCATATGGTAATGCGTTGTATATCCACTTGTCTCTCACTCCGGAATCCTGGGTTCAATTCTCGGTGAAGCAACTGGAATGTTTTTGGTAGCAGAAATTAATTCATCATACTAGGATATTGGATGTGTGTCCGTTGTCTCCAAATGTGTAGAACCCGTCCACACAAGATTCCATTGGAGAAACAGGGAGTTGTATGTTTATGGGGTTTAATGTTTTTAATTTATTAAAAAAGGTCATGCAGGGTAAATTAGATACTCTTAATTTAAATGATATTTGACCTCAACGTAAACCACACGCCAATGACATAATGCACTATTCTGAAATGTACTGTTGACGTAATAATGGAGTTAATCTCTTTAGTACAAATTCCATATTCTACCACTGACCACATAGATAATAAAAATAGTGAATCAGTGGAATTACAACAAAAACTATACACATTTAGAAAATAATAATAGTAATATCAATTTAGTTTTTCACCAATTTGATTACTTTCGGTAACTGCAAACTAAAAAGAAAAAAACTAGTCTTCTAAAGAAAAATAATGTTCTTCAAACCCGCAAAAATAATAAATTCACTGTTTCCATTCTTTTTAAATAAAACATGTTTTGTACGTCTAATTTAAAGTATGGGAAAACCCAAGCAGCCGTCTGATACCAAAAAAAATTACATCACGAAATCGCGGCGTTCCCAGTCGTATGTGTCCAAACCTGGATTTACAGTCGACCCATATGGGGTAATAGCGCCGTTGTTCCCACGGTAGAGTTGGTGCGGCAGCTAGAAGCCGTTGCATTAACTGTTTACCAGTTGAAGCATAAGAAGAATTCAAGAATATCAAACACAAAAACCAGATTATAGCTAAGGTGTTAAGTACGAAAAGAAAATTTGTCTCTGTAATAATACCAGGTGCCCCATTATATTTTGACGCTTTTTAAACCTATACAACTTTTGAACTAGTTGAGATAATAAAATGCGGTTTTCGCCAGTCTTCTTCTAATTTTGATAAGATTTCTCCTGAGTACCCGTCACTTATGTCAACTCCCGGTTTAACCGGGAATTACATATCGTATTTTCGGGGATAGGGCAACTTTGTTATTTCAAATGGAACACTCTGTATATTTTTTCACAGTTGGAAAGCCCATTGTTTCCCATTTCCCAAAATTCCATATTTGTCATGGAAATTATACAGAGTGATGGTAAGTGTATACTGCGTTTTATCGAAATGCTACGAAAAAAATAATGGATCACAAAATGGACTATGGAAATAAAAGACAACATCACTTGTAAACGTCAAATTAGTTTAGTAACAATTGCATGTTACTTCTATTGCTAATACTGAAAATATACATATGAAACTCGATATAACAAAGTGTAACAGGATATTTATTAAACAAATAAGAAATAAACAAAATAATACACAGTAGTCATAAAAGATGTCAAAAGCTGCCCATCAACTTGGATACATTTATTTATTCGCTTTATAAAGTTGTCATAGCTTCTATTTAACTGTTCCGGGGTAATGTTGTTAAAGATATTTCAAATGTTTTCTTTAAGTTCTAAATTTTGTGGTATAGGGCTATAACACCTGTCTTTCACATACCCCTATATGAAAAAATCTGGAACTGTGAGTTCTGAGGATCGAGGAGGCCATGCTGTAAGGACCTCCCCTCCCTATCCAACGATTTTCAAAGGTGGTATTCACGGAATCTCTAGTTATCATGGCATAATGAGGCGTAGTACCGTCTTGTTGGAAATAGACTGTCCTCAACAAATTATCCTGTTCAAGTTGCGGATAAAAGAAATTTTCTAACATGTTCAAATATGATGGGGCACTGCCAATTGGATTGTTAAAAAAAAGGACCGTAAATTTTTTGTTTTGATACCGCACACCAAACTTTAACTTTTTGGAGGATGGGAATTTCTGGGATTTTCTGATGCCTAAACTCTACAATTATGCTCATTCACCTTGCCATTTAAGTGAAATGATGCTGCTTGGTCTGACATGATTAACTTATCAAGAAAATGGCTATCTCTTCTACGTAAATTAAGAATTTTTCTACGAAATTGTACTCGTTTTGGAAAATCAGTTTCTTTAATTCTTGATGAATCTGAATTTTATAAGCATTCAATTTTAGAACATTTTTCATAACAGTATGAACATTAGTTTTCGGAATACTTGTTGCGGAAGAAATTTTTCTTGTAGAAGAGGAAGGATCGTTTTGTGTCATTTCCAAAATTTCAATTGCAAACTCTAAGTATGGAAGTCCATTGGTGTTAAGTCAGGTGACCTGGCAGGCCACTTGATCGGTCCATTTGTACCAATCCACTGATTCTCGAAATTCGCTTCTAAATAGTTGGTGACTATTCGGGCATTATAAGGTGGTGCCCCATCCTTCTGAAGAAACAGTCTATTTCTGGCCTTTCGTTGTCCGTAGTTTATTGCAACAGCTCTGGAATTTTTTCTGGAATTCGCCATAAATTAACATGTCGACTTTTTCATTTTGTGTGTATATTTTTAATGGATATTGAAACACTAACGTAAAGAAGCAACAATCACTTGGTTGTTTAAAAACTGACAGTTCAAATAATATTATGGGATTCTCATTTATTTCCAAAGACAATTTAGTTTATTTGCAAATTATTTTAATGCTTTAAATTAATATCTTTCATACAAGACCAAAAGTTTTAAATTTGACACAATTCATTTATACTGAAATCCGTTACTTACACCAATTTAAAGCTTAAATTATGACAATTTCTATAGGGAAGGAAAAAAATAAAGGTTACTATTTGAAAAAAATTAGTAATTGTTGCCTAAAAGTCAGAAAACAAATATTTTGAATTCTTTCAAATAATTTATAATAAAAAATATTCGCTTCATATTGCACCCTAATATAAAAAATTAACCATATTATGATATTCAATGCCTACTTGGAATATTTTCATTATACAAAGAGTTTCAATTATTAATTTTGAATTTCATAAAAAAATTTAAATCTCCGCCATATTTGACGATAAAGTAATGTCAAAAATGTTCACTTATTATATAGAAAATTTCATACATAATCAGAATATGTAAAAATATACAGGGTGTTCCATTTAAAAATTCAAATTTGATGACACTTCCGGTGAAACCGGAAGTGGTATTGATAATATATATTTGTCAAAATGAGCCCATTTACTTCTCATACCTGAGTTTTAAATTTAAAAATTTTATTCCAATTTAAAAAAAAATGGCGGGATGATACATGATCTTGTTGACACCCGTTATAGTGTAGAAAAATGGAGTAAATCAATCCAAATTTTGCATTGTGTAGGGCTGTTTTTAGCCAAATGTGACACACCAATGATGCGCCATAAGGAATCGGTATAGTGACATTTCGAAAGATCGAACACTGAAATTATTATGCTTTATAAAATCAAAGAAAACTCATCATCCGTAAAAGCTACCTACTCATACGCAAGACGACTCATAACATTCATTCCAAAGGCGTATTCAGCATTTTGACATAAAATTATTGCTTGGTCAAGGAATGCGATGATGAATGGATGTTTGTGTTAATTTATTTTTAAACTGCAAAAGAAAACAAAAAAACTTTTTTGCAGAAATTCATTAGACAACTTTTTTTTACTGTAGCAAGGTGACATGTCCATTTGTCAAATTTAACAACTGAGCTGATTAAAAAATAACGCAAGTAGATCCTATGCTAATTTAGAGCGATGTCATAAGAAATGTACTGTCGATAATTTGAGTTAAAAAAAATGAGTTTTAAAGAAAGTATAAACTTATTAACTTCCTAAGCATATCCAAAAATGTGACATGACTACAGTTAGCGATTCATATATAAGATGTAGTGGAAACGAAACTAGCCGGACAAGCACTAGGAGGTCATGAGTATTTCCAGTGTGAAGGTTCATACAAAAATTTGGGTAAGTGTAAAGGTCGTCAGTTTTCCTCCAGGATGCAATTTCTTTCTAGTTCTCGTTCTAGTGAAATAATCAAATATTTTCGCTTTGAATTAGGTATCCTATTTCAAATCGATGACTTTTGAAATTCTCAAAGGACCGATTAAATTGATTTTGTAGACAAGTTGTGGAAGAAGATTTTTCGTAAGAATTTCTCCGAAAAAAACATGCTTGAAATATTTCCATTTTTCCTAGCAATCCACCCATTCTACAGAAACATAGTGAATTTAAATGTGCATATAAAACAAACAATAACCAGTCCTCCGCCTTTTGATTTCTTCTGCATCCCGAGCCTGAATGGGATTGATGTGTAGTTAATATGTGCATCGTTTAACTCTGTACCGTTAACTGGAGGATTGTCAGGCGAGGAACTCTTCCTTTTATGGGTACCAACCTTCACAATGCACTCCCATTCAGAAAGCTGAGCCAAACTTATGCGTCGCCTTTTATTCGACCTTTCGTGAACGAGAGGAAGTGTTTAACACAAAGTTGTTCATTTCCGAAATGAGTTGTCTTACTTTTTGATTCCACCGTGGCCTAAAACTCAATTTTCTGTCCTTAAACTGGCTGAAAAACGATACAAAAACACAACGAAAGGGATCATAGTTCCAAAACATTTATTATGCCTTGTAATTACCACGTAATATGCTAACTATTTGAAATCTTCTGATGTTCAGCTCGAGGAATATCAATTTCAGTTCGATAAGTCCTTATGTTATTAATACACAGTTTAACCGTTTGAGAATATTTTTATGCGACTTTAAGAAATGCCAATATAGTAATTACTATACATTTTTTAGTTGCGTTTATTTATACTTCTGAAGAACGAAAACTTTTCGGGGTTAAACAAAAACCAAGTTAAGAATAATTTTGTCTTGTCAGTCATTTTACCTATTTCTTGTCAAATAAAAAATAATTTGGAGATAACTTTAGATCACGTAAAAAATCTATAGCTTTTTTCTTTCTTTGTGTATGTCGGCAGTGTACAACGTGAGCCTTATAAATGGACAAAACTATACATACTCCTACTATGGAATAGTTCTCATGTTGTCAGTAGATTGTAAACATTGTAGTATATTTTTATCAATTGAATTCAGTGAAAAAAAACTACTATCAATAAATAAATATAGTTTAAAAAAACTAAAAAACACGCTTTTAAAGCACATCAAACTAAAAAGTGAAAAATAATTATTAATATAAATGAAAACAATAATCAACGAAAAATACTAGTATTATTGTGAAAAAAGCGTGGGTTGCTCGATATACGAAAAATATGGCACAAAGCGCCCCACGTTTTTTTCACAATAATACTAGTATTTTTCGTTCATTATTGTTTTCAGTTTATATTAATAATTATTTTTCACTTTTTAGTTTGATGTGCTTTAAAAGCGTGTTTTTTAGTTTTTTTTAAACTATATTTATTTTTCACTTTTTAGTTTGATGTGCTATGAAAGCGTGTTTTGTAGTTTTTTTTAAACTATATTTATATTGCTTATTGATGCTGATATTATAACATATTACGATCCAACAGATATTTCTGAAAAAAAAACATTTTTTTATTTCAGCCATGGGATTTGAACTCACGCCCAAGGAGTCCGTCGTTTCGCGTCGACTAATACTTGCCCGCTCTGCCAACGACCGACCTGACAGTCATGGAATATACTTACAATATTAAGCCTCTTGCTCTCACGCAGAGGATACGTGAGGAAAGGACTGACGATCCTGATCAGGATAATGATATAAACTTATCAAATTATTGTATTGTTACCGGTTCTTCGTAAGTGTACAAAGTTTCAATTAAATCTGTCCGTTTAAAGTGGGTCAAAATCGAGTTCAAAGAGTCGGTTACAACCAAACAAGCAAGCAAACAAACATACAAGTGTAGCTAATAAAAGCGTGTTAAAAATAGACAGAGCATGCTAATATTAATCACAGTGTGTTGTTGCGCCAACATTTGAATGTGCCGCGAAACGATAGTGGCACTATATCGGTAATTAGTAGGGCTGTCAAAACTGTTCCGTGGGACAGTGGCGTACGAGAAATTAACTAATATGAGAAACAATAAACTGTTACAATTTATAACAATGTATGTAAAACTTACATTGAGAATTATATTGGCACCGATGAGCGACCGAGAATTATAAAAGCTGTTTCAATAAGAGCCCAAGATTTGATCTGCGCGCCAGTTTGGTTGTCATTATGTCACAAGATTATGACATGCCAGGTCGATAGAACAGACGGGAGTTAGTAAACATGGAGCATTACATGATAGAACAACGCGTCCTGATTTTTAAATATTATTATCAAAATGGTGAAAGTTTGATTGCCACGATTCATAAAGTGCGTCCAATTTTCGGTCGAAATAATGTTCCTCATTCATCTACTGTGAAAATAATAATCGAAAAATACGAAAGTACTGGTTCGGTTAGTGATGTGAAACACACGACACGAGCTCGTAGAGGTCATTCAGAACAAAACATCACGGAGTTCGCGAGAGCGTTGTCGAGAGTCCAGGGACGTCGATTCGTCATCGTGCACAAGAATTGGACGTTGCAACAGCCACTCTTCAGCGTGTTCTCACTAAAGATTTGCATCTTCATGCCTACGAAGTCCAATTGACTCAACAACTTCTGCCAACAAACCATGCACAGCGAAGAGAGTTCACCAATTGGATCCTTGAACAACAAGAAGTGCATGCCGATTTTGCGGACAAAATCATTTTCAGTGATGAGGCCCATTTTCACCTCGATGGCTTCGTTAATAGGCGAAACTGCCGCATATGGGGCTCAGAAAATCCACAAATGATTCATGAGAAAGCAATGCATCCAAAACGTGTCACTGTTTGGTGTGCATTGTGGTCTGGAGAAATCATTGGTCCGTTTTTCTTCGAGGACGAGGAAAGTAATCGTATCGACCGATGGAAGCCGGAGTCCCCCAAGGCTCTGTGCTGTCCCCCCATCTGTTCGCTGTCTTCACCTCTGATCTCCCAAGGGTCGAAGGCAGCGCCATGGCACTCTACGCGGACGACACGGCCATCACGGCCAGATCCTGGAGAGCGAGAACAGCCACCAGAAGACTCCAAGAGGCAGCTTCTCTTCTGGAAGAATGGTGCATCAAGTGGAAAGTCGCAGTCAACGCGGAGAAAAGCCAGACGATTCTCTTCAGGAAAGGACGCAAGGAAACCCCCACAGGACACGTTTCCATGTTCGGAGAAGACATCCAATGGCACGATTCCGTCAAGTACCTTGGCGTAATCATGGACAAAGGCCTGACATGGAGACAGAACACCGAAGCCATCGTGGTAAAGGCCAAGCGGACGAGAGCTCTCATCTACCCGATGGTAGGGAACCAGAGCAGGCTCAGTCTGAGGAACAAGCTTCTGCTAGTCAAAGCACTCATCAGACCACAGCTGACCTACGCCTCCGTAGCATGGGGATACCAAGTGAAGACCTATCTGAAGAAGATCCAAGCCGTGGAAAACGTGGCCATCAGGACAGCGGTGGGCGCACCATGGTACGTTAGAAACGCTGACATCTTCAGGGACCTGGAGTACACACCAGTCACCGAAATCATCCGGGATAGAGCGAAGAAACTGTACACCTTAGCTGAGGAGCACAGGAACCCGCTGATCAGGGAGGCCACCTCCTATGATCCGGCCGACGCACCGAGGCACAAGAGGCCGAAGGTACAGTTACTGGATAACGGGTAAGTATAACTAATCCTTTCCTTACAGATGGACCAAACCCACTGAAAAGACATGACACGACCAACCACCCTCCCACAAACCTTGCGGGCGCCGGTCAGTAAACCGACCAGTGCCTGTTGTCCCCCTGGCTCCGTGAAGGACGAAAGTGCTAAGAAAGCACTTAGGCCTTCACCTCCTAGAGCTACACAGTTCATCCTCACCTTGTCCGATGATCCAGATGACAATGTGTCAATTGACACTTTGTGTACTGGCAGTCAATCCCAAGTCACAGAATATCCGCACAGTCCCTGACAGACCGATGACTACCCCCGGGGGTAACAAGCTGGCGAAGAAAGAAGACGAAGACAGAAGAGCGCCAGAAGAGGCCCTAGCCAGCAGGGTTCATCAGCCAGGACCCAGGGAGGTTGGCCGAAATCTTCGGCATCGCTCACATTTGTGAGTGGGGCCGTTCGTAAAGTAAGCTAACCCGCCCTGCACGAGGCCGGTCCAGGTCTACAGCGATGACTAGGGTAAAAAGGCAATAGTCCTGCCTGGCCCTAGCATCCGAGACCGTCATCAAGCCAAATGGATATTGGCGCGCGAGGAAAGTAATGCAGTAACGATGAATGACGAACGTTATCATGCGTTTTTTGTGCCTCAATTGGAAGATATTGCTCTCGACGACATGTTGTTTCAGCAGGAAGGTGTCACTTGCCATATCAACCGTAAAGCATTGACGGTCTTGCACGAGTATTTTCCTGGTCGGTTTGGTGACCAGAATTGGGCGCCACGCTCTTGCGATTTAGCACCTTTGGACTTTTGGCTGTGGGATTATCTGAAGTCACAGGTTTATGCCAACAAGCCCGCGACCACCGAAGCATTGGAAGCCGGAATTAGACGTTATATCAACGAAATACCGCCACATGTATGCAACACCGTTAATCAAAACTTCGCCAAAAGAGTACGCATGTGCCAGCAAAGCCGTGGCAGCCATTTACCAGATGTGTAGTTCCATACATAACTCCCTAATGTTTACATTATAAGTCAATAAATATTTCAATACTTTGCTACAGAAAACCATGTTTTATTGAACCTTGAAATATTGCGCTCTTATTGAAACACCCATTATTACGTATGCACTGTCGAAGGGCGAAATATCGTTTGCGTCCCTATGGACTACCAACTGATGACCTTCTATTTAGTTTTTATCCTTGCCCTATGAAGTTTGTAATTTGTTCAGTTCAAAAATACTCTAACTAACATTCTGTTGTGCGTACGCCGAGTATAAAGATACTTTTTATTTATTCGATATTTTCTGTTAGTGAACGTAAAAAATGGCGTGGCGGTCAGCGTCTTCAGAAAAGTGATGTTTTGTGTATTGTTATGTACAGTGTGAGACTTTAGACTGTCATGCATAAATCCAGTCCAATCATTAGAAAAGCCGCTGTGACGAAACATACTATGTCGTCGAAAAATCACCAAACGTCGATTGACAAAGACCGTGAAATAGGGACGATCAGTCCAATCATTAGAAAAGCCGCTGTGACGAAACATACTATGTCGTCGAAAAATCACCAAACGTCGATTGACAAAGGTCGTGAAATAGGGATGATCAGTTAAATAAAAAAATTTACAAGGTAAATAATATTCATTGTACTATCTGCCCCTGTTTTGCAGTCTGCTTCTGTTACTTACGTCATAACATCCAAATTCCGGAAGTCTATTAATTGTCAAGGCAATATATAACTAAATTTTCTTTAGGCTATCAATGATAATCTAAGTAATTTTTCACTATGTTCTGGAAATGGCTAAAGTAGACACTACAAATTTATTTAACTGGCCAACATAATTTTATACCTAATCCACATCTCTCTACTTTTATCAGAAGAGCTGCGTGCGTATCTATCTGGTTCTTTTGATTTATTGCTTTCCTCATGTCGCTTAGAATGTGCTTAGTTCTCTCCAGCACTAGATACGTCTATTTTTTTACTTTCTCATCTATCTATAAATAGAGAAAGTATTAGCGTCGTGTTTATTGATAGTCTACAGAAAAACTAATCATACTGCTTAAGATTAAGGATGATTCAGCCTCTAGGCAATGATGTCGAAAAAAATTAAGCATATCGAGTGCTTAGACGTCAGATCTTTAATTTTAAGGATTTTCCAATTATTTTATTCATTTCTATAATATGATACCTTTTGTATAAAGGATAACCCAACACTTGTATACAATTTGAATTATATTATAGAACCAAAGTTTACAGATTTATTCTGTAAACTTTGATAGAACTATCCTAATTTAGGGTGTGAGATCAAAGGAATATTTAATTGAAATAAGTTTATCACATCACCAAAAGCTAATCCAATTCTTTGCGATCTTGTTAAGTTTAAAAAAAATAGATGAACCTGAACCGGGACGGCGCATTTAGCGCACCCGATATTTTTTAGTTAATTTGAACCCTTAGGGATAGGCCCACTTCACATCTTCGGCATGCCCTTAACCTTGCCAATGTTTTGCTGGGCTTTTTTGCTGCGGCTTTTTTTGAATTCAGTTTTTTTGGTCTGTTGGAAAGCAGCATCATTCACATTTGAAAGTTGAGGTGAAAGCTTTTAGCAACCCTGTGGGTTTTCCTTAATTATATTAAATAACATATTTTAATTGTAATTAGTGCCCTGATGCTCCAGGTAGGTATAGGTGGTCTAGAGATTTTGTTTGCTTAAATATTGTTTTTTCCTCTAACTTTCAGCTTCTGGCTTTCAGCTTCTAGCTTGCAACTTTTAGTTTTATTTTTAGCTCCCTCAAGTTTAGCTTGTGGCTTTTAGTCCGAATGCAATATACGACCTTCTGAAAATTTGTGGTTTTTTAACTTTTAACGCACTGGTTGATAAGCAGTCCCAACTCAAACCCCTTGAAGAGTACTTCCTAGATTTCTTCAGACCACAGATAGGCAGATGGCCCAAGGAGAATATTTTTACCTTTTACTTTTCGCGAATCGATCCGTACTTGTCCCGCCTCTCTACCCTCTCTATCATTTTTGGTTTTCGAGATACAGGCTCCCCACTGTTTTTTAATAATAAAATATAAAGTACAAAAAGAAGACAAACCCTTTTTTTCATAATAAAGACTACCATGGCGGTTTTGTCTGCAACGAAATTATGCCCCTTTGTTAGGTTTTTAAATTCTCATACATCGAATACTATGATATTATTATATAACGGCCCAAAATTCGATTTCTATTTGAACATTTTCTTCATTTTAGGAATTTAAAATAGTTATACAATTTTTAGGAACTATAGTAGTGGGGCGCCTGAGTATTTATATAAAATATAAAAGATTAAACAGGACATCATCTTAACAAATACATGAAATTTTTTAGATTCCTCGGACCCGGCATAATGGTTTTAGAGGTTTTTATATTTTTAAGTTCTTTGTCTATTCTTTATACAATGTGATTTATTAAAACGAAACAAATAAAAAAAAGAAACATTAAAATGTAAGGATCTATAAAAATCTTCGTTATAGCAATACAATACATTTTCCTCCGCATTTACACAGGATAGGCAGCTTTTGTTCGAAAGATGGCTGTGTGATGTTGGCTAGGAAAAAAAATCACATGCTTAATGACCTCTCCATATTTAAACGTCGGTGTCCATGTCTGGCTAGGTGCGCAACCTTCTCGAGACCAAACACAGAGCAAGTAATGTGCCTTGTAGATCGTAACGTCTACCAAATATGATAGTTGTTTTTAAGGGCATTCTTATTTTTATTTGCTTAAGGTAAAACGATGTTTACAGAAAAAAAATGAAAATACTTGTAATGAATTATTTTAAAGTATGAAATGTAAATTACAATTTACTGAATTACATAAATGGGATAATGCATATTTTTAATTTTAAATTTATATATCCAGGGCAAGGACTTCTTATGTGCTAGTAACTTTTAAAATTAAAAATAGACGTTTACGCAGTGTGTAGAAGAAAAACTGAATATGCGAAATGTTTACGTATAACTTAATTTGTGACAGAAAACGATTATTGGTAGACTAGTCACTAAACCTTATAAATGTCTGATCTCTTATGTTGCAAAAAGTTTGAAATAAACTGTATACGTTTTGTGATTACTAGGCAGCGGAAATATTTGCCATCTTTCAGGACCGGCAGAATATAAAAAAATCCTCTTGTAGGTATAACTAGTATTGAGGCAGGAAATCGGGATAAACGCATATAATTATTATAGGTAACTGGGCTCCTATTCCTCAGTTAGCAACATGACCGTGTACGAAACAGTGCTTGGCTATAGTCCTCTAACATTCTTGTATAAAACGCTCTTACCAATATTGCCAGTACAGTTACAAAAGACGATTTTTTTATTAATTTGTGTGTCACGTTTTGTGTAGAAACGGAGCATATATCAGGATTACCCTTGTTACATATTAACCAATTGCTTTGATCTAACTTTGAGCACCACCTTGAGTGCATTTGGAAAAAATTATATTTCACCCTGCCAGCTGCTATTTTCTACCTCTACTTTTGAAGTAATTTGTTAAGTATTCGCTGTCTTCTTCACACCGCCACACTAATTAGTAAGAAGCCGCAATAAAAAAAATATTGGAGGGCTTCCGGCGAGTATTCATCCAAAATGCTAATTACGCTCATATATTTTTGCTGGGCAATAACAGCAGCAATTTTTAGCTTTTTTTCTGGTTGATTTTGAAGCTGTTTCATGTTTGCGCCATTGTATGGGTTGTGTAGACTACTGGTTCCTAGTAGGAATGTGCTATACGGTACGATATTTTCGGGCATCGGTACTTTTCTTTTCGATCATCGATATTTTGCACCGGTATTACAGTTTACGGTACGGTACGATACGGTACATTTTTAACCAGTACCTACCTACCGCATCAGGTATCGATAAGTATTCTAGTGAAATTGATTGGATGTTCATGGCATGTGGCAATACTACCTAAAGTAGAACAAATAGTGTTTGTATGTAATATCTATAAGTTTTATTGTTAAAAGAGTAGAGTTTTTCTCTTACTTTTTTGTTGCATTAAACGCAGATTTTGCGTGAAATCGAGTTCAATAGTGTATACAGTCAATTCAGATATAGCCTAACTATGCAGTCAGCTGGCCGCCGCGATTTTATAACGTCCTCATCACTTGTTGCTTGTTATATAGATTTTCTTAAAAAAAATCTATATATTATATTTATGCTCGGCGACTTTGGGCCCTCGTATCTCGAGAACGGCTGATCGGATCGACCTCAAATTTGGGATCTATCCGAATCTCGAGATTTCCAGAAACTTTCCGTCTGTCCGGAACTCCGGAAGTCCGATAGTCCGGAAACTTTTCTTTGAAATGCGATAACTGTCCCAAATATTGACCGATCGATTTAAAATTTTTACCACAGGTAGACCCCCATGGTCTACATATGTCTATTGATTTTGAGCCGGTTCCGAAAACGGCAAGTGTGGCAAAAACGGCCCAACAACCAATTTTTTCACCTTCCTTTGAAATGCGATAACTGTCCTAAATATTAACCGATCGACTTCAAATTTTGAACAGGTGTAGACCTCTAAGGGCTACATATGCCTATTGTTTTGGAGCCGGTTTCGAAAAGGGGCGAAGTGGGGCGAAACGGCCTAAAAGCCATTTTTATTTCTTTTTTTTTTGAAATGCGACATCTGTTCAAAATATTGACCGATCCACTTGAAATCTGCAACAGGGGTAGATCTTTACGGTATACATATGCCTGTTAATTTTAAGCCAGTTCCGAAAACGGGAAGTGGGGCAAAAAAAATTAAGAATTTTGTTTTTTTTTTGGAAATGCAATTAATGCCCCAAATATTGACCGAATTGGTACAAATATAGTCATATTAGCGTAAGACTCAATAAAATGGATCATAAGGAACTGACTCCGACTATTCACGAACCGCTCCGATCATTCCCGAAGGCGTTATAAGCACTTTTAATAGCGGAATCGTTTTCTAGGTAATCGGACCTAAGGAATCGATTGGAATCAATCTGGAACCAATCCGATGTACTTTGTCCGTCTTTTGAAAATCTATATGGCATCTTCACCGCAGCGGTGAATGTACCTCACTTGTTTACAATGCTTTTGCAACTATAGTAACGTCAGATAATAGCATTCCATCCTTTTTTCAACAATAAATTGCGGAGTTAGATCACATCATTTTCTCGTTTTAAAGACGCAACGCAATGTGGTTACTGAATCAGAAGGTAAAATCCAAGTAGTCAGGGCCAGATCTAAGTCAACTCATTCGATATATATACTTTTGTTTTTATTTTATTTTTCCAAAAAAAAATTATTATTATTTTATGTTTCTTCTTTCTAGAAATGCATAATTACTAGCAATAATATGTCAGATTTTTAAAACAATAGTTTATTAAGAAAAGAAGGGTGCAGAGGCCGAGCAAATTTGCTTTTTAGCATTTATGCATATTTTAGTGTACGAAAGCCAAAGAATATAATTAATAAATAAATTATTTTTACAGTGGCCAATTTTATAGAACTACAGTGTAAATTATTGTTATGTAAAGACTTTTAACAAAAACTACTATAACTAATAGGTAAAAAATCCCTAACCGAGATCACAAAATACAATCTCCTTCAAACTCGAGAAAAATTTGATTATTGCTTTGCAAAATGTGTAGGATAACTTGTAAGTAGAAAACTGTAAATAACAGCACATCTGGGCTAATTACCTTCATACGATCGCAATCATCTTTCCATTCAACTGGAAACCAATATTGCTTGTACAACAGCCGCCTTTGCAATATTTTCAGCTCGTACTAGCTATATAAGTAATGCATGTGTAGGCGGTATCTACAAATAAAACATCGGCTAATAATAAATAATCACAATCAGTTTCGCGTTTATTCAGAAACGTTAGTTTTGTCCAGATATAATCATATAAATAAGTAATTACTATAGTGTAAGGTATAGTTATTAGTTACGTAGTAAATTAAAAAATGATTAAATTTAATACTTCTACATAATACATTGACTTAATAATACAAAAGGGTTCGTCAAGCGAATGAGGTTTCGTCTGCTTTGGAAAAAATAATTATTTATTCATCAGTGTTGCCAACCAGTGGGAATTTTCCCATATCGTGGTATTTTTGTAATGGAATGGGAACAAAGTAGGAACGATTAAAAAATGGGAATTTCTGTACATACAAAATTATTTTTTTTTACCTATTGGTGGTAGTTATAATCCCGTAATAAACTTTCACCCTAGTCGGAAATGGCATTTAATTTGAAAATACCTTACCACCTAGGATCAACTTGTTTGTTGGATTTTCAATCCGATCCTAACGGAGGCTATATCTGTCCTGTTCTTCTAATTTTTGTTAAACGGGACGGAAAATTACTGGACAATTATGTTATGATCAGCTAACATTTACAGAAGACCCCATGGTAGAAGAATATTGTCGTTTTGCCCTAATATTTGCTGTCGCTGCTAAATCAAATTTAAGAAGTGTTTTACACGAATAAAATAGACAATAAAATGAGGAGTAATACACATCCACAAGACTTTGAGGTGGCCGATAGAAATTCTGGATCATCAAAAAAAAAAAAAAAAAAAAAAAACTTCCAAGATAAATGGAAAATAAATGAGTGTCCATGGGCAAAAAGGACGGACAACCCAACAAAAGCATGGTAAATTGGTGAAACAGATAATTTAAAACATCCTTCAACTTGTTTGTCCTTGGAAAAAATTTATCTTGATAGCG
This sequence comes from Rhamnusium bicolor, assembly GCA_029963845.1. Taxonomy (NCBI): domain Eukaryota; kingdom Metazoa; phylum Arthropoda; class Insecta; order Coleoptera; family Cerambycidae; genus Rhamnusium; species Rhamnusium bicolor. The sequence goes on along the minus strand of JANEYF010000342.1, from coordinate 285,489 downwards.
AGTGCTCAGAATTGTTTATAAAACCTCCAAAAAGTGATGCATTTTTAAAAATCTTTGTTTTTATTTTACAAAAAATTGGGAAAACTGGAAGTTTCAGCCATTCATGTGGGAAAAAATGGGAATTTCTATGAGAAATAGTTGGCAACACCGTTATCCATTATCGCATAATCGCTGTGAACACCTATTGTACATTTAATTTCTTCAGTAACAAATTTGATAAAAAATATATACCTATAACACAAATTTTATTTACGATTAACGATTTATAAGCTCGTTTCGTAGCTTGGAAAAAGCAATTTTAATAAAAAAAAAAAAAAAGTTACAGTCCATCCTTCTAATGCTACATTCGAGCCTTATTTCATATTTACGATTTTAAATATTTTACGTTTTTTTTTTTATCAGCTGGTCAACACAAATTCATAAATCGCTATTAAAACGTTTTCAATTGATGAAAGCGAAAAGAAATATAATTATATCACTGAAAATAAAATGTATATTTAGTAGGTGATATTACAGACAAAACTGTCTATTTTTTTTATTTATACGAATATTAAAGTAAGCAACTTCACTAAATACAAAAACAGTAAATTCTCATTTCGAGGAACTAAATAAAATTAGACACCGTTTATATAGATTTTTCCAAAGCATTAGATAAAATATACTATGACACTATTAAAAAACATATATTCCTCGGGCTTTATTTCATTTTCTTTTTAATCCTATCTTCGTAACAGAAATCATTTTGTAAAATATCAGTGACATAGATGTATATTTCCCAATCAGGCGTTCCACAGGGTTTGGTATGAGGTCCGTTGTTGTTTATTGTATTCATACATGATATCGTACTTGACCTACAATGTTTCTTATACGGTGACGACTTGAAAACTTACTATAAAATTGATAGCATATCTGACTGCAATAAATTACAGGCAGACTTAAACACACTCGCTAGCTATTAACTGGTGCAACAAATATAAATCGTCTCTGAATATCAGCAAATGCAAATTGGTTTCATCTACCAGGAAGTTAAACAAGTTAAAATTCGATTATGATATTAACGGTATTACAATGGAACGTTGCGACAGTTTTAAAAATCTCAACTCCATTCATTCATATGAGCACATAAAGAATTGTTTACCTGGGCTCGCAGCGCGACACTTTGTCGACCTTCAGTCGTACATAGTTCTCTAACATAGGCGCGCGGTGCATTATAAATACAAAATGTATTCATATAATACCGCGCGCCTATGCTGGAATTTTCCATGTGCTTATATGAGATGAATAGACTATACTATACTTTCGAACGCAATCTTCTTTCAGGGGGTATACAATAATACTGTATCGTCATCCTTTAAAACGCTTGGATTAATCATGCGCACTCCCGCGATTTTCATAATACGACTACACTTTATGCAGCTTCATGGTCGAATGATAAGGACACTTGCATCTCACCCTGGAGTCCTGGGTCGATCCCCAGTCGAGGACTAGGATTCTTTCTAACCACAAATTAATTTTAGCACACTCGTACATTGGGTGTGTGTCCATTGTCTCTAAATGTGTAGCCCTCTCCCAAACAAGGTACCTTGAGATACCTTCAGGGATATAGGGGGTTGTATTACCTGTGGTGTCTAATTTATACCACACTCTGGTACGACCCAGGCTTGAGTACGCAAGTGTGATTTGGGAGGCATGCTACGATATCCATTTTAATAATATTGAAGATATTCAAAGAAAGTTTTTAAAATTGCTATTATTTAAAATTGACCAATATCCTTCTGTGGGTTATGATCATCTATTGTGGCTAAATCGTTTCGCATACAGTTTCTATGAAGTATCGTAGAGACATACAAAGTGTTGTACTTTTATTTAAACTTTTGAACGATATGACAGATTGTCCACAATTATTGTAAAAAATTAATGTTAGAGCACCCACCAGGCTAACCTGATCCACATCCTTATTTTACGTACCAAATGCGTAAACAAATATTTTAATGTTTTCTCCATTATACGTTGTGCCGTAATTTTCAAGTTATCGAAAAAGATGTTGATATTTTTAATAGTAAACTAAGTCCCAACTGTGTTCATTATTCTGTTATATTGTTATTATTCACCTTAATTTATATTAACTTCATATGATTTATATGTTATATATACATACATCATGTTACTACTCTATTTCCGGCACTGTAAATGGAATGGAAATGTAAATTCCGTACGTAAAATTCAACAAAATTTTGCCCAAGATGCCAAAAAGTTGGCATTGGGCATTATTAAATATTAATTTAAGAAAAAGAAAAATGTGGGCGTTCAAAGCTCGACTGACACGTCAAACCATCCGACAACGATACAGACAATATGATTTGGTCAGGAGGCGCCGGCCACCCGACATCACCCGACAATAAATATCAGAAGACACATCTACGCAGAACCTAACATTGCGTCTGATCTGGCCAAATCAGTCCCGACCGCCTGCGCCTTACCAAATCCTGCTGTCTGTAGCCTGTTTAAGACTAAATACATACAAATGTGTCGACTCCAACTTTAACGAAGTAATACTAAAAAAAGCAATTATACTTTACTTTATCATTCGAGATATAGTATATGTCCTTATTTCAATATCCTATGTTTAAGTTATTTTCTTTAAGTTTATTGTCTAATTTAATTGTGAGGAAATCTGATTATCTCACATTCGCTAATTCGAACAATCTATCTTCGTCATTTGAGAATATCGTTCTTACAACTTAAATACGTTCGCCGTACCGACAACTACGTAATTTGAAGCGAAAAATAGAAATTACTGCTTTTTTTTAAAAAAAATATTGATATAGATTCTCATTCTTTGTGGTAAATTATATTATAAGACTTTGAATACTAACAACCAACCGGTTTTTAAATTATTTTGAATTCCAACACGTCGTCGCCCACGGTTAATACATTTTGGAGATGGTTAATTCGAAAATTGAACTTCCGAGAACAATCTAAAGTCTAACATATTTTTTTTGTTTAATGTAAATGTTCGTTTCTTCTAGTGGGCGAAATGTTTAAATAAGAGATACGACATTAAGAGTTAAACATTTTTAGACCTTTATTTTAATTCGTGGCAACTTGTACAGAAATTAGTTTGGTGTAACAAGCCTTTACTTTTTAAAAACTATTATCCAACATTACATAGTATTGTAATCAACTAATCAATCACTAGAATCTAAAACGCAGTGGCGACTCGTGATATTGTCCACAGAGGAGGCTTGAAATTTAAAAGGCAACTAAATTTCAATATGATTACAATTTGCACATTTCCCCACCACCCTTGAAGTAGTACAACGCATTTTTTTTGTCGTGGGTTGATTGCCAGCGTAGGACTCTACTATCCCACTTTATATTAATCTTTGGTGTAAAGTCTGTAATATTTTTATAAATCAGTGATAATCTGAGATTTTCAGAACTAGCTAAATGGTTGGACTTATTCATAAAATAAAAATAAATCATTTTTCCTCAATTCTGACAAAAAATGTTTTTCTATTGAAACAAGCGATATATTTGATAGGCGGTCTTAAGCTATTGTGTTTCTAGTAAATGTTTTTATGCGTTTGAGTGCTCAAAACGATCGTTCTAAAGCTGAGGTTACCGGAATTGTTGACACTAAAGATAAAAGTTTGTACAGTTCAGAGAGACAGCTTTTTAAATTATTATTATATATAAAAGTAAGCCTTTCTTGAGGCGATTTTGAAATTGATAAAAGTTGCTGGTCAGAATACAACACACATAATTCATTTCTTAACGAAATACGGTTAAAAAAAAGGGATACTGGTCCTTTAATTTGTCCATTAGACTTTTAGGAAATGATTTACAAAACTATAATGGTGTCCAAAATTTCTGTAAAAATTTGTTTGTAATGTATGTCTGTCCTGTCAAAGTTATATGTTGTCTTTCTTTTTTTAAATCGTGGCTCATCATCTAATTCTTCAATATTTTCTAAAAAACCATTATAAAGTATTGAAATGTACTTCGTTATTGCGAAATTCTTTTTAATTTAGATATGTGAATTAAGTTTATTTTTAGAATATGTTATATCATATTCTGTAAAATTTGGAAAACAACATCAGTTTACTCAAAAATCATTTTAAAAACCTTTAGAAAAAATATGAAGTTTTTGTCCAACAATAACGATTTTAATCCATAAGCTGTTCTTAAAGTCTGATCGTCATTTAAAAAGTATTCACTTTCCGAAATAAAATTAAAAACGTTAATACATTTTTCCTGTATGTCAACAGTGAAAACAACTCTAAATGAAAAATTCCAACGAGTGGGATCATTACTCGGAATTCTATGTTCCATAGTTTTATTTAAAATATCAGATCTACTAGATGTTGAAAAAAAAAATGACGAAAAACCAGTAATATTTGAAAAAAAAATACTATAACTTCTTTAATTCCGTTACAGACTTTACTTAAAATCAAATTTAATTTGTGTGCGTAACAGTGAGTGAAGTAAGCTTGAGGAGCAATATCTTTTATTTTAGTTTGGAGTCCATTAAGATGTCCTGACACAACCGTAGCGCCGTCATAGGTTTTTGCAACTAATTTATTTTCAAATCAAATTTACCAAATTCGTCGATTAATAATTTAAACAAACTGTCCGCGTTTCCTCCACTACTCACATAAAAAAAAAATCAACAAACCTTTCAACAACTTCACCGTGCATTACATATCTAAAAATTACGGAAAGTTGAGATTTACAAGTAATGACCGTCGTTTCATCAATTTGCCACGAGAAAAATTCACAATTATGTAGTTATTCATAAATTTTGCCTTTAATAATGAAGCTAACACTCTCAATTAGGTCATTTTGAATTAATTTAGACGTCCCGGAAAAAACAGTGGCGTTATTCAAAAAGTTCTCTAATTTTGGATTACACGTTTTTAAAATATCTATTAGCTCCTTGAAATTTCCTTTACTATATGAATCGCGTTTTTCGTCAAGTCCCCGAAAAGGATTTTCTTGAGAAGATAAATATATAACGGCATCAATTAATCTCTTTAATATTTCCCTATTTTCTTGGACTTTTTCTTTAAAATTTCTTATTTCTCTTTTATGCGCAGAATCCAAGAAATTTACAATATTTTGTTTACCCAACATTTCGAATTTATGCAAGATGAAATATGCTCCTGAGATTTTTCATGCCTTTCTAAACCTCGTGACAAATTTTGCAAATTATTAAACCCGGCCCTGCCCCAAATTGCGGATTGATCATTAGTAAATAACAAACATTTCCAACAATATAATTTGTTTCTAACTGCTGATGCCGTTAACCACTCGATTTTTTGATAATTGTTATCGCTTAACCCTCTGTTTTGTTTATCACTTGTGAAAACTAATGACGGCATTGACGGTGTAGGTATGACCATTTTTTTAATTCTTACCTTTTTGATCATAACTAAGAGAACTAAATCCATTTAACACCAAATAATCTACCACGTCTGGACAACAAGACATGTTGGGAATAATTTCACCTAGAGCACTCATTTTTCAACCACCTGTTAAGTATTTTTTGTATGTTTATGTTCTCCCACGAAACCACAAATTGTCACTGTCCTTGTTCTATAAACTGTTGTGAGAGAGGGGACTAACGCTCAATTGAAGTGTACATGCGTTAGAAAGAGATGGGATGCTAGAGACTAGCTGCCCTAACTTTACAGATGCAGAATGTTTGCTGATAAGCGCCACAATTCAAGGTTACGAACAATGTATTGAAATGAGGTTTGGCTCGCCGCTAGCCTCAGTTCATCCAAGCAAGCGCGAAAGCGTGATGAGAGACCGGGAAATATGCATACGTGGAGTGGAATATCCGGACTACAATGTTTGTGGAAAGGAAATGCAAATTTTTTTTTACACTGAAAATTAATTAATGAATTATAAACAACACTGAGAATTGAGATATACCGAAGTACAAATTTCTACTTGTCAAAAATATTAGTTTGGAGATATTCTGCTTCTCTCAAAATTGTAGAGGAGGCTCGGCCTCCCCTCCTCCCCCTGACCAGCCGCCACTGCTGAAACGCTATATTTGTATTACAAACTTGATTATTATGAAAATCATTTATTCGATAAATTACGTTCCGTGCGCACTTTTAAATACCTCATACGCCTGCAGCTTTCGTCCTACCTCAAGTCTGCAAAAATCGGTCAGGTTCCAGCAAACTATCGAGCCAAATGAGCCGCAGAAAAATACACACGTAGGCAGATAAGACAGGCGTTCGCTTTCTTTAGATAAATCTATTATAAAACTTTCGGAGCAAAACAAACTGTTTTCTTTCATCAGAAAATAATTCTTTTTCAATTAACACTTTCTATTTAATGATTCAGGTGGGAGAACTGGACCACATAAAACTTCTAAATAAGGAAAACCGTTCGTTCTCTGCCAAAAACAAACAACCGGTTAACCCAATTCTAACTGACCTCTTCCACTGATTGCGAATTGTTGCCAATGCTGCTTAGAAATCATCAAACCAAGTATCTTGACAGCGGCGTACACCATTTTGAGTGGTAGATAGTTTTCTCAATAGACCCCAAATTTGATACGAATACAATTTATGAAGCATAAAATATTCAAGAAAAAGTTTTGTTCATGTTGCATAATTTAACTGTATGTATTGTCTTTGACATGTGGTAACATGTACTATACCCCGTTTAACGAACAAATAGAATTATGTATCCGCCCAATAAATTGCGCCAAATTCGAATAAAATTTTTCTATTGGTCGTATTTTTAAAACCAATATCACAAGATATTCGTAACTTGATAGCTTCATGAATCATGACTGTCAAATACGTTTTGTTTTGGTGTTTTGTGGAGATTACAGTTATTTGTTGCAATTTGTTGTTTCTATTTGCTGTTGCCTGTTATTCACATTTACCTAATAAATAATGCTTTTTAGCGCTAAATAAACATTTTTATTTATATTAAGGTACGTAATGAAAACGGATAATATTGATTATATCTTATAACCACACTTTCTATCAGGGATTAATACAAATAATTATGGCACAAGCGGATATTTCTCCACCGAAAAAACGGATATCCAGGCATTTTTCGGTTGAAGACAAACAAACAACATATTTTGAACAATTATAAGACTTATACTGGAGACAACCCGGATAAACCTCGGGGAGAAGCCGTCAAATTTGTTGCAAATGCATCGGGTAATTTTAATTTTTGTATTTTATGAGGTTGCTCATCAGTGCATCGAAGTATACTTTTACTATTAAGGTATTTTTAGATTGTTTATATTTATTATAGTTTATGTTTATATTATTATGCATATTAATTTAGGTGTGTGTGCTGCAAGTGTTTAAAACATTCTTCGTGAATATAAAGAAACACACAACTTCATTCACCGATAGTGTACCACAGACAACGAATAATTTTGGATAACATCGATGATGGAATTAAAAGTGCTCTCAGACGTTTGATGAAAGGAACGAACCACCAACTCTGAATAAAATGTTAGTTAGTGGTGCATGAAGATGAACATCTACCTCGATTAAAACATCTTAGTGTCAAGACAACTAAGTTTTTTACACTTAATCTACAATTATTATTATTATTCTTGAGGATAATAATTAATTATTACTAAAAATAACACTCTTACGACATGACTTATTAGTTATTAATAGAAATGTAAAGATGTTTGCAATTATCTCGAAAACTTCATTTTTTGGCAATTGCGACAAGAATATCATTTCTGTAAACAATTGAACGCTGAATCTCTTCGCGTCATCGAATTTTTAATTCCATTATCTAATAAAAAAGTTTTAAGTCATTTTGTTCTTAGGTGATACTGGCAAAAGCGCCCTCTATAAGTTTTGACAAAAATTGTCTTACTGAAAAATGTGCAACAATTTTCTGCATCGCACCAAATTTGACACAAATGGGATAAATAGAGCAGATGTGTACAGAAAACCATTTTAAAAAAATACATCTTTGACAAATGTCAAAAAGAAAAAATACGGGTCTTCTATTTTTTTGCTTTCTATTTGCTATTAAATCTTGGCCCGATCTTTGTGAATCACCCTGTAATTATGGCTTTGTGGTCAAGAAGTAAGGAAACTTGCCGGATTCCGGGTCTAATTCCCGGTCAAGGAGCTAGGATTTTTTGTAAAACAGCAATTAATTCTAGCATACTCGGATATAGGATGTGTGTCCGTTGTCTCTAAATACGCAGCTCCCTCCCTCACAAGGTAACTGTACCTGTAGTACAGGTTAAGTCACATAAATGTTAACCCCCTGTTACTTTTGTTATTTTTGACCTAAATGGTTCATTCAAAAAATAAACCTGAACGATTTTTAATGTAGAGTTTATATCTGTTAATGCTTTTCTAAACCTGCGTAAAATATACAGGGTGGAACAAAAAGTATAATATTTTTAATGGAACACCCTATATATTTTTACATATTTGAATTTGCAGATCTCTTCTGATTATAAATATATATAATTATAGCATGATTGGTCCAGTAGTTTTTGAGTTATTACCAAAAATCTAAATCAGTTTTATTTCCAATAATAAATCACTAATAATAATGGTAGGCTATGAAAACAGTAAAACTTTAGTGAATTTGTATAACTGTCAAAGTTGTTAAGTCTATCTACAAATAGTGTGGCTCTTTTATTATTAAACAAATTGATATCGTGGTGAAAAACACGCATTATGCATTATTACAATCTGGAAAAAAGACGTAAGATTTTAGAAATATATTTATATTGTAATAAAAACATGACTGCTTCAAAAGCAGAGTTTATACGAAGATACCCAAATCAGGCACCGCCTGATAAAATGACATTTAAGCAAATTTATAATAAATTTTGTGTCTAATTCATTAGAAAATAAAACTAGAAGAAGAAGAAAGACTGTTCTTGATGAGGAAATGCAGATGAATATTTCATTGTCTTTCATAGAAGAGCCAAATCGGTCTACTTATTCGGTAGCTGAAGAATTAAATTTAAGTCAGAGAAGTGTTATGCGGACCTTAAAAGTAAATAAATTTAAACCATTCCACATTAACACTGTTCAGGACTTGAATGAAAACGACTGCCGACAGAGAATATTGTTTTGTCAACAAATAATTGAGAGATACAATGCAAATAATGACTTATTACACAATATTTTTTGGACCGATGAGTCTACCTTTTCCACAGCCGGAATATTCAAGACAAAACACTCATCATTAGGCTAGAGAAAATCCTCGAATGCTGAAAAAATTAAAAAGGCAGGGACGTAAAACTGTTAATGTGTGGTGTGGGATACACAGAAATAAAATAATTGGACCTATTTTTATAAATACAAACTTGACGGGTGAAGTTTATCTCGATGTTCTGCAACAGCAAGTTGAGGAATACTTGGATAATTTGCCAATTTTATTAAGCTTAAGAACAATCTGGCAGCAAGACGGAGCTCCTCCGCACAATGTTCGACCCGTCACAAACTATTTAAATCCAAAAAAAAATGCTGTTTGGATTGGAAAAAATGGTCCAATCCACTGGCCCGCGAAGAGTGCCGATTTAAATCCTCTAGATTTTTATCTTTGGGGTGCTCTAAAAAATAATATTTATAGTGGACAACTCTCAGGAGACACTGAGCAAGTTAAACAGCTGATACGAGAGGCCATTCATTTGATTAATGTGGATGAGGCTGTGTTTGAAAAAGTTAGAACTAATTTCTTGAGGAGATGTTTCAAATGCATAGAAAATAATGGAAGTTATGTAGAAAATACAATGTGATGCAATAATTGTTTTATTTTCATATATTATGTTACTGAAATGTGAGATTGTGTTCGTTTGATACTTTTATTATGCTATCGTTACCGTCTGTATATTTAATTTGTTTTGTTTTGTTATAAAATAATATTTTCTATTTGTTCTGCATTCACTTTTTTCCTAGCTCACTAATTAAATTATGTTATGCGACATTGTTAGTATCAATTTCTCTAAAATGTATTTGATAATAACTCAAAAACTACTGGACCAATCATGCTATAATTATATATTTCTAATCAGAAGAGATCTGCAAATTCAAATATGTAAAAATATAGGGGGTGTTCCATTAAAAAAAATCATACTTTTTGTTCCACCCTGTATATTTTACGCAGGTTTAGAAAAGCATTAACAGATATAAACTCTACATTAAAATTCGATCAGGTTTATTTTTTGAATGAACCATTTAGGTCAAAAATAACAGAGGGTTAACATTTTTGTGACTTACCCTGTACCTTTAGGGATACAGAGGTTTGAATTACCTGTGGTTTAATTAAAAAAAAATTCATACTCATTTGACTAAACATTTACTAGTGCATGAGGAAAGCTGGAGAGGAAAAAAACATTTGCCCAAAAATCCGTTTCAGAACACCCTGACAAAAAATAACATTGACATAACTGACTAAATTTAATTTCAATTCCCCTCATAGCCAATGTATTTATTTGGCACCGAACCCGACAGTTGTACGTCGGTATGCTGTTGACACAGATTTTACATCAAATAAAATTGTGGGCAAAAATTGCGGACTACGACTTTTTAAGGAATCTCAATGTACGAGCTTCGCGCCAAGAGCACAGTGGTCTATAAAAAGACGCTTGCGGGACGCCCTCTCGACGCCGACGACGTGGAAATTACAGCGTCTCCATTTAAGGGGTCCCCCATTCTCTCGGTCAATCACGCTTTCATCCTCGAAAAATTACGTCGATAGAAGGAGGTTATGATTATTTACATGTTTACCATTCAAATAAGTGAGTTTCGGTCACTCGTTTCCTTTTTCATGCATGTATGTTTTATTGAGATGTTATTTCGGGAATTACTGTTTGTTTATGTATTTGCTTCTACATTATCTTACTGCACTTACTATTCGTCCGTACAGGCAAAGTTTACTTAATATTATTTAGTAAACTTTAGTACGGGTGATTTGATTCTCAGTTTGAAAAGGGGACTAGAGAAACAATCAATTAAGATTTTAAATTGATTCATTCTGTTGGTTAATAAAAGAACAGGTCGCAATATTTAAAAACGATTTAATAGGAAGTTTGCACTGATTTATGCATTGTTATTGAGATTAATTACATGACATGCATGTTGTATACATAATTTCTTAAGTTTTGTGGCACTGGCAAACTATAGAAGTCCACACCCACGCCAAACGTAACATGACGACAATTTAACAGCTTGTATGTATGTACACTTTGGGATTTGGCAGAATGAGTGATATATAACAAACCAAACATAGTAAAATATTCAAAATGATTTTGGGGTCATAATAACATACATTTTCTTTGAGCAACAACATGCAGTGTTCGAAAGTTGCTGTCCAAACTTAACGGATAAAGCAAATATAGTAAACTCGGTGTCCTTGACAATTTTTGACTAGATTCCAACGGAATTTCACGTTTTGCTGTTGACTTTTTGGGTCCCTTGACACAAAGAATTATTTTCGCGAATTATTTATGCCTGTTGGACTACTTTCGGCCTGTTAGCGTTCAAGCGTTTAAAGGACTAAAACTATCGAAATGAAATTGCACATACTGTCATTGAAGATAGTCAATTTATTTGAAATCCATCCACTGAAAGTGATGGTTTATAAGTTAGTTTTTATGCCCTTTACAACTATTTTGAAGAATACGATTGCATCAATAATTGTATGCATGGAATTTATGTGTCACATAAATTTAATGGGAGATGGAAAAACTGCTTAGAATACAAAGATGGACACAAATCTCTACACAAATTGTTCCAAATATAAATTGGCAATAACTTTTCTCTTTTTCAATGTGGTGGCGAATGCAAATAACAAACCAAATCGGAACACTTGGCTGTCAGACACCCTTATCCAATTTACGGCGATGGTTTCCTCATTTTAAATGTCTGGCCTAAAACCCCTTTAGTAATTTTCAAAATGAAATGGCGTGTAGAGCATCATGAATAAAATATCTAATTTCGGAAACAACGTAAAATCGTGAGACAGGGCACGTTTTCCATTGATTTCTGCTACAGATAATATTGTAATTAGTCGTTGAAATGACAAAATGTTGACAGTTATCGTTGCTTGTTGGCAAAGTTATTCCTGAAAATATGTATTATTATTAATCCAGTCACTTAAGCCAAAAAAAGAGGGTCAACCTCGGAATGAGAGATAATAAGCTGTAAACTTGTATAAACCTTTATTTTGGCGTTCTAAAGGTTGTCTCAAAAGTCTCATAAATCTCGCGTCCGCGTCTTAAGATATTCAAGGTCAAAGGTCACAAAAATCGGTTTTTTTGCAAATATCTCGCTTCCTATGGTTTTAATGCCATTTACATTTATTATAAAAATTGTAGAGAATAAAATTCTTTACAACTTTTTGTTCCAAATATTTTTTTATATACTCTACCGTTTTTGATATAGAGGGCGGAGAGCGCACCGCGCTTATCTATTCACAGCAGCAAGGTCAACCGTAAGTCTCGGTAAATAATACGCCGTATAAAGTCTATAAATCATTAAAAAATATATAATTATGAATAATTTGCATTGTTTATTAATTAATACATTATATTTAATAATATTTTTCATTTATCGAATATATATTTGTTTAATATTACTTACCTTTCCGTATAATCAACTGCAAGAATGGTTGTGGTTTACGCTGCGGATGCAGGAAATCGGGGTTGCAATGTTATTTAGCTTGTGGCCAGTGTAATGGGCAAGCGTGCCTCAATGCTTCACCGTATCAAAGCGATCTCGATGAAGATAGTACATTTGACCCCGAAATTCTCGAAGATCCAGAGACAAATATCCTTGACAACGAAAATGATGATATTGAATTGGATATTTTCGAGCGACCGGAAGACGATGAAGAAGAAGAAAATTAAGACTCAAAGCCTTCTAATTATAAAAGTTTTTGAAAAACTTCCCCACATTTGAACTTCAACTGTAATAAATATATGAAAAAGTATTTCTAAATAAAGATATAATTAAAATGTATTTACTCTATTCTTTTTCTACTTAAAATATAATTAACATATATATTAGAATATAATTAAAATATACTTAAAGTATTCCACTCAACAATTTTTTTGATTACACGGAAAGGTAAGTAATATTAAACAAATATATATTCGATAAATGAAAAATATCATTAAATATAATGTATTAATTAATAAACAATGCAAATTATTCATAATTATATATTTTTTAATGATTTATAGACTTTATACGGCGTATTATTTACCGGGACTTACGGTTGACCTTGCATTATGCTGTGAATAGGTAAGCGCGGCGCGCTCTCCGCCCTCTATCTCAAAAACGGTTAAGTATATAAAAAAAGTGTTTGGGACAAAAGTTGTAGAGAATTTTATTCTCTACAATTTATAATAAATGCAAATGGCATTAAAACCATAGGAAGCGAGATATTTGCAAAAAACCGATTTTTGTGACCTTTGACCTTGAATATCTTAAGACGCGGACACGAGATTTTATGAGACTTTTGAGACAACTTTTAGAACGCCAAAATAAAGGTTTATACAAGTTTACAGCTTATTATCTCTCATTCCGAGGTGAAACCTCTAATGTGACTGGACTATATTGGATTCGTCAAACATTCTTTTTTCAAACTATCATATACTTTAAGAGTGCATAGTTATATTAAGTGCATAATTATGATTTTTATACAGGACGAGTTACATTTCTTCAGAGGATTGAAATGGCATCTGAAAAATAATGTTAATGTCCTTCCCAAATAAACATTATTCAAAAACCAATCAGTTTTTTTTTAAGTTTCTATATTTTACCTCCTAAATATAAAGAGGGATTTGTTTAAAATTTGTTTTGTCGCCTTTCGAAACTAAAATCCCTAGTAATATTCTTATGGAATACTAATTAAGATCTCAATCCTGAGTAATAAAAAGTGAAAACTTACCACATAGCTTGTACTGAGACTGGCTTAAAAATGTGATGCCGTTCACAAACACTGACGCTGAATCCACTGAAACAAAATAATAATAATAATAATAATTTTAATTCACCAGACTACCTATATAAATTTATATAACAATTTTATAGATAATTATAAAAATGTTGAACAATCAGCCTTATTCTGGTGATCGTTGATTAGTTATTTCCAATATCTCAAAACAACTAATATTGCTTATTGAAAATAATGGATTTTAATAAGTTGTCGTATTGTGGTGATCATATCGATATTAGAAAGACATCTTTTAGACCGTCGGTTTATGAATACTGTGAAGCTAGTTGACCAAGCTCACCAATCATCATTTAAAAAAAATGTTCTAGAAAACGAAGAAAATTAGGGTATTTTAGTGCTGCACAGCCGTTGAAACACTTGGCAATTTTGACATTCAATAATATAACCTGAAAATTGTGGAGTGCTGGAAGGTTCTTATTTTAACTTTATGTTTTTAACATCGCATTCTCTATACTCTAGATGTTCTGCAAAGTAATCCATAATTTTCGTATTTTTTTTGTTTTATTGAGTGTTACAACTCCTTGATAGTTCAAAATTATAAAATATTATTCTAGAAGTTCAATGGTTTCATTGTTTATTTGATTTTAAGTTGAAAATTCAAAAGGAATATTATACGTAACTTTTGATTCTGTGATTAAGCTCTCTATCTCTACAGTGTACAGTTAGTTGTGCACAGATGTACACATGCAAAAGAAAGAACTTCTAAAACGCAATGCAATATTAAAATATTTAGAAGAAAACAGCATAGTATTCAGAAAACTAACCCCTAATATGAATCCCAAAGAGTTAGATTTGTTATGGAAAAATTTATAAATTATTAGGCAAATTTGAGGAATTGGAGATATACATTAACTTTTTTTTTCTATTATGGTCATTCTAAAAAAAAATCTATTTATAAAAATGTTCTATTCTTATTGCAGACCTATCAATATGGTTTTAATCTTTCCTCGTCATTAACAAGAGCATCTATTAAAAAAATTAACTCTAAATTGGCCATAACTATGAATTTAGTAATTTCACAGTGATAAGTAAAGCTGCAAATCGTTTCTGTGTATGATGGTTGTAGAGTACAGATGTACTTACTGTCGCTGGCATTCATCTTGACCGCGAAACTCTTTCTCCAGTCCAGTCTATTATTAGCTTTCGAGTTGTGTACACATTAAGTCACTTGGAGTAAGTCAGTGTACTATCGAAACAATTACCAAGGTGGTGCTGGAGACGTTAGAAAAATTTGAACTGTCAAAAAGTCAAATGCTGATGTTTGTAACTGATGGCGCCGTGACAATGCGTTCAGTAGGCCGTTCTTTACAAGAACAAGGTTGTACGTTTATACATGTTACGTGTAAAATGCATGCTTTACATCTTGTAGCAGAAACTATTCGAAAAGGTTTTCCAGAGGTGGATGCATTAATAGCAAGTACAAGAAAAAGTGTTTCTTTAATCTCCTAAACGTCTTCGTTCAATTTATAGCAAGTGTCCCGGTATTCCTGAACCACCACAGCCGATTCTTACACGTTGGGGAACATGGTTGCAGGCAGCTTTTTATTATGCTGAATATTTCCAACAAATAAAAGCTGTGATACTACAATTCAATCCAGATGAGGCTGTAGCTATTAAGGAAAGTCAGACAAAATTCGAAGATATTTTCGTTGAAACAGCTTTTAAAGATATTGCTATAAACCATTACATGAATGCATAAAAAAATTAGAAAACAGTGCTTTGTCGTTAGCGCAGCCACTGCAAATAGTGGACGAAGTAAATCTACTGCTACACGTTATAGGTGACGCAACAAATGAGCGCGTTAAAGAAAAGTTCGCAAGTGTGTTATATAAAGACACCGGTTTTACCAAATTAAGACAAATATATGATGGTGCAGCCCCAGATCCGTTAAGTGCGTTCAAAGACTATTTTACGTATGCGTGTATTACATCAGTAGATGTCGAACGGTCGTTTTCAAAATATAAGAATATATTTTCACCAAAGCGAACATCACTCATGGAGACAACCATAGAAACATACCTAATGCTGCAAAATGGCTACACATTAACAGTTTATTGTTTCTCGTATTAGTTAATTTCGCGTACGCCACTGTCCCACGGAACATTTTGACAGCCCTAGTGATAAGGTTGTCGAAAACGGAATAACTACTGACGTAATTTTAAACAGGTATTTCCGTAACTGATTGTAATATGTAAATTTGCTATAAAAATGTCCAATGATTATAATTCACTTTCAATTTGATTAAAAATCTACTTTTACTGCTGCGTCCCACGACATGTTCAAGTTGACACAGCATACAATTATTTTATGCATGACTACAACATCGCAGACTGTATGGCTGCAGTAGTTCTCATGGCAGGGATTGTGTCGACCTTTGGTCACACCGAAGCGAAGCTCTAAAGCGGTTAATTACACACATGTGTGCACAAAAAAAGTGAATTAACGCCCCAGCCGGACAAAGTCAATGAACAGAATTTAGAGCAGAAACATTACAAATACAAAAAACAATTAATCAACGTCTCGGTGCGGCATGTTTGGTTGAACGACATCGTAATGTTTAGGAACAAAATATTTAGTTCATATATGAAAAATAAGAAGCATTGTGCAAGAATAAAGACACTTACATACTTCGTCTTAAATATAACTTAAAATAACCATCTGATAAATGCTCCCTTCTAGACTTTCATTAATATCTGCAATGCGTTTTTTTTTACTTTTAGAATTCTTTGTTATCCATAGTATTCCAATAATTAAAATTGTTTAATTCATAATTCTTAAAATACGAACATGCAACATAGATATTAGTGCTTCCTGGGGAAGAAATCCAAGGTTTTTATAAGGTTGTTTGATATATTTTGTAATGTATTAGTATTACTGATAAAGTAAATATACCCGTACGGAAGTCAGCAAAGCAAAGTCCTTGTATGATATTCGTATACAATAATAATAATAATAAACACTACAGAAATTATTATAAACTTTAAAAATGAATTTTTAGTGCAAGAATTGAATTCTAACGTCAATGCTGCTAGTCCATTCGAGCCGCATTGATTTGCATTTGTACAATAATAAAGAAATAATAAACAGCGTTAAATTATTTTTTGTATTTAGTAAGGGCTTCCTGTAAAAACGGGGTTGCCAGTCGTGAACTTATTCCTTATATCGAAACCCATTGAGTTTTTTTTAAAAGGAAAACGACATATCAAAGCAAAACTACTATACCCACGGCAAATCACGTCGGCTCGACTGGACTAGCAGCGGTGACGTTACTTCACAGCATTGAGGCCTTGCTTATAGGTGGTGTTGGCAATATGGAATCATAATTTATTAAAATATTAAACTACTACTACTATCCCATTGAATCATAAGATATCTACGATACGGCAAATAAATTTTTTTATTTTCAACTTTGTAGGCTTTTTGATTGAAGCATTTTCGATTATTTAGTAAAAATTAGTTAACAAGCTGATCTCAGTCGGAATATTTAGACATTAACATCCCTTTTAACCTGCCAAACTCCCATCTAAACTCTAAGGTGATAAAGTTATCAAAATATCTGATATACAGGACAAATTGGAACATCTAAAGGATCATATTTTGTTTTTACATGCTATAGACAAGCTCCTTAATTGAATGTCAAAAAATCAACGTAGGGTGAGTTTTAAATGAATAGTTATATTTAAACCCTCATTATATTTCGCCGTGTACAATTGATTGGCACTGTCAAAAAAATTTTTTTAACAAAAAATTACTACATGAATATATCATATGGGCTTGACGTTTGGATAGCATTCCATAGCCGTTTTGCTTGTCTAGCATTTTCATCTATTTCAAAATATGCCTTTAACATATCCAGGTATTAGAATAATAAAATTATTCGCTATGGTTAATCACTACTTTTCACGACATGAACCACCAAAGGAACAAATTATAAATAATAAATTTCGGCAACATAGTAACTCAAAACTTTGAATTTAATAAAAAAACTATAAATAACGGTATTAAACACATTTTTGTAAATGCTAATGCAGACAGGTACGCGAACACTCGCGAACTATCAATAACACTGATTTTTACATGGGGTGTAGTGTTGTCAGATATGTAAGATTTTCAGATAGGATATAAATTTCATTATAAATAAATCATGATGCTTTTCAAAACATTTCTATTAACCTAACTGACGGTTAATTTAGCTAACTGAACATTGAAAAAACGGTTCTTACCATCGCAACAGAAACAACAGAAAACAGCAAAAGACTATTATTTACTTGGGTTTGCACAACTAGCGCTGTTTACGCGAGGTTCCGATTTATAAAGATCTATGTACACGGTATAAAATTTAATTTAGTTTACTTTTTTTGAATGGAAAAACTGACCGAGGTCGGGGCTGGCGACCTAAATTTAACTTTTTTATTAACTTTTGCTAATATTGGTGTAAAATGGTAAATTTTTAAATAATAGTTTTATTACTTGAAAAAAGTGCAGGTACAAGGGAAAATAATGGTATAAATAGCATGAAAATGGAATGTCTGGCAATACTGATTAGGTGCGTGGTTAGATGTGTGAAGATCATAAGTTACATCACCCCGTTAAAGTATGGAATGATCGTATATTTTGCATTTTAGATACTGTTCATGAAAGCGTTCAACGTTATTAACTGAAGTCTATATCAATACCCCATGGAAACGTAGTAAATATCTGACACGCCACGCTAATATCGCAGTTCACATTATGGCATGGTTGCATTTTTATCACGTAATGGCCTATCCCGAATAAAGTGTTGTTTTCTCAAGAAAAAATTGATCTTTTTTTATAAAAAATGACGTATACTATCCTCCTAAACATCCAGAGTATTATGGAGGGAAACAAATGCAAACTATTAGTTACGTCCAGTGTAAAAAGTGACAGAAGTATGAAAATACTGCAAACTATTTTCCATCACCTGATTGTTGTTGCACCTTCGGTGTTTTACTATTAGAGGCCAATTAAAATAGTAGAGAGCTGATTTATTCCTTGAACTCCTACACATTTCAAATTATTGTAATAGCAGAAGGTAAGTACCTACTTCTTAAAAATAATAATCCTTTTATAAACTTTGAAAAAATGAGATGGGAACATTAAATTCCTCTCGAGATTCCCTAAAAAGTTTACTGTTCATCGGAAATTTTGGTTTTAGTTGTACATTCCATATGAAATACTTAAAAAGAAATGTTGATTGGTGCAAGAAAAAGTCAAAATTGTAGATTTCTTACATTGAAAGGTACTTCAAAATGTTTAAAAATTATTTCAAATGGAGCAATTAATCGTTTAAGTAGGTAATTATTTCATCCAAAGTTATTATTAATTCGGGCTCGATTTTTGATTCGTGGGTTAGCTAAACACACTTTCAGAATTCGAACTTTTTCAATTTTACATTTGTTTTGGAAGTGGTTATAGCAACAAATATTTTATGCTAAAGTAACTTTCCGTTGAAGTGGTTTGTATTAGAATCTCACCGATTTTTGTGAAAATATAATGCTAGGCAACATCCAACTTATGTTAACTCACGATTACAAAATCAAGTCTGGGTGCGAGAATTGCATAAGAAATGCGGCAACGTTGCTTCACTACATTACATCATTTTAGCTAAGATATAGAATGTTTCCAATAACCAGCAGTTCCAAAACAGTTTCATCGTATTTTTGTTGAAAGTCGATAACTGTTACACGTGGGAATTAAAAAAAAATGTGTCAGAGGGTTTCTACAGATGTCAAGAATCGTTCGTTTAAATATAACTACACACTTAAGACTCACCCTGTATACGTAAAAAGATATTTATTAAATGCTGTGTTTATTAAAACAAATATATAAATCCTTATATCTTCTTTAATTTTAAAACTAAATATGAATCTTGCACCCTGAATTTACCGAGATATTTGAAAAAAAAAAAACAAAAATTTCAAGCTGACCAAATCTTGTTCCTTAAATTTATTTTTTATTTTAGGAAAAAAATGTTCTAATAAAAAACATTTATTTCTTCAATTCTCCACAAAAAGATCTCTTGAATTTTTTTTCATAAAATCCACTGATCCTCAAAAAAAGAAAAATCCAAGATGGCGGCCATTTTTTTCGACCTTCCCCCGCAGGAAACAGATGGGAGTTTTGGTAGGTTAAAAAGGACGTTACTGACTAAACGTTGCTGCTGAGATCAGCTTATAATTATTGTTTCTACCTATACCCCCTAGATTGACAGCCTAAACCAAGTATGATCCAAAATACAAGTATACATACATAGATATGTATGTCGTCTATTTTTTTTTTTTTTTGCATTTTGGCTTTACATACAAAGTGTTTTAGCCACATGTATGTCGTCTATTAAACTATTTAAAATATTACACTTTTAACTTTACAGTCTGCATATTATAGCATACTACATGCATCTCGTCACTTTCTTAACTGCATCATAAAAAATATTAATCGTAACTATTAACGTGTATATATTTTACTTAATGTTTGTTCTCTTACACTCACAACATAAAATTGATTGACGTAATTTTGTTTATGAGACTACATTTACTTGTTTGTTTGTAAACTGATTGTGTAACAAAACTGAAATATACAACGTACGATAAAAAATATTTTTATTGTAGCTCGTTTAATCAATCATTTTGACAACGCCAGTCAAATATGAAGACAAACGTGTCCAGATTTATCAAAAATAATAGTTTAAGCTGCTCGTTAGTTTCCACATCGTAATTTATGATGGTAAGTATAATTAACGATAATATAAAAAGTAAAATTCTGAGGTCATCGACTAATTGAAATCGCTCAATTTTGTATTGGGTCATTATATAGAGAATGATTTTTTCTAGCCCAAAACTACTACTACTACTCAATAGTAGATCACACGCAGAGGTCGCTAGATTTGGAATACGGCTATTTATTACAATTTTTCAAAATACTTTCCATCATGATCAATACATTTATGAATGCGAATAAACCACTGATTTAAAAATATCTGCCCACTTCTCGTTCCAGATCTGTGCACATCACATTCAGCTATTGTGCCTTCTCTTCGGAAAACCGTTGGCCTTTCAGCTTACGTTTGACAATAGAAAATAATCCAAAATCACATTGGGCGAGTTCCGGACTGTAGGGAAGATGTGGCAACACTTTCAAGCCAGAAGATTCTGTGTACCAACAGCTTGATGTGCTGGTGTATTTTAGTTGTGGTGGATGCGCCAATGTTAAAGCAAGCACGAGATAGTTTATTGAAGGGCCTCAAGTTAATTTGGGAGGTAAACCTCTGATGTTCAATTCTTCCTCTATCTGACTACAAGTAATATGTGGATTTTCTTTAATAAGTTTTTCCACAGCGGTAACGTTTTTCGGAACAACTTCAGACGGCCGCCCTATGGGTGGATCATCGTCTAGCGAAAATATGCCTCTTACAAATTGTTTGTACCACCGAGATACAGTATTTCTACCTGGATCATCCTCACCAAATATAGCCGACATTTCGTTAAAACATTCTTCTGCAGTCGACCCACGTTTAATGTTATAGAAAAAAATCACACGGTACTCACATCGCGACAATTCAGTCATTGTTATACATTAACCAATACACAGGTACAGTTAATACTTAAGGCCCTGTCTCGATGCAGTGCCTGTTAAAGACTATTCCCCCCACACTACTTACTAGTGTATTGCATTGTTGCCTATCTTTAATTATTCTCGCGTATCCCAAAAATTTATTAGCGACCTACGTATAGCAAAAAAACTTACACGTGATAAGAACATATTTTTTTTTGTATTATAGCATATACAAGAGAAAATAGTAGAGGGTCTCTTACAACATTAAAACTTTGTTTTATACACTACTAAAAATTCATGGCATACTTTTGAAACAGTTGGGAATCTGAAGCAAGCAGGCTGCCATCCTCATTCGGATAAACAATATGTTCTTTCTTCAAAAAATTGTATCTAGTATTGGTATTGACGGATTCCGAACAATTTATTACATTTTTCTGCTACATTCTGAAAATTAGCCATACTATTCAATGTCATTATTATGAACTTTTTGATCATAATTTGTATGTCAGGTTATTAATGATTAGATAATTTTAAATTTTTACAAAGCGTAAGTTCTTTAAGTAAATTCAATAATAAATTAACTTCGCACCAATTGAAGTCGGTCAGTTGGAAATTGTCAATTTTCAACTGATGCCTCTCTGTTGGCTATAATAAATCACTGATCGTGACTTGTCCAAATTTTTTGTGTAGAAAAATATACAGTGTGTTTTATGTGATATTGCTTTTTTCTTTAAATTTAGATTAGGGCATACCTTTCATTAAGCACCCTGTGTATGAACACTGTGGCCAATACACATGCCTATTTTTAAATTTTGTCAATATCACTTTTATTTTTGGAGACCCAATAAAATACGTAATGTCATTTTATGGTTAAAGTACAAGTAAACACTTTTGCCTTTACCAAAATAGAAGGCTTTGTTAACAAATATTTTAATTTATGCCATACTTATGATCACTTTTTTGAAAGTTGTATTGTCTTTAAAATGCCGCATTTTAATGAGGGTTACGGTGTTGTAACGACATCAGGAAACAAATTCTGTAAAATTCAGACACGGGGAGGCCATACTATACAGTTGCAACTGCTGCTATGGACTAATTTTTGGTGAGAGACGCCCTTAGCGATAGATTTTCCATAGCAAGGAAATAAAGTGAAAATTTTCAACAAGCTGCAGAAATAGAAATTTCGAAAACTACAATTAGAAGATTAAGCAATTTCAATTTGAAGACAATACGTCCGGTGAAACATTTTCGCTGGATTGCACAGCATAAAACGAATCGGAGTTTTCTATGCAGCCTTTAAACGGGGGGAAAGAAGAGTGGCGCAAAGGTCTCTTTACTGATGAATCTAAATGTGTGTTCTACGCAAATTACAACAGATTACGCGAGTAGAAGAGGAATGAGAGGTCTATGGAGGAATTCAAGGTCGAATAGAATCCATTTGGTGGTGGTTCAGCCATGATGTGGGGAGGCATTTGCATAGATAACCGAGTTGGTCACTTTCTGGGATGGAACTGTTACAGCTAATCGATATGTTGACGTGGTATTTGAAACAGTAGTGTGTCTGTTTTTAGCTATCATGGGTCCTACTTCAATTTATGTACCTAGATGATAATGCCAAACCCCAAAGGGCTCACATAGTACGTGAGGACATGGAAGATCAAAACAAACAGAACTGATTGGCCTGCCTTAACACCTGATGTTAACCCTATGAAGAATATTTGGGATGCGCTAACAAGACGCGTGCCATCGCTCCCAGTTGATCAATAAACCTAAACGATCTATTGCCTTGCGTGAAGAATGGAATGCATTTCCACAAGACCATAAGAAGCATGTCGAGACGGTGTGAAGCAATCATTAAAGGTGGGCCTACTAGGTACTAATGTTTGCTAGTTCTCTTTTTTCTTAGTAATCTAATTGTCCTTGTTATTTTCTTGATTCGTTACCTATAAAATAAGCATTAAAATGTATGAAAAATTGTAACTACAAAAATAAGAGATATTGAAAAAATTTAAAGAGCATTGTTGCAGAGGCATGTGGCTACAATATTGGCCATTGTTCATATACAGAATATTCAGTGAAAGTCATGCTTCAATCTAAATTTAAAGAAAAGACTAACGTCACATAAAATACACTGTGTATTTTTATACATAAAAAATTTGGACAAGCCGCTACCTGAGATTTATAGCCAAAAGAGAGGCGAGTATTTTGGCGCAAAGTTTTTAAAATAGGCTTTTTTTTCAGATGTTATCAACAGTCGAAAACTGTCAATTTTCAAACTAACCAACCTCAATTGAGGTGAAGTTTTGTTATTTGTACAAGGGAGCAAAGTCTAACTATCCTGCCCGAGTGTGAAATTTATCTGAAGTGTATCAAAGCGTAATAAACACAAGAAGGAAAAAAAATCAATTTTAATAATTAAAATCCCGGATTCTAACACCAGAAATTGGCGATCCTTCTGTCACGAACGAAACTATTACTGAAGTGAATATTCTAGAAATTTATTGAAAATATGCTGTTCTTCGATCGCCAAAAACAGAGCATCGTTGTTTTCTTGTCAATATAATTGAGGAAAATGGTCCGTCCAAGTTGTGGAAAAAAAACGCCAAAAATACTTAGAACCATAGCAAAACACCTGAAATTACCCGGCCACGCTTTAGATGGACCTTTGCATCCGAGTGTGCATCGTTGTTTCTTGTTGCAAAGGATATTTTAAGTCTAAGAGACGTGACGGGTGGAAGTCGGCGGTTGTAGCCCAAGGATAAGATTCAATGGAAAAAAGCGACATCTTTAGAGTTGAAATAGAATAATTGTTAAATAGTGATTAAAAAATTGATTCTTGCAAAAAGGTATTTTTTAAGTTAAAAATCTAGCGGGAAAAACCTTTCTCTCCCGCTGAAGGAGAATAGCTTACTATCGACCTGTATATGCGGACGAAAAGCCTATATTTTTTTTAAGGGAACAGAAAAAATGTTTTTCCTACTGTTCAGTTCATCCCAGGACACATATGTTATAATAATACTTAGTGGATGTGGATACATACCCATCTCCATCGAGCGTAATCTGAGTATTTGCTAATACTCGTAGAACTAGACCAACTGTGGTTCTTTCATTACAATCAATGCCCAGAAGGCAACATTCCTCCCCTCTGCTGCCCATTCTTGAGACGACAACTAAGTACCTCGTCCTTGTAGGGTGCACACTTTCTAGTTTCACGGCCTGAAACAAAAAAAATAAACAAATTAAAAGTGAACACCGGTTTGTTTCTGGGTGTGTGTAGATCATAAGATTGTAATGTCGTATATATGAATTATATAAACAGTTAATGTTAACGAAACTGGCTAGACGAGAATTTTCACATTCATATCACATAAAGCGGTTTACTTCTTTAGGGGAAATATAAAAAAGAAAGGAATGTTAGGATAAAATTTAAAACGGAGTTGTGTTAGAAATCAGATTGGTAACGAAGGGGACACAGAATATTTAATTTTTTTTGTTTTTTTGTAAATTAACAATCTATATGTATGTATGTGTATATGTATGTATATATGTATATATTTTTATTATGAGGAAATATGTAATGTTTAAACATGTGTACTGATGCATTTTTTTATCACCTTATCATAATTTTTTTTATATTCCTTAATATCCATTACAAAATGTACGCGCCTAAAAATTAAACAAATTTATTATTAGAGTTAAATAATCGTAAAATATCTTAGTGTTATTTCAAAAAAAAAAAAAAAAAAAAAATAAAAAGAAAAAGGAACGCGGGATCATGCGTTTGTTTAATCTTTTTGTATTTATCTATTAAGAGGCATATAAGAAAAAAAAATTAAGGGAAAATATATATACCAGGATCATGGTACACCCTCCTTCTCTCCTTTAGTTTTGAAGATAATTGATTGAAATTTGGGATCTCCTATATACATAATAAGCGGCACTTTTTGACATACAAGTGATTTTTTTTCGCTTCCGGTGACACTAACTTTCGATATTTAAATGAAACACCATGTATTATTGCATTTTTGAATTCTGCACAATTTTCTGAATCCAACGACACTAAATAAGTGACATTTCAAACGTCAATATTTTTTATATAACTTAGTTTTTCATTTAAGTGTGCCATGCCGGTTCCGATTTATTCTAAATGTCCCGTGTAATGCTAAAAAAATCGAAATCCCGTCAAAAATACTAAATTACGTGATTTATAAGCAAATAAAGTTCATCAAAATGGTTTTTGGGGTAAAACAAAATTTTTTCAAATAGAACCATATTGGTACCGTGGTACCATTTATTAGTACTATTAATAAGGAACTTATTCATATGTCGTATTAAAATGTGCGAAAATACAAACAAAATTATAGCTAAAAGAAAATAATTTTGTTCTAAATACCTTGTTATAAATAAGATGGCTTTGGAATACAAAAAATAAACACATTACACATTACAACAGTTGTTTAAAATGGTGTCCATTAACGTCAATGCACTTCTGAACTCGCATAGCTGTTTCTTGAAGAACGTTCGCTAATTGTTGGGCCGTTATGCTACTAATTGCGTGTCTTACTCGTAGCTCCAGGTCTTCACGGGTTGTACCGGCGGTTGCGGAGACAATATTTTTTAAATGACCCCAAACAAAAAAATCAAAGGGTGTTAAATCAGGTGACCTTGGAGGCCACTTCACAGGACCATTCGTCGAAATTACGTTTTCTCCGAATCTCCGTTGAAGGTAATCAAGTACTATCCTCGAATTATGGGGAGAAGCGCCATCTTGTTGGAAATACATTCCCTGTCGTAAATGGAAAGGTAATTCAGCTAAACTGTCCTCAATTTCATTTTGCAGAAATCCCAAGTATCTGGCACCAGTCAGGGGTCCTTCAAATATTATTGGATCAATGATTCTACTACCGATTATTCCAAGCCAAACATTCAAACCAAACCGCACTTGAAAGTTACCCTCCCGTAATAAATTTTGATTTTCTTGTGACCAATATTTTGTATGTTGTCGGTTAAATAAATTCCATAAATTTGTAAACTTAGACTCGTCCGAAAATAAAATCATTCCTAAAAAATCATACTTGGCCGCACGTTATTCTGTAAAATCCAATCCTATGTTCGTAATCATTTTCGTACAAGTGCTGGTGCAACTGGTATTTATAAGATTTATAGTGGTATTTGTGCAAAATTCGGCTTACTTGTTTGGTGACTGATTTCCAATTCAAACCCAATTTGCCTTAAAGAAACAGTCATCAACTTCTACTCGAGCCAAAACATTAATTTTCGTTCCTTCGTCAAGAATGAAATTTTCTTCAGGATCATTATTGGGCTCACTCCGGAATTGATTTTCAAGACGATTAAAATAGTTTCTCGTTGGACATTGTCTATCAGGTTATCGTTCGGCATAAAGGTGTCTAGCCGCAATGGCATTTTTTCTGCATTCCCCATAAATAATTAACATGTCCACTTTTTCATCTTTTTTATAAATTTGCGGCATTTTGAACACAATTAACAAGAATTTTATACAATTTTTAAAGACAATAGAAACACAGGTAAACCAACAAATGTTTGACAAGCTATTTCATTGTTTTCAAAGCCACCTTAGTTAGTTACTTCTTAATATTTAATTAGAACAAAATTGTATTTTCTTATTTTCTTTTAGCTGTAGTTTTGTTTGTATTTATCGCACATTTTAATACGACATGTGAATAAATTCCTTATTAATAGTACTAATAAATGGTACCACAATACCAATATGGTTCCATTTGAAAAAATTGAGTTTTACCCCAAAAACAATTTTGATGAACTTTATTTGCTCATAAATCACGTAATTTAGTATTTTTGACGGGATTTCGATTTTTCTAGCATTACACGGGTCATTTAGAATAAATCGGAACCGTCATGGCACACTTAAATGGAAAATTGAACATTATATTATAAAAATTATTGACGTTTGACATGTCACTTATTTGGTATCGTTGGATTCAAAAAATTATGCAGAATTCAAAAATGCAATAATATACAGGGTGTTCCATTTGAAAATCGAAAGTTAGTATCATTTCCGGCGAAACCGGAAGTGAAAAAAAATATATGGGATATCCCAAATTTCAATTAATTATCTTCAAAACTAAAGGAGAAAAGGGGGTGTACCATGATCCTGTTACACCAGGTATATTAATTCTTTTTTTTTGTTTCTTAGCTTAGTTTGGTTATGCAAAATATTATCATAAAAACTTTAAAAATATGTTACATTAATGTTCGTTCTCTAACTGCACATTTTCTTGATTTTGTAGATTTCTTTAACACAAGTGATTTTGATATTATTGTAGTTAGTGAAATTTGATTAAATCAAAACATTTCATCCGATATGGTGATTATTGACGGGTTCAACTTTATCAGGCGAGATAGAGGATGAGAAAGTAGAGGAGGTGGTATAGGAATTTATATAAAAAATGCATATCTTTTAATTTGATGGAAAACAATAAAATAGAGGAAGTTTGGGTACTTAAGTATAAAGTTAAATAAATTAAATATATGTATTGGATGTATCTATAATCCTCCAAACCAGAATAATATTTTTATTAGTGAAATTGAAAATATGATAATTAATGCAGTATCAAAATGTGATACCTTTATATGCTTGGGAGACTTTAATATAGATTTATTAAATATAAATAATACTGCAGTAAACAATATTCTAAATATCTTTGATAGCACTGGTCTAAAACAAATTATTGATAGTCCCACTCGAATATCATTAAATTGTGCATCTTTGTTGGATTACGTCATTTTGTCTGATGAATGTAATTTCTCTGAAAGTGGTACAATCTCCTTGCCTAATATTTCTGATCACGAAATGGTTTATGTTAATTTAACATTTAAAGCGCAATATAATCAGGCAACACCCTGTATGCACCGAAATTTAAAAAATATTGATAATGAATTAGTATATGCTCATCTGCAGTCTCTACCATGGCGTAATATCTATAATATTGAGGAAAATATTACTATTTTAATGGATAATATTAATGAGCTTATTAAGTTAAGAGATAAATGTTTAAATAAATTTAAAAGAACAAAAAATTCTCAGCATTGGCATGAATATAAAGATCTAAAAAATCATACAACTAGTGCAAATCGAAGAGAAAAAAAAGCTTATTTCAAACAACAATTACAGAATAAAGATAGAAAAGAAATTTGGAATACTATTACAAAATTACATATCGGTAAAGAACAACATAAAAAGGTTTTACCAACAAATCTGTCTGATGTAAATGCAATAAACTAGCATTTTATAAATTCTGTACCTCAGACTACACCTAACATTACCAAGGTTGCTAACTATTACAACAATAACAAAGAAACTGTTACGTCGACCCTTACATTTAGAGCGATCACAGAGGTTGATATTTCCAAACATTTATTTTCAATAAAATCAAGGGGTTAGGTGCAGATGGCATACATGTAAATTTTATTATATTATGTTGTCCATTTATTCTTGAATATATTTTCATTATTGTTAATTTTTGCTTAAAACATTCGGTTTTTCCTAAAGCTTGGAAAGTAGCACATATAGTTCCTAAAACCGAAAATCCGCCAGGCTTAAGGCCGACAAGCATTCTGCCAGTTTATGAAAAATTTTAGAATATGAAATCAACATTCAAATCACGGAAATCTGATTTTAGAAAAGGACACAGCTGCGCGACTACTCTCTTAAATGTAACAGATCATATTTTTAGGTTCACTGATGCGGGAATGTGTGCAATGCTAGTGTTGCTTGATTATTCTACAGCTTTTGATACTATAAACCATGATATTTTATTATTAATATTAAAATATGTAGGTTTTTATGTCAGTGCAGTAACCTTCATGGCGCAGTACTTACAACATAGGAAACAAAAAGTTGTTTTAAATGGTGAATGTTCTGATAGTGCTCATATTTCGTGCGGGGTGCCGCAGGGTTCTATTCTCGGACCAATTTTATATCAAAGCAGATAGAAAAGAGGTGTACCTCTTTTCTCCCTGCTTCGACAGAAAAATGCAGCATACAGATGTATGCAGATGTTACACAATTATTTTACTCTTTTAAGCCCAGTACTTTTCAAAACAGTTGTGAAATTGTCAACAATGAACTTGATAAAATATATGAAACTTCACTACAACATTGCTGCATTTGAACCCCAATAAGTGTGCTGTAATGTTTTTTGGACGATAGGCTGATAGTCGGTTAAATTTGATAGAAGTTGGGTATTTCAATTTGCAAAAAATATATGAAAACAGAAGCATGTTATATTAGTCCCTGGAAATATCCTGAAAAGACTGAAAAATGTTAGATTTTTCAAAATATTTAACATTGAAAATATAGATCGCACTCGGTAACGCTGTAACATGCATCGAATTAAGCGATTCTTTTCAACTTGTCGAACGTCATCCCGGACCACAAGGACCACATGCCGACGTTATTCCTAATTCATAGGAGGCTGAGGTAAACGACCCAGTCCCAATCGTTGACCTATTACCATGGCCCACACATATTCGATCAGAGAAAGGTGGAATTACCTTGTTCGTCAAGGACAGCCCATGCAAACTAGATTTTCTAACTCTCTAAGGTAAGGCAAAGACAACAGGTTCAAAAAAAATCTGCTGAACGCTTCATGGAATGGACAATAAAGATGACCTGCTGCCATAATATAATAACACATCATCATATAATTTCCTTTGATAGAACCATATTTCGTTTTACGCAACACTGTAGAAATGACCTTTCTCCACAACATCTACGAACTCTCTAGCGTTCATCATGTGCCCATAAACAGAAGACATACTTATGTGATTCCTTCTTCGTCCCAATCTGATCTTGACTTCAAAAGGAATTAAACGGGAACAAGATCTGAATTCAAATGGAAAAATGCACCTATAATTTGATCGCATTGATATTTTGCGGCATGAAGCAGCGTTTCCAACTGACCTTGAAACTGATGTACCATCTACCACATAGATACATCAGTTTCTTAGGGACATATCTCATAGACAATCCACTTATTTAGTGGTTCTTCAATTATATCTTCTTCTTTCCAATCACGCCAACGTCACTGTATAAATTAACACTGTCAATATTTAGTACACAAGCGCCAATAAGAAGTACCACAAAAAAAAACTTTTGTAAACTATGTACGTACGCATTTATAACACTATACTACATAGTTCATCATAAGTGTTTAATTAATAACCTTAAAGCTTCAAACGCGTGTGGATATGATGAAATATCGAATAATTTCATTAAAAAATGTAAATGCTTCCTTTCTAGTCCATTAACGTACATCATAAATTTCTTTTCTAAATGGTATTTTTCCTAACAGATTCAAATTGGTTTTCTACCATTTTATAAGAAGGGAAATCCCAATGACGTCGTAAACTATAGATCAACAAATTTACTGCCAAGCTTTTCAAAATTGTTTGAACTTAGTACTAAAGAACAGCTAAGATTATTTTTAAATAAAAACAACATCTTGTCGCCGACCCAACATGGTTTTACTAAGAACAAAAGTATTGAAACGGTTTTATGTGCCTTTCATGATAAAATTATTGAGGCCTTAGATAGTAAACTTTTCACTCTAGGCCTGTTAGTGGATTTTTCCGCGCATTTGATTGTGTCGATCATGACCATTTATTAGAAAAATTGAATAGGTACGGAATTCAAGACATTGTTTTGAAATTTTTCACTTGGCATCTTGAAAACAGAACGCAAATCGTTAAACTGAACACTGTGTATAGCAAAAAATACGAGGTTGATAAAGTTGTACCGCAAGGCTCCATATTGGGACCATTACTATTTATAGTTTTTGCCAACGATTTAATTTTTACTTGAAAAAATATTCCAGGCTTATACCCTGTGTGCTATGCGGATGATACGAACATTTTACTCACTGAAAAATCTGCAAAACTTTTGCGAATTATCACTGAGAAAACTTATAATATGATTATTACTTGGTCGGAAAAAACTGTCTCTTTTTAAATAAAAGTAAGACTACCTATTTACCATTCTCTATCCAAAGAACAACGGCGGACTTTATAAATGAATTTTCTGCTTATAAAGATATCACTTTATCCAATTCACCAAAAATGCTTGGTCTATTTTGATAAAAATTTAGTGGAACTGTCATATCAACGCCCTATTTAATAAATTGACAAGTTGTTGTTATGGTCTACGATTTCTAACACAGCAAATTTTCACTCCCATCTGAGATACGGCATAATAAATTGGGGTAATAGTACTTAAGTTCATCGTATTTTCATATTACAAAAATATACAGTTTGAATTATTGCAAAGCTAAATTATCGTGATTCTTGCAGAAATTCCTTTAAACAATTATACATTCTTATAGTTGCTAGTACGTATATATTTGAGGTATATTCATTCATTTATAAAAACAAATCACTATTTTCTGTACACAAATTAAATCATGAATATAGTACAAGGCATAAAGACATTTTGCTACCCAATTCTCATCGAACAACTATGTACCAAAAAATTCTTTTCTATAATGGCTGTAAATTATATACTTTAAATGATGAAATAACATTCTCACCTAATACATACATTTTTAAAAAAAGATTAAAAAAATATCTTGTAGATAAAAATTGTTATACTTTGGATGAATTTTTTGTGATTTATTTTATATACTAATATTAAAGGTATACCATTTTGCCGCTTGTCTGTCTGTGTAGTTTTTATACATATTTTAGAACCATATGTGTACATTTTTGACTTTTGGTATATTTCTTGGATTTTGCTTTTTTCTTTGTAAACACTATACTTTTAATGGAGGAATAAATCATTATTGTTATTATTATTACTAAACATAAAACGTTTTGCCATTTGTATCAGCAAAAATAGGTCAGAACAAACAGAATTTTTTTTATACATATGTAAATAAATATGATAATATGTTATAATTACTGTTTCCCATAATTGTCAACACGAAGACAAAGATAGGACTAGGAAATTATAAATAAAATATGTAAGTATTACGTTACAAGATAAATCTATCTGTAAAAACATACGACAAACGTAAAAAAAAACAAAGATATGTTAAATACTTTAAACATTAATATTACACTATTATCAACTGGATTCTTTTTAACTGTTCAAACCTATTTCAAGTGATAATTCTTTAACTAATATCTTTATGTGTCAAATATCTGTTGCCTGTTGTTTTTAACTGCTGTTTAAATAAATCTATTACTATCTATTAGGTTGATTTTATGTACTAAAATCAATAACATATGTCCTAAATTATTAGATTAATAGGATGTATTATTGAATATATAAGATGTTAAATTAGAAAAATGAAAAATGATTTTTTTTGAAAGTAGATTTGTCCACCGAATTTTAAATTTGCTTTGTTATTTTTAAATACTAAGGACGAAATATTCATGCACTCATTATCATCAGAGACACTTTTTTAATATATTTATACCTAACTTCGTGGTCGGGCGGTACAGACATCTGGCTCTCAACCGATGTTCCGGATTCGATTTCCACTCGAGATTTTTTCTAAAACTATGTGTACAGATCTCCGACTAGACTGGACCAAATTCCGAGTACTGTCCAGCCGGCGAACGAAGATCCGCGCGACAAGTAAGAGTGCTGCCGATAAGTCGCCAGCTTTCTGCTAAACCATATGGAATATAATATATCTGCCAATGAGTAGGTGTGAATGCAAACAAACACAAAAATTTGCCTTGAATTAATTCATTTATTTCATTTACGCTTAATTGTGAATGGAATGTATAAATCACATTCTTTTCGCGGATCTTCTTTCCCCGACCAGATAATCGCAGAGTATTAAGTACACTGAACGAACATTGCATTGCATCAAATGGGTAAAGAGCGACGGTGGTCGAAAATTAACCTCCATTAGCTATGCATACACAAGAGGACTTTATGCAGGATTAGGTCCAACGGATCAAGTCCTTTGGTCCTCGACTGAGATGATCCGTTAGGTTCAGTCTTTCGTTATGCTCACTAACGTAAAAAGTACGAACACCTCGCATATGGCGGAATAACCCACAGACCAGATCTTTTCGTGTGTGGCGAACAGATCCTCAAATATTTGAGTTGAGAATTTAACCCGTACAGATTAAGTCAGCGATGTTTCAGGCAGTCTTAAAAATTGACGAATTCCATACAATGTTAGGTACGACCAGCGCACTGCGAGTTGAAATGTGTTCATTAGTACGGGAACCATATAGGCCAAATACTTCGGACCGCGTCCGCTGCATTTACAAGCATGGCATAGAATAAAGGAACTGGACCACCTTTTTCCATATAAAAGTGAACATTTTGGATCAAATATATTTATATATGGATAGCGGTAGACGAAATGACGGACGGAATAGGCAATCATGTGACAAATGTGATAGTACAAATTCTAGATCCTGGTAGACCATCGCGTCCCTTGCATTTTTATTACTAAAAGAGTTGGGAAATGCAAAAACTGTATGGAATTTAATTGTAGCCTCGCTGAAAGCAATAGGTATTACTAGTTAAGAAGTAGCAATGATAATGACTGATCCAGTACGGCACATGTTTAAAGCTGGCCAGTTACTAAAAGCTGTCTTACTACATTTAATACATGTAACATGTATGGTCCACGACCTACATTTGGTAGCAGAGAGATACCAAATGTAGCTTTTTTTGTGAGAGCCACTAAACACGTTAAAAATTTTCGTGTGGCCTGTCCCGATATTTCATTGTCACGACAATCTATTTTATCATGTTGAGGGTCATGGTTGGAAGCAGTTCTCTATAGTTGGAAACAATTCTCAAGTATCACAAGTATTTTAATAAAGTAAAAACTTATGTGCTTCGGTTAAATCCTGGTGACTCACAAACCATCTAGGAGGCTCAGCAACTATTTAACAATCAAGATATTGAGGATGATAATATACAAGTTATTTATAACAACTAGAATGTAGTATTGGACAATATCCGCAAATTAGAAAGTTCTTCCTTATCCCTAGCACACTCTCTTGAACTATTTGATATCATACAAACTGTATTACATACATTGACAAATATCCCCGGGATGCGGGTTATTTACTGACATTTTACAAAAAAATCCAGGATATGCAAAATTATGTGATATTAATCGGTGTTTCAGTGAGAAACACCTCCGTCGATGTATTTAAACAAGGAAGGAGGCGTCTCTTGGAAGAAAATATAGAAACTGTGTTATTTATTTATTTTTATTTTATTTTATTGCCCAATAGAAGTAATCCAATTACAGGACAAAGTAATTAAATTCAGTTGTAACAGTAATTACAACATATAGGTACAAAATATTTTAATTTGTGTGTAGAAAATAACCATAACATTATAACTAATAATAATATATATAAAAGAACATTTAATAGTATCTAAATATACAAAGAAATAAAAAGAAAACGAGGAAGGAGACAGATGAAACAAAAAATTAGAAAAAACACATGATTAAAGTACGAGTATACGGATCAGATGAAATTACATGGATATAATCAATTATTGTATTCATTACTTATAGAAATAATAACCTTTTGATATTTGCAAAAATATAGATAAGTGATTAATATCACATAGATGAGATATTTCATTAAAATTCTGACACATAAATGCATGGGTGACTATGAGAATAATCGTTCTACCACTCGCGAAGTAAAATGTGTGGATTTGCTGCAAGTTAAGACTAAGAGCCAGGAAGATAACTTGAGGAAGTAATTCAGGTAAATCAATTAAATTGTGTAATAGTTTATATAAAAATAAAGGACTAGAAATAACTCTTCTATGTTCCAAAGATGGAACATCAAATCTGGTGAGCGAATCCACATTATTGTATCCTCTATTAGGATAGATACCGTCTGTTTTGAAAGCTAAGAATTTTAAGAAACGCCTTTGGACACTTTCAAGAGAATTCTTACGCACGTTATAATAAGAATACCATATCAGTGATCCGTATTCAAGTTTAGAGCGAACTAACATAAAATAAAGAACTTTTAGTGCAGACGTGTTGGAAAAACAACTACAATTCCTTATAATAAAACCTAGCATTTTCAACGCTGAAGAAGTAATTTGTTGAGTATGATTTGCAAGAGACAGTTTCTTGTCAAAAAGGATTCCAAAATCCTTCACTAAAACACAACGAGAGAGTGTTAGGCTATTGTATGTGTAATTGAAAGTTATCTGCGCGCTGTTACGTGTATATGAACATACTTTGCATTTGGAGACATTCATTTGTAGTTTATTTACATTGCACCATTCTTCTACCATATCAATTTGTAATTGTAAGTTTACACAGTCATCAAGGATATCCACAGTGACATATAACTTCAAATCATCAGCAAAGAGGTATTAGAGTTTAAGATTTCCATAAGATCATTAATGAATACGATAAATAAAAGTGGCCCTAGGTTTGACACCTGCGGCACCCCAGACGTTGTAAGGTAAATATCAGAATCATAGGCGAGATATTGAGCTCTATTGTTTAGATAAGAAGTAAATAAGATACTAAATCACAAACTATGTAACTTATTTAGCAAAATGTAATGTGCAATTCGATCAAAGGCTTTCGAAAAGTGTGTGTAAATATCTACTTGGCCTCTCTGATCCATAGATTCTGAGATATACTAATAACCTATTGCAAGATTTGAAACTGTTGAGCATTTTCAAGAAAGCCGTGTTGCCTGGGTGACATAAAAGGTTTGAACTGTGGATAGATTTTAACGTATAGTGATCTTTCAACTACTTTGGCGAAGTTACATAATATAGAGATAGGTCGATAGTGTTCAATATTGTCTGGGGAATCGCATTTTAAAACTGGACATACCCTTGCTAATTTCCATACGTGGGAAAATGTACCCTCTTTGATGATTAGATTGAATATAATTAGTAAGGAAGGAACAAAGGCAGAGGCACAATCTTTTATGCCAAAGCTTGGAATGAGATCGAGGACATTTTGTTTGGTAACTTTTTTATAGCATCTCTAATGTTATTTTCAGTAAATAAATCTACGTTAATACAGGGATAGTTCATATAAAATACATATCCATTTCCATCTGGAACTTCAGACTTGGGAAGATATACACTACTAAAATAATTGGCAAAGCCGTTCACTATAGCAGTCGGATTATCAAAATTTGGATTATTGAAACATAAATTACTAGGTATTCTTGAAGACCCTTTTTTTACCATATGACCAGAAATTCATTGGATCATTTGATATGCTATTTTCCACATTGCAAATATAGTTATTATAGGCTATTTTTACTTGGCTTTTAATAAGAACTCGCATTTTTGAAAATTCTAGATAATAATAGTGAGCATTGGAGTTTTTATATTTTTTTCTATAATATAATTTTAGCTGAATGTTATGTATAATATTCAAATGTTCTCACGCGTTTTCTTTGAGCCTTTGTCGTCTGTACAGGACAGCTGAAAATTGAGTTGACTCACCCTCAACAAATAAAAATGAACATAAATCCTAAAAATTCAATATATTAGCAACAGTTTAACATTCTGTATCTCGAAAGTCATTTAAGCACACGTGTTTATACAACAATTTATACAATAATGCTATAGGTTTCCAGGCTAATATTAAGATATTTTAAGAAAAAGTGGTGTATCCAGAACTGGATACACCACTGGCTACAAACGTACCTCTCATTCGTTTATAAAGTATGACTGTTTGTTATACATTGTATTTATACGAATGTATTAATAAATAATTCATGTAATAGGGAACTTAATGTATAATTAATTCAATATTACTCCTACTTTGTAACAAGACATTTTCCCGTTTTGCTGCGAATCTGTTCAACGATTTTATTCTGTTCATTGAATTCCAAGAAACTGAATTAATACAGGCCGGTTGATGTAAATAAATCATGTTAAAAATATAGAAAGGGATCAAGTATGTATATGGTGTGCTTGATTTATAACTACTTAGTTGATAGTGTTGGTATAAAAACATTTAATAAAAGGGGTTATATATATTTTGGAATCTCCATTTCTGTTGTACCGAAGATAAAAAAACTCGAAAACTAATCATTAACTGTTTCTGGGATTAATTAAATTAATGGTTATCCACTACCCAACAGATACAAATTCCATTTGCGGGATGGAAAGTACAAAATACATTTATCACAAAGAGAAATAAATACCTAATTAACATATGAAAATTGCAGGAATAAAAAGAAAGTACAATTTCAATCATAAAACCGTAAGTATAAAACTTATAAATTCAACTTCTTTATCAAATCTATACTATAGTTAAAGATATCAATTAGGCTGCTAAAATTATTATAATTACAGCATATTCTAAACAGAGGCGAGTATTTCTGAACATATGTTCTAGGCATGGGCAGATAAAATATAATGCTTTGTCTAGATGTGTTAATTGTTTTGTACAATTTTCATCATGTGTGTATAGAAAGCAGGGAACGTCAACATCAGTAACAATATCATTAATGAACAGATTGAAAAATGGCGGACCTAATATAGAGCCTTGAGGCACTCCTGATGTTTTTGTGAGTTTAACCATAACATTCTACAAACAGTATTTTTGAGATAGGTGGTGAAAGTTTCCCGAAAAACCAAATTTTATGAGTTTTTTAGTAAAATGTTATTGTCCAGCTTATCGAAGGATTTCGAAAAGTCGGTGTAAATAACATCGAGCTATGCATTGGCATCATAGGCAGTAGTTATGTATTGAATAAGACAACACATATCGGTTGTGGTAGATCTTTCACATAAAGTTATGTCGAAATTCCGCAATCTGATTTTTCATGTGATTAAAAACACCGGCACACAAAAAAAAAGTTGTTTGTACATTTGACGCCATCTACCTCTTGACATGTATTTCGACCCGCTGAATCCGAATTTGAAGTCAGTTTGGACCGTACACCCTCAAATATCGACTAAATTGAAAAACCGTAAAAAATAGCGAAAATTGGGTGTTTCGGTAATAAAAAAAAATTTTGTGGATCTAAACCAAGCCTAATTTTTATGTATTTCGATCCGCTGAATACGAATCTAAAGTATATTTAGACCATAAGCCGTTTTAAATCTAAGTAAATTGTAAAAAACCCTCGAACATTGCTATAAATGGCAAAAAATTGTGATTATGTTAATGAAAAAAATTTTGTAGACCCGGATCGAAGAGGATTTTTATGTAATTTGATCTGCTGAATTCGAATCTGAAATATATTTGGCCCATTAATCCCTCAAAATCTCAAAAAATCGCAAAAAACCGATAAAATAGCAAAAAATTGCAGTTGAAAAAATTGAAAAAAAATCTATGAAACACGAATAAATACGCTTCTTGTATTTTTTTTATGCATAAAATACAAGTTTAGAATCTGAAAATGTGAAAAATTGTAAAATCTATAAAAATGACGTATAAACAGAATGAAAATTTTTTTTCATCAACATAATCACAATTTTTTGCCATTTGTAGCCATTTTCGAGGGTTTTTTTACAATTTACTTAGATTTAAAACGGCTTATGGTCTAAATATACTTTAGATTCGTATTCAGCGGATCGAAATACATAAAAATTAGGCTTGGTTTAGATCCACAAAATTTTTTTTATTACCGAAACACCCAATTTTCGCTATTTTTTACGGATTTTTAATTTACTCGTTATTTGAGGGTGTACGGTCCAAACTGACTTCAAATTCGGATTCAGCGGGTCGATATACATGTCGGGAGGTAGGTGGCGTCAAATGTACAAACAACTTTTTTTTTTGTGTGCCGGTGAAATTAGTTTCACAAAGTAAAATTGCAAATTCTTTAGAAAGAAAAACTAATGAACTGGATGTGGTTACTGAGTGACTAACTACACAAAAACTCTTCGTATAAATATGTGAATGGTTTTGTCTTTGTTGTACACATTGGGTTTTCCCATTTACCATGTTTCACGGCCCCCATATTCTATTAATTATTATTATTCATTTTTATATTTTAAATTCTGTATTATTATGTTACCTAACGAAAACGAAACAAATTTCCTATTATACTATTTTATATCTGATTCTGCCAAAAGAACAAAAAATAATTAGTTGTTTTTTACAAAATGATCCGTTCAGAAATTTTGTAATAAAACACAAAAGGTCAAATTAAATTTGTAGCAGGATAAATACTAAAAATCATCATGTACCATTTTAGGTATAACATTCACCATTTTAGGTATAACATTAACTAGTTCATAAAAAATACAAATTAGATGTGTAAAAGAACAACTAAATTATAGATCAAAACAAATTAACTGACACAAAATAAACAATATCATTTAGACGCAGACATGTCTAACAGACAAACCTAAATAATAGATAACGTAATAGAAACTATACGTATGCACAAGACGGTGTCACTGGTGTCTATATTGTTATTTATAAGCATTATATATTTAGAATGCATGGTTGGTAAACAGTGAAAGTGTTTATGGTACAATAAAAACAAAGAAAAAATATTTGTTGATTACGTGTAAAAATGTCGTATGTGTAATGTTTGGAACGATATGAAATTATAGTTATTGTTTTGTAAGGTCTACCTGTTGTCACAACCGCACTTCTTTATCATCTATTATAATATGCGACCAATGCACTACCTGGCAATTACCATTAAATTTTAAATTATTCAGGTTAATGACATTATTTTGCTACAGGGTGCCTACTTTATATTTCGTCCCATTTCAAATGCTTATATCTTCGGAACCATTCAAGATATTAAGATGCAGTTCTTACCTGTCATTTTCATTTCGTTTCCCTTTTTTTTAATTACTTACCTTTTCCTTTGAACTTTGAGTTATGCTGGAAGCATTCCTAATAAGCACACATTATATTTCGTATTGCCGTTCTCGAATTACAATAACTACTTGTAGTCGCAATTTTTCTAAGCTCGGGCCGCACGTATTTCAAAACAAATTCCCCCTCACTGTCCCCGTCACCAAGCTCGTCCACACTCATCGACTCCTAACCACTACTTCTACCGCAATTTTTCGTGCGTAACGTATGGAATAAATTCATTATTTCTTAAACAAAAAAAATCCTCGGACATGTCGATTTTTAATTTCAATTGCGCACCTTATGCTTTGTTTTTTGGTATTGACGTCTCACTGTTTCCGTTATGACATCATCGATATATTTTTTAAATAGAACACCCTGTATATTTTTTTCATTTTTGGATTCTGAATCAATAGCTGATTCCAAAAATGTATCACACTTAGGGATT
Organism: Rhamnusium bicolor; assembly: GCA_029963845.1. Lineage (NCBI taxonomy): Eukaryota > Metazoa > Arthropoda > Insecta > Coleoptera > Cerambycidae > Rhamnusium > Rhamnusium bicolor. The sequence continues at coordinate 244,659 of JANEYF010000342.1, read as the reverse complement.
AAAAATGATACGTAATTTACTAATGTTTCATATTTTGTTTGAACAAATAAGTCACTAGAACTAACGATTAGTTAATAATACAAACAATTTATAGTAAATGTTCCAACTGTACTCCTTGTCGTAGCTGACAGTACCCTAAACAATGAATAAAGTGTTGCTGAACCAAGTTTATAGTTTCCTGAGAAATGTTGTTTCTTTCTGTTCTAATTATCTCTTTTAATTCAACAATGTTTTCCGGTCTGGTTTTATAAACTAAGTTTTTTAGATGGCCCCACAGAAAAAAATCTAATGGATTGAGGTCCGGTGACCTTGGTGGTCATTCGATGAGTCCACGTATATCAATCCACGTGCTCAGAAATATTTGTTCAAGAGACCTTCGAACGTCTGCTGCATAATGGGGAGGTGCACCATCCTGTTGATACCAGAGGCTTTCGTCAATATTTTCAGGATTAATTCTACTGGGGAATAAATTTAATAATGTTGGGATGAAACAGCCCCTTAAAAATTGGAGTTATGCCGGTCCGTTTACAGTTCCATCGAAAAAATAGGGTCCACTGATTCTATTTCTTACAATTCCCACCCACAGATTTACCTTTTGTGGATACGGTGTGTGCTGCTCCCGCATCCATCGAGGGTTTTCACTTGCCCAGTATCTACAATTCTGACGATTCACTTCACCATTTAATTTGAAAGTGCATTCATCGGAGAAAATCATATTTTTTATCAGAAGAGGATCACCATCGCACATAATCATCATTGTTTCACAAAATTGTATCCTCGGATCTGGATCATCACTTAGTTCTTGCACAAAATGAATCATAAAGGGATGCCATTTTTTCTAATTTTAATACCGCATATACACTGACGATAATCGCGACTAACCTGGCGAACGCTGGTATGTGGATTTTCTTCAACGGCCAGTAAAATATTTAATTTTGTATCCTCGTCACCACCTGGAGACCTGTTTTGGGTAAATCTTCCACCGTACCAGTCTCTAATTTTTTCCAATTTTACTTACTGTCGATTGAGTTATGGGTGGTTCTGGATATTTAGTATTAAATAAATTACATACTTCTCGTTGAGTTTGCATCCTATCATATCCAATCAATGTAAGAATATCAATTTTCTGCTCTACAGATACACTAATGTTATAAATTAAAATAAATCGACAACAATTATTGAGAAACCACTACTACCACTATATTATTAAGTGATTCACTGTCAAAGACAATAATGACAACAAAAGAAAAACAAAAACTTCAAAAAATTAATAAAAAACGTGTTTATTTTACTTTTTACTTGTTTTTTTTTTAATGGCCGTATCTACCAACATATCAATTTTAGACGTTAAGTGTGATGCATATTTTGAAACAGCTGTTGAAGCAGAATCCAAAAATGTGGAAATATAGAGGGTGTTACATTTACAAAATATATCGATGACGTCATATCGGAAACAGTGATGACGTCAAATAAAAAAAAATAAAGGTTAAAGTGCGCAATTAAAATTAAAAATCGCCGTGTCCGAGAATTTTTTTCTAAATATTTTTGTTTAAGAAATAATGATTTTTTTTTTTTTACTTTACGGACACACTGTATACACGAAACGTGCAATCCGAAGTCGCTCATTACGAATATGCATACCGCATTGAGCATGTCTACGCCTATTTTCGAGTATAGGACAACTTTATTATTTCAAATGGGACACCCTGTATATTTCTGTATATTCAGAAACCTTGATCTATCCCCTTTGCAAAAACCTATCACATGTTATCATTTTCTTTGAAAATGTTGGTTATGTTATAAGTAAAGCTGCAAATCGTTTCTGTGTATCATGGTCGTAGAGTACAGATGTACTTACTGTCGCCAGCATTCACCTTGACCGCGAAGCTCTTTCTCCAGTTCAGTCTATTATTAGCTTTCGAGTTGTGTACACGTTAAGCCACTTGGGCGTATTGCATATTGTTTTTGTGTTTCTATTTTATTTGTTGTACTGTATTGTTAATATTAATTTAATAATAAAGCATGGCAAACGTACGCAGGGGTAGAAAACGGCCATTTGCTGACAAAGTGAATAAATTCATAGGTGAATTCCCGGATTTATTCTCCGATGGTGCTAAAATAATTTGTAAGTGTGCGAGAAAAATTTTATGTGCCGAGATAAGCGTGATTGTTGACTTCACGTAAATAGTGTACACCATAAAAATAAAAAAATGGCGTGCCTTCGACAACACAGTTTATGTTTGATTTACAATTAATGCTGATTGCCTGTGATGTTCCGCTGCACATACTCGATAAACAACCATTTCGAGAGTTCTGGAATAAATACAATGCTCAGGTGAAGTTACCAAGTCGCACAACGTTATGTAACTATCTACCAATTGTACACGTAGACATGGTAAATAAGATGAAATGTGAATTAAAAAATACACGGCTGTTGTTATCTGTTGATGAGACAACAGGTTGTAAAAAAAACTCTATTTTAAATGTTATAGTACGAGTACTGGACCCTCTTAAACTGACAGTTCCACTGTTACTATCTAGCAAAAGACTAAGTCAGTGTACTAGCGAAACAATTACCAGGCTGGTGCTGGAGACGTTAGAAAAATTTTAACCGTCAAAAAGTCAAGTGTTGATGTTTGTGACTGATGACGCCGTGAAAATGCGTTCGGTAGGCCGTTATTTGCAAGAACAAGGTTGTACGTTTATACATGTTACATGTAAAGTGCATGCTTTACATTTTGTGGCAGAAACTATTCGAAAAGGTTTTCCAGAGGTGGATGCATTAATAGCAAGTACAAAAAAAGCGTTTCTTAAATCTCCTAAACATCTCCGTGCATTTCATAGCAAGTGTCCCGGTATTCCTGAACCACCACAGCCGATTCTTACACGTTGGGGAACATGATTGCAGGCAGATTTTTATTATGCTGAATATTTCCAACAAATAAAAGCTGTGATACTACAATTCAATCCAGATGAGGCTGCAGCTATTAAGGAAAACCAGACAAAATTCGAAGATATTTCCGTTGAAACAGCTTTAAAAAATACTGCGAAAAACTATAAACCATTACATGAAAGCATAAAAAAAATTAGGAAACAGTGCGTTGTCGTTAGCGGAGTCACTGCAGATAGTGGACGAAGTGGTTTTACCAAATTAAGACAAATATGTGATGGTGCAGCCCCAGATTCGTTAAGTGCGTTCAAGGACTATTTTACGTATGTGTGTATTACATCAGTAGATGTCGAACGGTCGTTTTCAAAATATAAGAATATATTTTCACCAAAGCGAACATCACTCATGGAGACAACCATAGAAACATACCTGATGCTGCAAAATGGCTACACATCTTCTCCAGTTTGTGATAAGCAAGCTAGTTCATCAAGCTAGTTAAGAGAATAAGTTTTACATACATTGTTATAAATTGTAACAGTTTATTGTTTCTCGTATTAGTTAATTTCGCGTACGCCACTGTCCCACGGAACATTTTTGACAGCCCTAGAAGCCTTTGAATAAACTACTTCAGAGATATAAAAAATACAAAAATTTTCAAATATCTTGGACTTTTCGTTGTGATTTTACACACACTTATTCCAAATATCAAAACCGAAAAAAGGTATTTATAAATTACGTCAATTAAGATGAGTGAAGCCATAATAGTATTTTATATAACAAGTGGCTAAAATGGTGCTTTTAGTTACAAGTGGGGCGTTTATAGTACGAGCCGAAGGCGAGTACTATAAACCACACGAGTAAAAAAAACACATTTTAGTCTCGAGTTATATACAAAATTTTTTGTATCGTCATTCGAAATTAGAAAACAGTATAATTTTGTAAAAATACGGCAAATTGACAAAGTTACCTTGTCGTAATGACTAAATTCTATTGCTGTTTCCATAGAAACCAATAATAAAACAACGAAATATTGAACGATTTAAACGTCGTATTTGCCAAATTCTACTTTACAATAATTATTATTTGGAACAAAATGAGTGATAATGAGGAAGATTTTATTCCTGGTACTCCTCCGGAAATCAGGGAGCAACCAATTGCTGTAACTTTAGGTTTATTACCAGCGAAATCTAGAAAATTTAGGAGATCTTCGGCATCACTATTAGCTAGCTCTGGAGCTGATATTCTTACTTTAAAACGTCATGGGGGATGGAAATCCTCAACAGTTGCTGAGGGATATATAGAAGATAGCATCCAGAACAAAAAGGAAATTTCAAAACAGATATTTTCAAACAATACTACAGAAATGACTGTCTGCCGATGTAGTCGTTGATGAAATTCAGACCAACCACCATATTAATATAAATGAATCAAATATTTTTCGCACATCTGAACCTATAATTCCAGGAATAAATATAAATAATGTTAGTAACAGTACTATTCATATAAATTTTCGTTAAACTATGAATAAAATTGTTCATGAAATTTGTTAATAATTAATAAATATTTCATGTAGAACTTTAATTTGTTGTCTTTATTTCACACTTTTTTCTTTATTTGTCACTTGTCAATAATAAGATTGTTTTGATTCATTGAAACTGTTCTATAAATGTCATTTTAAGATATGGCATTACAAAAAATATTTTTTTTATGAAAAACATTGCCCTTCAGGTGAAAATTTTTCTTCAGTGTGAAAATAAACATAGAATTCTCTCTACACCCCTTTTGTGTCAGGAGATAGTGTAAAAAATGTTACATTTTTATATATGGGTCATTCTTTTACAAACCGCACACTAAAAAATACTTGACATTTTAGATTCGTCTGAAATTTTTTTTTACAGCTTCTATACGTAAATTTTTTTTCGAAAATATCCATTTATGAAGTTTTGGTATTTTGCTGGATTTTCTCCAATCGTCTCATACATGAAATTTATTATCTCCAGTTGTACTGATCGGATCAATGTCATTTTTTTTACAGTTTACGTGTTGTTACGTTAGCTTTCTAAAAGCATAAAAAAATTGTTTTTCAATGTCAACATATCAAAAATAATAACAATGTAATTGTTTAAATAATTGTTAGATGCTGTTGCCCCAGGTTTAGTTAATTTTAAAAAATACCACTTCATTCTTCATCATGTTCCTTAGAAAACGGCATTGGTGAAAAAGTGGTATCTCTATGAGGTCAAAAGTTATTAAATATTTTCGAGCGCTTGTCAGGCGACGCGCACGGAGCCGCCGCGCCGTGCCGGGCGTAGCGCGCGGAACGTGCAATCAAGCTCCCTTTAGTTTTAAATATATGTAAATGTTTTCATTCTGTTGTTCGACAACGTCGTATACGCATGCCATATTATTACTATTATATTTTAATCTAAAACTAGCGATAATCATAAAGTGTCGGTACAATGCCGAAAGCATCAAAATCGTCGATTGGTCCGAAAATCAAAGTAGATCGATGCTTCAATCCCTTCGATATGTCTTCACATCGTAAAAGAGAAAATCTAAGACCAGTTTCGAAGCAACATTTAGTGGCTCTTAACTTACCGGTAACGGATGAGTTCCTTCAGCGAAAAATCTGTAATACTTGCCGTGTTAAATTGTTTCAATTACGCGAGAATCGCGAAAAGAAGTTCGAATCAACTGTAAGTAATATTTTTCGAAGCAAATTTATTTAATAAAATTTCATTCATTATATGAGACAAGGTCTAAAATATCCTAAAATTATAAAATAAATTGTTAAGCTTCAGGTTAACTGATGTATGTAAAAATTACATTGTTTTTAGAAGGAAGAAATTAATGATTCTGATTTTGACGCTTTGGAAAGTAATGACGTTAACTGGAAACGTTCTCCTGAAAGTCACGGTGTATCTTTTGAAGAAGACAAAGTGGCAGTATCTGCAGTAATTGATTCTATCAACCAGGGTTGATAGCAATTGAAGTTAAGATTATGAAATAAAATGTATACTTTGTGCAAAAAAAACATTTTGTATACTACTCAGAAGCTAATGAATCAAATTGTTTAAATTTAGTTTCTTACTTTTATTTTCTCACGTCGTGATATTCAATATTAATTTAGTAACCGGGAAGTAACTATAATGTTCTTTTTATTATTTATATTAATTTTTATACATTAATGTTATCAACAAATATTTTAAAACTATTACGCAATACGGTAAACATTCATTAATATAAAAAATAAGTGCAAATGCCTGAGCCCTCTGAGGTGCGCGGAGCGCGCCGCCTGACAAGCGCTCGAAAATATTTAATAACTTTTGATCTAATAGAGATACCACTTTTTCACCGATGCCATTTTCTAAGGAACATGATGAAGAATGAAGTGGTATTTTTTAAAATTAACTAAACCTGGGGCAACAGCATCTAACAATTATTTAAACAATTAAATTGTTATTTTTTTTGATATGTTGACATTAAAAAAAAAATTTTTTATTCTTTTAGAAAGCTAACCTAACAACACGTAAACTTTAAAAAAATGACATCGATCCGATCAGTACAACTGGAGATAATAAATTTCATGTATGAGACGATTGGAGAAAATCCAGCAAAATACCAAAACTTCATAAATGGATATTTTCGGAAAAAAATTTTTTAAACAAAATCCTGAAATACGTGTCAATTAGTTTTACGTATAGAAGCTGTAAAAAAAATTTCAGACGAATCTAAAATGTCAATTTTTTTTTTCATGAAATCCGTGCGATTTGTAAAAGAATGACCCATATAATATTGCGAAACTTGGCAAGTTTATAAAATAAAATGTTGGTACTTTTACAGGATATTAACATATGTCCAAGCAATAACCCCTAATTTTTTTCTAAAATTTTAACCCATCACTTTGTTTGTAATTCACATTTAAGGTGAGGGCTCAATACTTTTGAAATGTATACTAGTTCAACATCAAAGACTGAATAAATACAATATTTAGTGATTGAAATTGCTATGTGAAATTTTGAGTGTAGTTGGTACGGAAAGGGTTGAAGCAAGTTGAAAGTAAATTGTGTCTCAAAACTTGTTCCCTTAAAAATAAAAATTGACACGTTTATTAAAAAATGATTCCTCCGAGCTATTTGAGGTGGGGTATTTCAGTTCGAACACAATGTAGAATAAACCGATTATTTTGAGTTGTTCTATCGCCCTCCAAAGTTTGGCATATTACTTTCTGGACACCTTGTATATAGTCTACAAAACAATAATATTTGTCAGAAACCCCTATCGGGTAAATTTTTTGAGATTTCCACTGCAAAATGTAAGGAATGTATAAATTTACTGATTAATGAACCCCTGAATTAAATTTATTTTGGAACTTCTCCAAACGTTTCAGAACTGGACAACAACTTTTGTTGAAGGCTTTTCATTAACAAACATTACTTAGATGTAACTAACCAACAGATGTCCAGTTTTATATTTAATATTGACCTTGTTAACAAAAAAGTCGGGAGATAAATCACACGTGGGATAACAAAATATAGCAACATATTAATTTTTATTTGTTTCAACGTCGGCACTGTCATCGTTTTAGAAATATCCAAATATTTCTAATACCAGTAGTGGGCTAAATAATTTCTTGCATTACTCAAAAAGGAGTCCTCCCACAAATACATACATAAGATACCGACTAAAATAAGACATTGCACATTTTTAATTCGTAATTCGTTTCAAAAGAAGGTAGTGGCTATTAAAAACGTGTAAATCCTTCCGGCCAATTATCTAACCTTCTACTGCTAATTATGTTTTAAAAAAAGTAGCTTCTATAAACAATAATGACAGGTGTACTGTATGCTAATACGCATAAAAATCTCGGTTATGGGTATCCCTGTGCATAATGTTTGAAAATAGGGACGAGATACTATTGTTACGCCACTGGTCTTTGTAGACTGGTTAGATGAGACTAACACTTAATTAATTCCATGATTTTCCAGGTTTTCCGTGATTAAAATGACATGAAATTCAATGACTAGGAGAATTTAACAAATATTTACAAATAACAATTTACACTTATTTTTACAAGGTATTTCTAAAAGAGGAGACCGAATTTTAACCGTATGTACAGAACAAAAAGCAAGACAGCATTTTTTTCCCTTTTTTAAAGTTTTCCGAGGATGGAAAGAGGTAACAAAATTCATATTTCGCCTATAACTTCACAACTTCGGAATCCATGTCGTACTGTGAAAAATTTGACATTTTTTTTGCTTAGTTGAATTAAAATTAGAATCGTATTTTCGAGGGGATGCACCAACGAAATATCTCACAAAAAGTACAGATTTTTCAGAAAACGGAAGTAAAAGAGCTTCACCATCTTGTTGAAGCCACTGACAAAATAACATTTCAAAATTTCACATTAAAATTTACATAAATTTTCGGCTTTTTTTGTATTTGTTATGATTAGTTTGGTATTATGTATACTTACATGATACATTGTACTACATATTTCCTTTCAGTTTATTACATCATTTTAAAATATTTGATTAAGAACTTTAATAATAATCTGTTTTTGTATTTTTTTTGTCTTTTTGTATAAATAACTATGAATATGTTAGGGGATAAGCGTCTAAGTAACCTATGAGTTAAACTTCGCCCCATTTGGATGTAAATCTATATACATTTATATTTGAATAAAGACGCTTATTAATTTTTTTTTTTTTTTTTTTTTTTTCGGTTTCCCGATGCCGGTCAGTCCTTCCGTGGCCTCCGACGCCTCACGGAAGTCGCGCCGGCGGATCAACTACAGCCACTCCCCACATCCCGCAGGGTTAGTGACTGTAGATACCAGAATCGTGTGCCCTAAGCAGACGGAGAGAGCCCAGAATGACCGCCTTCTGCATTTGACCTGCCAGCCACTCGGCTGGTTTTTGGCAGGCCGGTATGATCTTCAGTTCCGAGAGCAGCGTAGGCTTTATCCCTCCGAGTACACCGATTATAAGGACGACCATCTTTACCGAGTAGCCTGGGTACAGCACTTGGAGCTCGTACCGGAGATCTCGATATTTAGTCCGTTTCTCCTCCTCTTTCAAGGTGATGTTTTTCTCCGCAGGTGCCGAGAACTCGATGACATACATCACCTTGAGTTGATGGTCGAGGAGGACTATGTCAGGCTTGTTGGCTTGGATTAGCCTGACAGTCGGGAACGAGTAGTTCCAGTAAATCCGGCATTTCTCGTTCTCGACAACGGACTCAATATCTCCGGGGACGTAAGGCAGCACTGGTGTCTGGTCTACTCCGTACGAGTGCCTTAGATGGTAGTATAGCACTCGTAACGCCGCGTTATGCCGGTGGATGTAGGCCGAAATCGCATATATAGGGCATGCAGATAGTAAGTGCATGAGCGATTCCGGCGCCTGATGGCAGGTCCTGCAGTTGATATCAGGAACCTCTACACGCCACACGCGGCTACGGTAGACCAAGGTGTTGATAACACCATCTTGACAGGCCATAATGAATCCCTCGGTCTCCGACTTAAGCCCTGCTGACCTTAGAAAGGCGAAGGTCAGCCTGGCCGATAAACCCAGTGTTTCTATGTTCTTATAGAAGACACCATGCTGGGGTTTATCGACGTGCTGCCGAAACAGTTTCTCCTGTTCGGCAGCTCTAATTCGGGCTTTCAGACGATTTGGCTGAAGTGCGGTGACTGACTCAACATCAGCACCTCGCCGGCCTCCTCGCCTGATGTCAAATGCGAGACCGAGTTCATCTGCGGCTCTTTTTGCTGCCTTGAACAATCCTGCTCCCACTCCTACAGTTTCGTGATGTTTTACGAACCGCAAGAGGGGATCTGAGCTCCTGAGTATGTTACATGCCATACTCAGTACTACTCTGCCATGCGTACACTCCAGGCTCAAGAGTCCTCGGCCCCCCCCGTTGACGTGGGAGGTACACACGAGGAACGGACGATCTAGGATGAATACTTCTGTGAATATTCATCATCTTGCGGGTATCCCTATCTAATTGGCGCAGCTCCTCTACTGTCCACTTTACTACTCCGAAGGAGTAGAGCAGAACCGGAACGGCAAGCATATTGGTTGCAGACACCTTGTTCTTCCCCGAAAGTTCGGAAGACCAAATCTTTCGGAGGCGGTGTCTGTACTTGCCGCGGAGAGAATCTTTTATTTGTGATACATCCTGGATGTGCCTTTGTTGCACACCCAGATATGTATAGGTCTCTCCGGCATCCAGATGTCTTAGGATGCTTCCGTCTGCGAGCTGCGCATCTTCAAGGAATTCCCCGCATCGTCCTCTCTTGAGGTGGACGACTGCACATTTATCCAACCCGAACTCCATTCCAATTGCCCGCGTATATTCTTCGACCACCCTAAGAGCGTTTTGTAGTTCGCGCTCTCCGGAGGCATAAAGTTTAAGGTCATCCATATAAAATAGATGGGTGACCTTATGCCTCCGGTCGCTGGGTGGCCCACATTGATATCCGCGGGTTTGGCGGAGCCCAACAGACAACGGCAGCAGTGAGATGCAGAAGAGGAGAGGACTCAGGGAGTCACCCTGGAAAACTACTATCCTAAATGCCACCTGCTCTGTCGTGACCCGCTGTGCACCTGATGTTATGGTGAAACGGGTCTTCCAGAGCGGCAGCAGTTGTTCTATGCATCTCACTAGTGGTGCTGGTACCGCAAGACATTCGAGCAAGTACAACAATAGCTCGTGTGATGTTGTATCAAATGCCTTGCGGTAATCAATCCAGGCCATCGATAGATTCCGCTTGTATTGCACAGAATCCTGTGTAATACAGCGGTCTATCAGCAGGCTGTCCTTGCAACCTGCCATGCCCTTCTTGGCACCACGCTGTTCGTGTATCTGCTGGAAGACCGGATCAACAGACCTCAGTGTCCTAGCATACAAGATACGTGTAAATATCTTGTAGCAGGAGTTAAGGCAAGTGATCGGCCTATAATTCCTCGGGTCGGAAAGATCCCCCTTTTTGGGGATTAGCACAGTACGTCCCTCGACGAACCAGTCCGGAATCTGCTGCCCCTCGTTCAACCATGAGTTGAAAACTCGCGCCAGACGGCGGTGAGTGGAAGGAAATTTCTTCCACCACCAGTTGTTAATGCCGTCTGGGCCCGGGGCAGCGAAGTTCTTGGTACCAACAAGTGCTTGTTGGACTTCCTCCGTACTGAAAGCCGGGCACACTTCTTCTGGCTCTTCGAGATGTCTGTGACACAGAGCCTTGCAGTGTGCAATTGATGGAGTGTCGCTATTGAATGGACGCGTCGTTTCGTAGATTCCCTTCCAGAAGGTTTCGACATCTTCTACAGTCGGCGGATTCTCGACGACACGCTGTGGCTCTTGAAAGAGGCGGGAAGGATTCGTACGGAACAAATTGTTTTGTTCCATACTCCTCACCCGCCCCCTCAATGTTTTCTTTATCGCCATGAGTGCTCGGATTCTATCTATTATTATTATTATTATTATCATGTGCAAAAACTTAAAAATATTGTTGGGCAAAAATGTATCGTAGAAACATTTTAATTCAATATTTTATGACTAATGTCTACAAAACGACATAAGATATTTGAAAAATAATATATAAAAAATAAATGGCAGACCCTCAAGAACATAAGAGTTTATATGCTGTGTTTTCAAGACACAATAAGTAAAAAGCTGTTCACATGGTACAGCTAACAAATCTAATTTACAAAATTGCCTGTATTAATAATAATTTCATTAACAAAGGCGATAATGGAAAATGAACAGGCAGTGTATAACCTTGTCGAATTATTTTCAACAAAAAACCAATAAGCTAATAGACTAAATAGCCACAATCACTTTCTAGAAACATTTTAATTAATTTGGTACCCACGGTGATATATTGAAATTTAAAATTAGATTTAGGATATATGACTCATCATCACTGACTGATGAAGATGGGGAATACTTAAGTCACGGCCAAATCTATTTAGGCAATTCCTTCTAACATACTATGGGATACGGTTTTATTTATCATTATTTAATTAATAAAGCCGCTCAACTTCGAGTTAGGCACTAAATGCATGGCGTCTGAATTGTTTACAGACCAGAGATCAATATCAGAGAATAATTGAAAATGTAAATGTGATATATGGGGTTATTATAAAGTAAGGGGTCTATTTTAAATTCTTATATAGTTTTAAGAAATTATGCTAGTAGCAGAAAGTAAACAGAATCTAGTTGCCTCAATAATTGGATTTTAGTGTATCTATGGAAAACAAAAGAATTGTCGTGACAACTATTGATACAAGTGTCAAACTAAATAATCGTAATTTAGAGAATTGTTCTCAAAATAAAACTCGCGTAACGTAAATTGTAACAATTTCAATATGGATTTGCAAACAAGAATTGGTTTAGTGCAATGTTATTATGAAGGCGGTAAAAATTACACTACCCGATTACGAAGATTTCGTACGAAAATGGGTTTGAGAGCAGGGCCGTGCAAAATGAAGGCGTATCGTAATTTGATTAGCAAATTTGAAAGAACAGGTTCTGTAAAAGACCTTCTGAGGTCAGGAAGACCTAGGATTAGTGATGTCTAAGTTGCAGAAGTTCTTCAGGAAAATCAAAACGATTACAAATGCCATACACGGTTTGGAAAATTTTACGGAAAATCCTAAAAATGTATCCAACTGCTGTTTGAATTATTAAAGGAAGCAGATTTTGCTCTCAGGTACGATTTTTCATTACACGTATTGGCTCAGATGGAAATTGAACCCGAATGATTATCCCGTATTTTATGGACTGATGAGGCCCATTTCTCTCTTAATGGTGGAATTAATACTCAAAACTGTCGAATATGGTCAACAGAAAATTCACATGAAATCGTTCAGCAAGGCCTTCGTGATAAAAAAAGTCACCGTTTGGTATGGTTTCACAGCTAATTTCATCATTGGTCCAAACTTTTTTGAGGAAATACAGAATGGGGAGGCCGTATCTGTAACTGTTACTGGTGAACGATACCTGCAAATGTTAAGGGATTATGTAATTCCACAGTTGCAAAACGAGCACGAAGGAATTGAAAACATGATTTTTATGCAGGATGGGAGTACCTCCGCACATTTACCGATCAGTTAAAGAATTGTTAACTGCGGTTTTTCAAGATCGTGTTATAAGCAGACATTTTGCAAATTCATGGCCACCAAGATCGCCTGATATTAACCCAGCGGATTACTGGCTGTGGGGTTATTTAAAAAATTTGGTGTTTAGAACACGGCCAACAACGCTGGAGGAATTAAAGGACAGTATTAGAGAGCAAATTCGTGCAATTCAACCAGAAATGTTGAATAGTGCTGTATACAATTTGGAGGAACGGTTGGTAATTTTACAACAATAAAGTGGAGGTCATATCGAGCATTTGCGGTAACTAGTGTTTGACATCAGAAATCCCATTATGTAAGCAACTAGATTCCATTTACTTTTTGTTATTAATTTGATTTGTTGAGAATATATAATAAGTTGAAATATATCCCTTACTTTATAATCACCCGTTATTTAGTAATTGTGATATTCCACGTAGTGATATAAGCGACGAATGTTTTTTAAAGTGCGATTATTCGCACACAAATACCGCTGTTTCAGAAATGTTTCAGTATAATTAAAGAAATTTCAATAATTGTGCCAATATTTCCGAAATAATCTGATATTTTGCTTGTTTCTGGAACAAAGTTTGTTCTCATCTAAAACAGTCTTAAGAGTGATATTTCCGAAATAAGCGAATATATGTGAGGGCGTTTCAAAAATTAATGAGATAAAATTCAGCGATGCCCATAAAATCTTATGGTTTTTCTAAGTCAAATAAAACTATATTTAACTACAATGTCCTTTTACTAAAAACATACATGTTACGGTAAAAGTATGGTGAAACACCCAGTAAAACTACAATACCTTTTCAATATAAGAAAAAGTATATTAATTAATAAAAATAAAAATCCCATCAGCACACTTGTGAACGTAAGCTGACTATATATACTCAACTCTCGCTAACTAAAAACTATACCAACCAATGGTCTATTCATCTTAAAAATGTGTTTTTAATTCAATAACATAATATCTCAAATCACAGCAGAGAAGCCGGCAGGCTTCGTCAACTCCAAGGGCATAAGTATTTACACCATACATTTTCTTATTATATTCATTAAAAAATTAAATGAAAAATATTGAAAACAAACTCCTAATGTCAATAAAATTGCAAATAATTACTTAAAAGAAAAAGAACCCCACAGAAGAAAGTTCGGACTTTATTTCCTATTTATTTTTCTTCTTAAATATTTCAATTATACAACATTAGTTAGATTAATTGCGTTTTGGAAATTTAATGTTAATTTATCATTTTATCAAATATTTTCGCTGTGCGTGCTGTCATCTGAATATGTTGAAACTTGCAGACAACAATTTGATAAAATTCGATTAGCTTAAAAAATAATAGGAACGATTATGTGAAATGTCAGATTTTTTCATTTAAATTTTATATTTGCGATACATAAATAAACATTTCAACATTCTTGTTCCATTCTAGAATGTGCCCTTTTTGTCCTACTTGTCCTAATTATCCTATTTATATTATTTATGTTATTTATCTCAATTATCTTATTTATTTCATTATGTCTTTTATATTATTTATTATATTCAATAAATATCAGAAAGACCACACTGAAATAAGTTCATTTGAGGTTTGAAGAAAACTTCATATTGAAAAATTCTCAAATTGAATAGATATATAAGGTATGAAATTGTTTAGAGCCAAATGGCCTTCGAGTTAAAAAATTCTTACTCAAAAGGCGATCGCTCCAAAAAAATTTGTATTTCTGACATTGGACAATCGTTAGTGGTAATTTTGTGTTTTTTTTTATATTTCTTCTATAGCGATGTATAAAAACAAAAAAAACCCAAATTGCAATACAGTAATTTTTATTTCTATTCCGCCCTTTAAAATATTACAACATCTTTCTCAATTATTTACGTTAAAGGAGATACGTATGTTTTTGAGAATTGTGTATTAACTCTTACCACAGATTACATTTTACAAAAATGATTGTAAACGTATTTAAAATTGTAATGGTACACATTAGTGATTGCAACCGAAACAGTTTTGTAACAAAAAGGCCGAACAACAAACGTAAACCCAGTCTTTTAGGTCGAATAGTAAACCTAACCAAACGTCTGATTGAATCTCTTGAAAATGCTAGAATTAAATCGGCATACATAATAATTAGAAGTTCTCTAGCTACTCAGACTGGGTAGTTAAGAACTCTACTAAGGCCATCCAAACGGTAAAGATGAAAAATCTATCTAAACTATACTTTTTATCAAATTTCAAATGACTACTTACTTCATTGAAGGTATTTTCTGTTTTTAACTTGGCTGATGTTAATTATTTATTTTATAATACTTGTTTCATGTTAGTGTATGATTTTTATGATCTTTGTTTTGTTCAGGAATGCTGAATATTGTTTGGTTATTTTTTTTTATTTTTCAGATACATTTGTATTACATAGCATGTCAATTTCAAAAAATGTCAAAGTTGCTTGTTGGTAATAAAAAAGCGTAAGTACATATAATCATAACCAACTCTACAGGTATTCTCTTCTCGATCGCATGGTATATCTCAGCTCTTAGATTTTATTTTCACATTCCCATTTTGGCCGAATTCATGATGGCCAGCGAACATCGTAAAAATTGGCGGAACAGGCCGGAGACCGAAACTGAATAGCTCTGCATCACCAACCTAAATTTGATTGAGACTATTTGGAATTTACATTATTTTTAATCTGCGGTTTCTTGGAGCTTCCCACACCGCTTTTTCTTCAATGAAGTATTTTTACGACTTGAAGTAGTTTCATGCCTACCTAAGTGAAATTAGAGTTTTCAAATTTCAAAAATATCAAATACCTCGTATCTACTGTCGGTTCAAAAGAAAAACGTATATGAGTTATTTATTAATATTGTTTGACGAGTACATTATCTAAATAAAGTCAGTTATATTCTATTATTTTATCGTCAATATTTGAATTTATTTTCTTTACTCTTATTATCAATACTAGGCATCGCGTTGCCAATAAATTGTCGCGTTATGTAAACAGTTTGCAGTTCTTGCAAAATCTGTAATGTAATAAACTTTACGTTTACCGTAACGGTAAGTTAAAAAGTAGTTAACGGGATTACACACTTTTGCTGTTTGTAGAATTGATTAGTTGAATTAGAAATTAGGCATTAATGAAGTCACTGAAGTCACTGTATTGTATATATAGGGTGACGCAGTTTTATTAATAATAGGATAGGGTCAGAATTCTTAAATTATTTTTGATTTTTGAAAAATCTGCACTTTAAATTAATAAGTCGCTAGCCAAAAAATGTTGATACTTAAAGAATCTATGAAAGAATTTCATATGGCTAGAAGGATGTGCCACAAAATATAATAAAGATGAACGATTACTTTAAATTTCACGTACTGAAATAAATGATTCATTATATTTTCATATTTACTAGCTATATGGTTAAATGAAGGATATTATATGGTTGAAAGGATGTGACAGGATAAAAACCTTAAAAAATGCTTGTCAAATTGATCTACAAGGTTGGCCCACTGGAATAATACTATCATTGCGAGAAGGTCCTCGATAATTATAACATCTCATATTGTTAGTGTTGATGGATTTGAAAAAGGTGGTTTATTGTTAGCATTCCAAAGTAATGGGCCTTTTCACAGATTTTTTTTATTGCTTTATGTGATAGTGTTTTATAAAAAAAACTTGCCGTATTTTTTTTATTTTTTTTGAGCACGATTTCTATCGAAAAAAAATAACAAAAGTGCGGAAATAAAGCGCGCGCTTTTACGTGACGTCACGCAACCCACCTTAGTGACGTCAAAGGGACTACGACCTTGAACATGACACATCGGTGTATTGCAAAGTTGGTTCTCTGCTTTTTGACAGTAGTTGACGTCGACATTGACTTTGACAATCGTTTCTTTTTAGTTTGGATTGTTGTGTGTGGAACATGTTTAAAAAGTGCTTTGTACCAACATGTACAAATAACAACATGAATTGTCCAATCAAAATTTTCGTTCACGTTCCACCAGATGAAAATAGACGAAAAGCATGGTTTAAAATAGCAAAAGTTGAGAAGCAGTTGACGAAAACCAGAAACATTTACTGTTGTGAAGATCATTTTGATGTAAGAAAAGTAGTTGTATTTAGAAATTGATGCTAAATTATTGAAATTTTACAGTTAAAAGAAGATTCAGATTCACATAAGCAACTGCGTTGTCACCGTACGATGCTCTTGTTGACCTGGAAATTATTAGACATTAGTAAGTATAATTGAAATAGGAAAAAATATTGTAACAACAATTGCATGTTAAAATAATGGTAGTTCCATTATATTTATAAATAAATTACACGAAAATAAGATTACTAATGACTTACCGTTTTGTTTTAATATTCCTGACTTCTGCTGATAAATAATCCAAATTTGACATGTAAAACTCGTCCACCATAATAAAGACAACTTTCGGCGGATTTTCTGCATTTCCTTTAGAAAATCCTGGCTCCATTTTCTTCCAATAATGTGCAGAAACAAAGCAAAACACGATTCGTATCTGAACACACAGAACATAACCACAAAACTAACCGCAAACAATGTAAAATGTGTCAGATGTGGTGTGACGTTAGTAGTATTGGGCGTTCTGGCAAATGCTACCAACATGATTCCGGTCTGTGTGACGTCACTCAGCTTCAAGGTCAAATGAGTGTTCAAATTGCCATAATAAATGTTTATTTTTTTATTAAACAATGGGAGACTTATATTTCAAACAGAGTTGCACAAGGTGAATATCTATCAGTTAGCTTTCAAATAAACATATTTGTTTTGAGATTTCAGAAGTAGTGAAAAGGCCCATTACCTTATACAATTTTGTGCCCAAACTCTGAATATGGTGCTGATATGGGCAAATAAACAGAGCTTAAATAAACATTCAGTAACCAAAGTGTGGAGATAGAATTTGTGGATATCACTAATTTAATGGCCTACCTACCGTTATTCAATTTAGAGGTATTAATAATCTATTTTTTTTATTACAACGTACGTATCTCAATCATCCTTAGTTTCACTAATTCGAAACTTTCTATGTTTTGCAACAATAATTCTTATATATAACGCTGTCAAATGCTCATAAACTCGATAGTTATGTTTAGTCAAAACATTTTTTTTTATTACCTGTCACTAGAGTGAAAGAAGTAGAACAGGCAATAATTATAATATGGACTACCACATATTTTAAGTATTTTTATTTAAACAGAATATGATGAATATTTTATGGCCGTTTGCTGAGCAATAACACTTGCTTGAGAAAACGTAAGCTATATTTGCAAATAGGTACTATAAAGTTGACCTTTTATGGCAATATTCCGTTTAGTTGTGAAACACAGATTTACTTGTTTTCAGTACAACGGCTTTTAAACTTAACACACTTATACCCAAAATAGCATCGATTTGTCGTATCTGAAACCGCGTGTTATTGATTGACATACAAGAAACACATGGGCGGTGCGTGTATTTTTTGTTTTTTATTTTGACGAAGCACAGTGGACGGAAACGCCGAAAAGCTGGCCAAAATATAAAGGCATTGAGCTATTTTACTGAAATTGTGCATACAGGGTTTTTCGTATCGCTGATCAAGAATACGAAGTTGAATTTTGAAAAAAATAAAATGGCGGCCATGAAATCCACCCAAAACATACCAAAAATCGCCAATTATTGCTGCATTTTTACAAAACTTTGTATACAGTTTTTTTGGGTCGCTGATGAAGAATCACATATAGGATTTCAAAAAAATTACGGTCAAAAATATATATATAGTTCAAAAATTATTATTGAATTGATGCGAATTCATGTGTTTCATTTGTTTTGGGAAAATTAGGATCTGGGGAATGGAATAAAAAAGTGTAATGACTTTGAACGCATGAGTTGAGAACGCATGACGTTCTCATTTCATGAGAACGCATTCAAAAGGAGCCCACTTTATGGTGCACGATTGTGCATGCATCCGTGCATTCGCGCAGAATTTGGTCAATATCTCGAAAAGATGCAAAAAGATGCAGCTAATTTTTTATACACTTTCGAAAAAATGTTCAATAAACACATTCCAACCATCACCAACCGCGTAACTTATGGCTTTTTTTGTGGAGTTTATGAATCGTTGCATATACAAAAATGTACTCCACTTCGATAATTATTTACTAATTACCATATAAATAAACTGATCTGATACTGAGATATTTTAATTGTACTTACTTTCTGATGCAGAATCCATTTTTATGTCACAGAAAACTGCACTTTGAGAATTTTTACGCTGCAGACAAAATTTATCGATTTTTGAACCGTTGCGAGCTGCCGAAGTGACGCGCTGCACGGTCGCACAATAAGTAATTTCCTCGCTCAGATAGTGAACCCGGACCGGTATTAACGGTCGTTTCTAATGCTAGGGGTACCACTACAACGATTTAAAACGTTTCCATTTCAAAAAAAAAATCTTCATTTTTTTAATTTTGGCCAGCTTTTTGGCGTTTCCGTCCACTGTGCGAAGGCAAGTTATAATTTAAACAATATAATCATCGGATTTTACAACAAAATAATTTAACGGCTTTAAAATAAATGTGTATGTGTAACCATGTCGAAGCTGGTGAAAATACACGCATGATCTGCATGAAATAATGATGCAGTACATTTACGATGAACGAAAAGATCGTATATTAGGATATTTAACTGAGACATTTTCTAATAAATTGAAATGAAAATGCTATTAAGGACCTTCCAATATTTATGAACACAAATTTTCGTCCCGTATATGAAGAGGTTGCGAGTGTTTCAGGAATAATTTTCGATTCCTGCAGAAGTACAGTGACTGGTAGGAGCATCAAATCGGTTTCAGAACACCATACGAGAAAATCGTCGAAAATAAAAAATGATGATTTATTTAAAAGGCTTAGTTCGGATCTATATTTTAGTTCTTTCCATCGAAGTGACGAAGAAAAAGAACATTTGAAAAACCCTGAAGTATTTGACTTACTGACAATCCCTGAAAAAGATTACAACGAAAAATCTGATGCTGATGAGGAAGTTTGGTCAGATAACTCAGACTGACATTGTTCTCTAATTTTTTGTCACAATTTTGTTTACTTAGCATACATCTCTAGCTATTCACGTGTTTCATGTATTTCAACCTAACCTGCTTTGATAATGCATGAATCTTAAGCTGCAAAAACAAAAAGAAACCTCATAACTGGTTTCTATGCCAATAAAAATATTAATGTTTATTTGTTCTCGTACATTTTGTCTTACAGATTTCAGGTTTATCATAAATTCCTTTTTTAAGGGGTAGCTTTTAAATCCACCGGACAATGTAATTCAAATTTTAAATATTATGACAACATAAAATGAAGTGTTGAATATCAAAGGGACTAAGTGCCAAAAAATGTTTATTGAGATTTTTTAGAATTGAAAAAAAACATACAAAGAAAAAGCCTGGATATAAGGGGCTTGGCATAATTTTTTGTACGGAATAAGAAAGAATCGACAAAAATATATGTATCTATTTCAAGTAGTCAAGAGAAATTAGGAATCAATAATTAGTTTTTTTTTGCTTACACCATCTTTGCATTTGAGTATATATTTTATATACCTTCTTCGAGCAACTATATTAGTTTACCTTGTAATCCAAAATGTTATTCGATGTTTCATCTTGTCGAAACTATCCACAACCTCAAACAGATTTGCATTAAGAAAGTATTTTTTCTTGTTAAATGGTTCCAAAAATAAGAAATGTAAATAAATTTTCTGAATTTATGTTTTCTTCCATGATTTTCTCGATAATGGTAAAATTTTAGTGTATTAAAACATGCTCTTTGACGCTTTAAGCGAGTTTCAATCTAGAAGTTGAAACGCTCTATACACAAAATCAGAACTTTTGAGCTGACGTAAAAGTTGTTCTCGCTTTATCCTCGATTTTATCATTTATATTGTTTGTAAATGATAGAACGGTTTTATACAGGGTGGATATATTGGAATAAAGTAACAAAAAGTCTTATATAATAGGTGTAGAAAATCAAATGGTTTTGCTAGAAAAAGTAATTTAATTTATATTTTTGAAAGTATATAAAAAAGTCTGATACAAATTTTTTTGTCCTCCGCGTCGAAGGTTTTCGGAGAAAAAATTGCGTTCTTCAGTAATACTTATGAATGGGCATATTCGGAGACAACGTCGCATCATAAGTTGCCAAAGGTCAGCTTGAAAAATGCATGTTCAGCCGCTATTGAGTGTCGTAATTCGCATAATCAGTTTTTTGTGTGGCCCTGCCTATTTTGCAAAAAAGTATTCTTTGTTTCTTTTAGTCCAGTATATCGCCTGTTAAAATAATGGCACTCATACTTCTAACACCCTGTATATTTTGTATATTATAAAATATATACTTTGTTTCCTTCACCTTAAAACTTTTTTTTTTCTATATTAATTTACTTAATAAGTATAGTTCCAAGACAAGATATAAGAAACAGAACGAACCAAATTAGAGATTTAAATTATTTTACTGCCATTTCAGGACAATTGACTGGCGACAATTGCAACAGAGCCTCGGGCTCCTTTTTATTTCCAATTTCGGTATGCCGCACAGTGGTCCAAAATTAAAAAAAAAAAAAAAATATCGAAAATCATAGCGTCATAATGAACACTATCTGGAGGGTAACAATTTGTACTCCTACGTCTTTTGGATTGTAGAATTAAATTTTGGGGTTAAATTTAAAATTTAGTCAATATTTCACCCTTAAAACAAGGGTTACGTAGAAAAAGTAATTTGTGCAAATAAGCAGTGTATAATTGAAGCGTTGAAATATCAAAGGGTCCAAGTGCCATATTTAGTCAAATAGAGTTTGTCTCGTAGAAAGGTGCTACGCGAAAACAACATGTAATGGGTCCTGGCAGGGACTAAAAGAAACAAAGAATACTTTTTTGCAAAATAGGCAGGGCCACACAAAAAACTGATTATGCGAATTACGACACTCAATAGCGGCTGAACATGCATTTTTCAAGCTGACCTTTGGCAACTTATGATGCGACGTTGTCTCCGAATATGCCCATTCATAAGTATTACTGAAGAACGCAATTTTTTTCTCCGAAAACCTTCGACGCGGAGGACAAAAAAATTTGTATCAGACTTTTTTATATACTTTCAAAAATATAAATTAAATTACTTTTTCTAGCAAAACCATTTGATTTTCTACACCTATTATATAAGACTTTTTGTTACTTTATTCCAATATATCCACCCTGTATAAAACCGTTCTATCATTTACGAACAATATAAATGATAAAATCGAGGATAAAGCGAGAACAACTTTTACGTCAGCTCAAAAGTTCTAATTTTGTGTATAGAGCGTTTCAACTTCTAGATTGAAACTCGCTTAAAGCGTCAAAGAGCATGTTTTAATACACTAAAATTTTACCATTATCGAGAAAATCATGGAAGAAAACATAAATTCAGAAAATTTATTTACATTTCTTATTTTTGGAACCATTTAACAAGAAAAAATACTTTCTTAATGCAAATCTGTTTGAGGTTGTGGATAGTTTCGACAAGATGAAACATCGAATAACATTTTGGATTACAAGGTAAACTAATATAGTTGCTCGAAGAAGGTATATAAAATATATACTCAAATGCAAAGATGGTGTAAGCAAAAAAAAACTAATTATTGATTCCTAATTTCTCTTGACTACTTGAAATAGATACATATATTTTTGTCGATTCTTTCTTATTCCGTACAAAAAATTATGCCAAGCACCTTATATCTTAAGAAACTTACTTTACATCGGAACTATGCAGAAATTTTAGGCGATCTATTTGGAGAGGTGCATATAAAACTTTTATTTTTTTTAATTATAACTTGTAACAATTCATTTGATATTTTAATTAATGAGAAGAAACATATATTTTTTAATTAACATCGTAAAATTTGAAGCCATTAGTATTTCAGTGCCCATTATACATACTGTCAGTTTTCCGTGCCATTGATTGATTATTTATACCACAGAATATGACAAAAATGAGAGATGATTTTTAAATTGCACATACTGAAATGAATGATTTATTTTATTTTCATATTTACTAGCTATAACTTATAAGAGACGCCCATGCATGGCCATAAACACACAACAGATTCAATAATAGCATGTGACTAATATTCTCTAATTGTCTGCAGACAAAAAACATTTTAGGGTATAAAGACCAGTGTTCTAAAGAATTTTATTTCACAATGGAAACGAACACTGTTTTCACAAAGAAAATAATATAATAACCATTTATTATGCGCCGTTAAACTTAATTCGCCAGCAATAAATAGCATTACCACAGAAAATGGCATTACATTTTGTGTTACATACATTAACGACACAATAAAATGCCTTTAGTAAAGTAAAATTAGTGATCGTGCATGATCATTGATCATTAGATATTGAACTAATTAATTGACATATCCAAGAATTTAGATCTGAAAACTTCTCTTGAGAAAAAAGTTCTTGATATGTTTTTGACTGGAAGTTCTTAAAGAGTATCATATCGTTGCTAGATGTAACTTTAAAATTTTTAATTGCCTTTGCAAATAAATATTTATGGGAATGAGCATTTTCTTCATATACTTACTAATTTTGTATTGCCTAGCAACAATGTATGCATAAAATTTTAATAACAACAAACATGTTTTACTTAAAAAATCCAAATTATACAAAAATTGTGTTCGTAATAATAATTTCCCAGAGATATGTGAACACCAAAAGAATGAAAACCGGAATGCAAAATAGATCTTAATGTACGTAACAACTAATTATAGATTGTCTACACCTTTCTCTTTATTGTTTAGAATCTGTATGATGATGACCTGACCTTTGGCGCTAAATGTCAGTAGTGCAAACAATAAAACAGTATCTTCACTAGTTACAACTTCCAGATAAAAATAACTTTCCGATAAGTGCATGAAACTCCCAATGACGCAAGGGATAAACAGGAAGATATTAAGGACACGCTTAAAAGTAAAAAAAAAAATACAAACAAAGGAACATGGTATTGTCAAGGCCAAAACACTTAAAACAATAATTCTGCGATTGATCGTGATTTACAAGAACGTGATTTTATTGAACGATTATTGAAATAACTTTAAAACAATTTCACTTTGATACTTTGGTCTTCAATTGTCTACTAAAATATTGTTATATTATATATTGTTAAAAAAAAAAAATGCTTTTAGTACACCTGTCTACTCGCGCTGTATTATTCTGACTCACGTTTACACATTACAAAAGAGACAATATTTAAAAAAAATTACAAAATATTGGTTTCCTTAATTATTTTCTATTACCCCAACCAAACAGGAGTAAAATAATTATACAAACTAGTAAAAATAAGTCTTGACAAAACTGGTAATTACCAAGAACTGAAACAGATACAACTCCTTTTGTATCTTTTCTGTCTCAGAATAGAGATAAGTTAAATTAGGATGAGCGGGAGGAGTGTTTTACAACTATATATTGTAGAAATAAGGATATACGTCCCAGTATACCTACGTTTGCATTTTTAAAGGGCCCTAACAAAGTGCAAAGAAAGCAGCCAAGATCGCAGCAACTCTTCTCGAGAAGGCTCGCGCAGCTCATCGTATCTTACCTGACCTTTTACTTGGTCGCAAATGTTACGTCGGTTCCTCAGGTAATTTATGGATGTACTACGTAACTTATGCATATGATTATAAAAGGACGGAAGTAGGTCAATACATTGTTAATGCATCTACCTTTAAACCCCACTCATGTCATGAGCGTTACTTGTAAAATCTTTCAGGGAATTGATATCCTTTAGAAAAATGGTGAGTACCTATAATATACGCATACGAGTAAATACTGATCCATTTAAATGATTACAATGCAATTATTAAGAACAAACGCCCTTATTTGATCAGCCGTCTTGTGGATCTTGATTACAGAAAGTAATGTATAAAAAATCACTTCTTCAGTCTGGTTCCCAAATATTATACAGCTCGGGTAAGTTTACATCCGATTATCCACGAAAACGACAGATCGCGACAAATGCAACGTTTGACAAAAAATGGTAAATATATCCCATATCTAAAAGTACTGGTATCTTTTAATATAACAAATTTAAACTTATCTTCATTATTTCTAATTAATTACTAGTACATCTAAAAATGGTAACTAATCACTGTTTTCAATTTCATATGTTAATTTTACTGAAATAAGTATTACAGTTAATCTGTAGCTTTTGTATCAAACAGGGCAGAAATATCATCCACGTTACTTTCACTTAAAATAAGGAGGTAGATCGGTGACCAAATTATCGGAAATCTTCAACATTCTCAATGAAGTTACGCTGGAGATAAGCGTAACAATAAAGAAAGGTGTGCGGTACCCTTTGACTCGTAAAAACAGTTGGCGGATAACAAAAAATTTCACATTAACAAAGTTGTGGGAAATTAAATTTCTTAAAACAAAGCCTGGGGAATATGTTCATCTTTAATAGTTTAGGCATAGGAGACATCGAGACATGCCAAGACGAACGATATAAAATGTACCATCAACTGTAACAAGGATTCTCCACTTGTTCGAGGAAATATAAATGGTAATTATTTAGTATATGATGAGATGCTTAAATTTTCCTGAAAATGTTTCTACCCCCCCCCCAAAATAAGGTACGCTGAACACGAATATATACTTTTTTTTCGCTGGAGAGAAGCCGTTAATGAGAAGAAAAAAAAAATAAAAAAAAATTGCGTTTTCACATCTATCACTTTTTGTTCTGATATATTTAACACTTCCTGTTACTAATTTTACTATTTTAATGCTTAGAAGACGAAGTTACTTTTATCTTGTACAGAAATATAATGTTTTACACATTAAAAACCATGTTTTAAATACGAAAATGCATGGAAAATGCTGTACCGTGACAAATCATTCATAGTCACGAAGAAGTTAGGTGCGACTCTATTCTGTTGTGTCTAAAGATACGACATTGTATAACTAGCGTTCAGTTTGGAACCAGATCGGATCATTTTTAGGGTAAGTTGCTCATTTAGTCGATAAAGTAATTAAAGAAATGGATTATATCTTTAAATATGTTATTGTTCAGCAAGGACTAACGAGAAGGTATGAGCAATTATCTTTGCCAGGAAAGGAGAGGAACAGGTATTATTGCACAAATCTACACATCATCAGATGCTCATTGCACATTGTCATATCTTGTACAAACATCCCTAACTACCCTTAAATAAATTAATAAGATTGCATTCTTCAATAACATTAAGAATTATTCCTTGCCCTATAAATTTTGGGTGAAAAAGTGTAAGTTTTAAATAGGGTGCCTTTTACATTAGATTATGGTTACAATAACCCCTTATAATGAAACCACCCTTTCGTCATATTAAAATTATTTTATTGTAACCATAATCCTATATAAAAAGCACCCTATTTAAAACTTACCTTTTTCCACCCAAAATTTATAGGGCAAGGAATAATTCTTAATGTTATTGAAGAATGCAACCGTATTAACTTATTTAAGGGTAGTTAGGGATGTTTGCACAGGATATAACAATGTGCAATGAACATTTGATGATGTGTAGAGTGTGTCGGTATAACTGATTTTGTGGTATCTCACAGAGGCGTGTTCTGAAATTCACCGAAAATAAGAATTCAGTAAATAAATAAAAATTGCAATAAATAAAAGCCAATGAAACAAATTTTACCTTGTCGCTCGATCGCCTGTCATTAAGAAACTGTTAAATATAGTGGGAAATTGTTTGCGAGGCACTTTAGACACTATCTGAAACGCGACGCTAATTTCACATACATTTTAGTTGCATTTTTATCATGTAATGGCATTATCCCAAATACAAAGCTGTTTTTCTAAGGAAAAAAGTTGCTCTTATTATAAAAAATGATGTATACTATACTCCAAACTATTCAGAGTGTTATTGGAGTGAGGGAAATAATGCAAATCGTTAGATATATCCAGTGTAAAAAGTGACAGATGTCTGTGAAAGTGCAAAATATTTTTATTTTATTTTTTCCATAACGGCTTGTCTCCGGCGAAAAAAAACTTCATATTCGTGTTCAGCGTACCTTATTTTGGGGGGAGGGGGAGAAAAATTTTCAGGAAAATAGTTTAGGCATAGGAGACATCCAAAGTCGAACGATATAAAATGCACTATCAACTGTAACAAGGATTCTCTACTTGTTCGAGGAAATATAAATTTTTTTGAGTTCAGATTGATACACCGAAAATATGAATTTAATTTTTCAGCAAAACTAATATGTAGGTATAGAGTTAACGATACCTTCATTTAATATTGATAAAGTTCATATCATAACACTAAATATATTTGTAGGGATTATGACGAGCAAATTTAGACAATTAATTAGGGCAGTTATGTTTATCATGATGAGGAAGGGATAATGGGTAGATTGAAAATGTTAAAATCTTAGGAATTATAAACAAAATTAAAATATATTCTTATCAAAAAACAATATAGCAATGTACGATGCTGAAATAAATTAAATAAAAATAAATTCTCAAAAAAACAAAACAAGATTGTAAAATCTTAGAAAAAATAAATAAACTAAACTAAATTCTTTTAACAAAGAACAACATAGCACTAAAAGTTCATGTTGCTTTATTTGATTTTACCTTCTCAGGATCTGTTCGAACATAGACTTTGCTAAGGACACATATCTATTGGGTACATTTGGAAAAATTGATGTATTGTTTTTTTTAACTTTGGTATGCGAGGTTTATAATGATCTATCTGGTAAAATACCTATAATAAATCTAATAATGTAACCTTAAACAAAATGTAAGTCTTTTTGGAATAGTTCTGAGCTATTTTCTTTAATTCTTCATCCCTAGAGAATTTAAATGTAGTCTGCGTTCCATCGGTTTTCACATTCGAGTCATAATTGGATTTACAACCTGGGACGCAGCGCCTCTTAGGCATGTTGCAGTTAATATCACCTCAAAAGTCGAGTTAAAAAAACACACAAAATTATTATAAAACAATGAATACTATATATTAATTCACAACAAAACACTTCAAAATTATTTATTACAGAAAACATAAAACAATGAAAAATTACATAATATCGCCCGGCAAACAACCGAAATAACATGGTTTCTAACTACAATCAACGTAGAATAGTAGGACCCTGGCAGTATTGCCATCTCTGCTGCGTGTCTTATTAAGTCAGTTGTAAAGGAGCTCATCTTCAAATAGCTACAAGTCCTTTTGGTTTTTTATAAAACCAGATAATCGTTTAACAGTTTTGTCATTATAGAGGTCCAGTATACCATGTGAAAAAAAAAACGGTTGAAAATATGCGTTGTTGTCAATTATCATTTGGACTTATTCTATTGCAAAAGAAAAACTGGGACTATTTTTGAAACAAATAAATACAATAAAACTTGAAATCAAGTTTTTTATTAACGAAAACAAAACAAGTATGAAAATTACAGTTGTGTGAAGATACGTAATATGTACCTTTCGAGGGGTGTGATAAGATTATAATTATGTGTTAGTCAGATATGGGTATTTATGTAAAAAGGTTAAAAGCGAAGAACGGAAATTCCTTACTACAGTCATTGATACCTTGTTAAATTGCGGGTTATTCTAACTAAAGTGTCGCTAATAGAGAACCGCGATTGTAAACTTACATAATTATTTATTATTGTGTTTTCGGGAAGATGTTAGGATTGTGGTTTATATAAGTAGAACTGACAGTGTGAAATATTGGGAAACACGGACCGTAGACTTAAATAAGTGTTTATTGTCGTGTTTTGAGAAAGCTCGTTGTGAAATTCAGATTATAAAATAAGAAATTTTATTATCGTCTTTCAGGAGAGCCAGCTCCGAGTTTACAGTTCAGGTTTTGCTTCAGCACAGTCACAGAGATCTAGTCATCAATCTTCCAGATTGTTTACTGCTTCTTCGTTCCGTAATTTCCAATAAATTTACATTTTTTAGGGTTTTCCTCTTTTCAGTAGAGTTTAATGGTTGTCTTAGGTGTTTGTAACCTTTTGTGTAATAAAAACTCTTTTTGCTCAATAATGCCCTCATATTTTCTAAAAACATTAAATGGGTCTTAATTATAGTATCTTTCATCTTTCTCAATTCAACAAAACACAAGTGGTAGAATTCACAGCATCACACATACTGAAGAATAACTATAAAATTAGGCATACACGTGACGTTTTTAAAACAAAATCTAGTATAGTTGCTTTAAAAAATAACATTTAGTTTAGTGGGCATAATATATTATTATAAAAGACCATTTTAACAAGGGACCTCTTTCGATTAAAAAATACCAAAAAAACCACAGAAATTAGACTTAAGGCATTTGAGCGAAGCAACACCATATATAAAATTCGCAAACTTTGGACTTGCTTTTTGAAAATAAGCTCTTAAACCACGATTGATTTTCAAACCTTTTATACAATTTAAATTTTATTTTTAAAGGCACATATTACGGCTTTTAATCATAGTTACTTCTGTATAATTTGCCTGTAACTTATTTCACTATTTCTGGATTACGGTTACGTACGTCTATGTATATGGCAATTCGGTTGAACGAGCAATGTAATCATAAAAATCAACTTTAACTGTTCATTTATGTAGCCACAATTTTCATTTAGGAGTGCTTTAATACTTAGCAATAAATAATACCGTTTTACTAGGACACCATTATTTATACTTTATTACACATATATTTCGCTACAGGAGAAAGTTTACCACCACAAAATGAAGAAAGAATAACAAATGGCAAGGAAAAAAGAATATTTATGAAATCACTTAAAAACACGACAATATAGTCCAATACAAGATATAAGAAATGGAAAAAAAAACCGAGTGAAAAATCTAAATTGCTTGTTGGTTGTAAAAAGGACAATTGACTTGCGGAATTATGTATAAAAGACATCTCGGGCCAAAATTGATGACACTGTTAAACGCTTTTTTTTTGTCTTATTCTACAAGCAGCATCAAGTTTCTCGTCAACAATTAATTATAATGATAGTTAATACATCAATATATTATAACATTTACGATTTCCATAGCTACGTACTGGAAAACTGTTACATATAGGAATATTGCTTAACCTCAACGTTGCCATTTTTATACTGCGGTTATTCACATAGCACACAAAATGAGATTCCAACGTGGTTCGAAATTAAGACTTCTATTTTCCACCGAATAATTTTCGTATACGACCACACTCGCATAAATTTGAAAGTCGCACCTCGCAAATGCCTGAGGTAAAGGATCCTGTATCCCAGACTATCATTGAAGCTAAGAATACTGTCGCATGAGAATAGCACTTTAAGTAAAGACGCATTTAGACGATTCACTTTGGATGATCATGCTGGATAAATCATCCAAAGTGAAAAACTAGTGAATCATCTAAATAATGGATCATCAAAAATGATCACCCAAGCTGAAGAATGACCAAAGTAGGATAATTCTTACTTTTAGATCACTCTGGGTGAATCACCGTAGATGAATAATACGAAATGAACTGTTTGAACATGTGAAGTGAGACAGTAGGGGTATGCAACTGGAATAACCAATCTTACAACAAACCATCATATGAATTACTTGCCATGTTGCCAGACTGTAATTTTAGGAAATTCCAAATCGGCAATAAATATTCTTTTTCTCATAAAAGTAAGTTTTATGAGAAAAACATTGTTTCTTTGTAACACAATATGTCAAACTTGTAAGCATTACATTCTTTTGTCCATTCTCTTAATAAACCTGCTGATGCTTCTAGCCTATTTAGTCGACTAATCTACGTTTTACTAACGCCTCTTTTTCCTTTTCTTTTTTTTTTTTTTGAATAAAATGTCTGCAGTCGTGTAAAAGATGTTCACAAATTATTTCAATTTCGGTACGAACAACCTTCCTAGGCGCTATTTTGAAACAACCGAGTAGTTTACTATGGAAGATGCGTCTGAACAAAAACTTATTTCAACGACGCATTCTAGGAGTAGAGAGGAATAGTCCCGCTCGGATTCTGCCATTCAAAGTAATCGTCAAAGCCAAGTATATTGGCACGAACAACGCATTCACCTTGGATGATTAATCCAATATGATCATCCAAAGTGAACTATCTAAATGCACCTTAATATCGTGGTAGTTTGTCTTCAATCCTCTTACTGCCGGATTTTATTGGTAAACTAGCTCTGTCTCTGTTTTAACTCAAAAGAACAACATTGTACTGTTAAACAATTTCTGGGCAAGTTTTTTATCTGATATGGATTGATATGAATCCATTCTACGTTCATAGATGAGAACTACAACACAATTAAAATTGAGTGGCATTATATTTAATTTTGAATATTTGTAAAATTTTATAACCTTAAATTAGAATTAGGCCAAAGCCTTAATATTTGTAAAAGTGTTAACAATGGACAATTATTTTAAATAATTTCAATAAACCCAGCACGAGGTAACTTTACACATAAAAGAAGATATAACATCACATAAATGCAAATAACAAATATGCATATAAAACAATAATATTTTCTTTCCTGAATAAAAAATGTTTTGTATTCATGTAACAATGTCACGTAACTATAAAACTATGTTTTATCTAGTACTGTATAAATATTTGTATTTAATAATAATAATTTATTAAAAACATTAAGCAAAAGTTCATGGAATTTAAATCGATTATCATTATTTACAAAACAACCACGAATACCACAGAACGGCCAAAACAGATAAAGGTGTAAATGTTTCCATTTAGGGTTTAAAATTTATGACTTTCACGACAGAATTTCTTGTTTACAATTTCCTGTTTAGATGAACTAAAAAGGTTCATTATTTAAGGGCGGAAGCCAGACGAGATACCAGAGCAACTCATTTATTAAAATCATAACAAAACATACATTCTTTACCAGGGAAGTTACAATATAATTTCTTTGATGGATTATGAAATATTCCCCCTTAGATAGCGGTAAAAGTACTTACGCCTTAATTACGATTCATTGTCGAATGGAAAAGCGATTGGTTATAGTATACTAGACTAGTTTTTATGTGTTCAAAATTGAAAATTTTATTTTTTTTATAATGAATACCTATTCTACATCCTTTTTCAACCATCATAAGATTCAGTTAAATTATGTCGTGGGTATTTCACACATGAATTTGTACCACTAGGTACTAATTATAACATGTAACAACTTAATTTGGTTAAAAACATTCAGTCCTAAAGGCACACAGCCGCATGCATGTCATAATTACAATTTAATATCTAATAACCAGGTCAGTTTATTTTTAACTTTGTGAAACTGCAGTTCTTGTGCCTCAGGAAGTTTATTTATCCATTTTCTTTATGAACTAATCTAGCCAGATATAGTCAATACTATACCAAAAAATTTAAAACTGCCTTGACATTACTGACATTAATTTTACACACCATGGTGCACTACTGCTTTCTAACGTTAACGACTTGATCAACACATTTATTTTAAATTATAAAAAAAGTCTACCCTGTTGAACTTGAAATTGAAATGGAAAATGTCGCACTCAATAACATACGTAGGTAGATTCGGTTATTTTGGAATTTATTGACTTGATCTTGCCTATTAATATACTGGGCAGCTACTGGTTTTATTCCAACGTTTTCTATATCTTAGGTATTTATATACATAGGTAATATTAATAGTCCATGCATACGCAACACAAGCTAATACAAAAACCTCAGATAAGTAATTTTTAAAATATTTTCAAAAGAAAAATGAGAAAGAAGCATGAATATATCATACGAAAATAACCTTGTAAAACACAGGAATAATTACGATATTAAGGTAAAAATAGATGTGTATATTAGAGCAATAATATGTTCCTAGTCAACTTTATTTTGAGCTTTCCAAAAATTAAATACAACATTTTTTGGAGAATTTGCCTCAAATCATTCCAGCTAGCCCATGATTACAGTTAGTCCATGAATTTGGCTAGACCATGTTCTGAATATGATGTAAGAATATTAAAAACTATTTAATACAATTTGGTGATAATTAATCACATAATTGACCTCCTAGGTCACCTGATTTAACACAAATGGATTTCTGCGGAGATATATTAAAATCGTGTATACAATGGGCCTCGAATAACTAGAAAATATAATTGGCTTAACTATTAAATATTATAACTCCTACGATGTTAAAAGATTATGAATAAAAATTTAGAACTAAAACAGATGCAGGAAATGGGATATAAGAAGTGATTTATACATTTGAATAAAAAGTAATCTAAAATGAATGATTGTATAAAAAATATACCAAGTGAAGTACCTCTATGAATTATTAGTTACATGTTAACGAATTACGATATGCTCCTGATATGCTATATTTTACACAGACAAAAATATATGTGAAATTTTATCCCAATTGTAATAAAATACAGTCGACATTGGTCTTCAAAAAAGTGACAGGAATAATTTGTGCAATTAAATAATAAATATTTAATAGTTTATGCCATTAACAACATTTTACATGTTTGAACAAACTTAGAAATCACTTAAACTGACTTCTTTGGTTGTACAAAAATACATTATTTTACTTCAATTATGAAACAAATGTCTCAACAGATTAAGGTATGTAGTTTCTACAATTTTTGTGAAATTTTCAAACAGATTCGAAGGTTTCCTAAATAAAATTATGCATCTAAACCTCTTCACTTGTAAAACATATTTAAAAAAAAATTTGCTCTTAAAACAAAATATTTCTAGCTTCTTAAGAGAACATGTTTTTAGATTTTCATAATTTCTAAATGTGAAATCCACAATTTGGATATATTTTTTTGTCAGTTTTGATATTCATTTTGCACAATTCGGAAATAATTTAAGCTAGGAATCGATTACGAATAATTCGAATAGTCGAATACTTGAGTATTGAAATTCGAATTAATTTTAATTCAAATATTCGATTATTCGATTATTTCAATATTCGATTATATTCGAATATTCCAATATATTCGACTATTCGATTACAGTCGAATAATAAAATTATTCGAACATTCGAATATTCAAATATGTTCAAACATTCCTTAATAGTAATAGTAGTAGTTTGTTTATGTGGGTCACGTAATAATTATTAAATCATTTTCTATTTGTCCAATTCCTGCAGGTTTTATTTGAATTTTTTCGTTGTTCAAAATCTAAAACCGCATTAATTTTTAATAACCCTAATTAAAAAAATTCACTAAAAAGTAAATATTCTAATACCAAAATATCAGACCTATACCTATTTGAATAACCGAATCAATTTAATAATAGTACAATAATATCCGAAGATTCGGATTATTCGAATACTTTTGAACTATTCGAATATTCGAAAAATTCGATTAATTCGAAAATTCGATTTTTTTAACGAATATTTGAATACTAAAGGATTAATAAATCTAATGAAATATTTGTTACAATGTTGAAATAAGATTAAACTAAAAATGTGTACACTTTGACAGCATGAACATTTCTTAAAATCCGTAACGTCAAAAGTTATTATTCCGTAGTGAAGAAGATTTGATCAAAATTGTAGCGTTTCTGGACAATATAATTGCAACCGAGTTGAATTATTAAAATATTAAATATACAGTATGTCTGCGGATGGGGTTTACAAGAGATGAAATTGCAAAAATATTTAACATTTCGAAAAAAAGTTATTCTACATAAAAGTTTTCGCTTTACTAAAAATTACAATTTACATTGAGAATTTTTATGTGTTTTATACAGGGTGCTCAAAAACTGCAAAACTTGATATTCGTTTAAAAGTAATTGGCCTTATCTTTAATTTTGGAACAAAATGTTAAATAAAAAAGTGGTATAAAATTTTATAGGTAGACAGTCAGAATCCAAAATTTCAATTGAATATTGGAACGTAAAGTTTGAATTTTTAGTAAATACTGTTAGTCAGATTGTGCCACCTTTTCTATTTGGCTAATTGTAAGTGTCAGATATACAATTCTGAATTTATAAAATACCTAACAATGGAATGGTAGGTACCTTACAGGAAGGTATGTTTCAAAAGAATGCTTCATAACGCGTAATTTATAAAAATAATGTATTCAATGGAAATTTAATTTGACACAACTTTACTATTTGACATTTTGTTCCAAAATTAAAGATAAGGCCAGTTTACTCCTAAGCAAATTTCAAGTTTTTGTAATTTTTGGGCACCCTGTATAAAAAACATTAAGTTCCTCAAGGCAAATCGTATTTTTTTGGAAAGCAGAAACTTTATCTTGAAAAGTTGAATATATGAACAAAATCACCTCTTGTAAACCTCATCCGCGGACATACCGTATAATACAACGAATTAAGATTAGGCTTTAATTTTAGCTCCTACAAAAAATCAAAATCTCGCAATATCGGATTGGGTGGGTGCATCATTAATGGGGAGCAGTCTTTTAAAGGTCAACAGAAAGTTCGATACTGACAATGAGAATATCTACCAACATTGATACTAAATAAACAAAAAATAACAAGGGACCTATGAAGGTTTCCTAAAGTTCATATTTATTAAATGTTGAACACTGAACAAAATAGTAACATTATTTATTTTTTTCTTTGTTAATTTTTATCCCAGATAACATTTTAAATTATAATTCTTGGCCTACATGCCCAATTAGTCGGTTAATGGTCGTAAAAATAACTTTAATAACTGTAGGTTGTTTAAGGGTCGTCCTTGTCGTATGAAGGTCATATGGTACTCATAAGATGACTTATTGGACGATAAAAGTGGACGGTCTTGAAGCAGTCGTTACAAGGTCGTAAATAGGTCGTTGTCATCTACAATACAACCCTTAACATGACATTAAAGAATAATGACTTTATTATGACCTTGTAGAAAGATAGTTGTATAAAGGTCATTAAAAAACGAAATAAGACCTCAATAGGACTTTGAGACAAAATAGACCTAAAACTGAAGGGAGTTGTAAAAGAGGTTATATTGATTTTGAATACGATGTCTATACGACTCATAAATGAAAACATGGCGTCCAAAAATTGATTGCAGTAATAGAGGTTATATTAACATTGAAAACGACTTCGACGCGACCAATGAACAGAAATATTGCGCTCCAAAAAGTGGTAGTTGTAACAGAGGTTCAATACGACCGCGATACTATTCATGAATCATTAATAAAAATTGACCAATTTTTTGCTATCAATGTTAGTCTATGAATAAAAGTACGAGAATGAACATCTCTTAAAAAGTTTAAAGATAAATTCATCCCCACTTTTTCTCAAACCACCTAAGCTCAACCAACCATATTTTAGTAGTCAAAATTATATCCGACGATTCTTTTCTTTTTGGAAAGCCCGGAAACTCAGTTTATAAATATATGCCTGCGTGTGGTCAAAATTTAGGAATTTCGATTTATTCCGTTAACCCCCTCACTTAATTTTCTCCTGTATAGGGGCTCCAGAGCCTCTCCGGTTGCAAGAGACCCTAGAAACGTCCCGTATCGAGCATAACCTCAACACACACAATATAATTTTACATTTTCAGAATCCAAAACTATGTAACAAATTTGAACCAAATTTTATATTTCTTGCATGTATTATAATCAAGTAACATGACTATTAAATGATATCAAGTGTGCTTATCTGCTTTTTTTAGTATTCTTTCACCAAAAAATATGTGCGAGTCACCTATGCGACGTCGTGCAACCGTCGCAGATGGAAAAATATGATTCAAAGGTAGTTTAAGGCGTGCAAAATGACAATAAAGTCATAACAAATGACAGTTGTCATGACGTGAACGGTGTGAACACGCCATTGGGCAGTCGGTCATACTACTTCTGTATGAATAAGACTCCATGATCGTTTCAAAAATATAAAACGACTAGAGTAATTTAAAAACAGTCTATTCTTAGTGAGTTAGTAGTTAGTTTTCTTATTAGTTCTCTATAAATGTTTAAATAAATATTACATGGAACATAAAGGCCTTAATTAATTTACATTTATACATTCAATATGGCTACGACTTTATATGACTGCTTGGTAGTTTCACATATAAATTTATAACTATTAGGTCGTAAGCCATTTCGGCCATATTTTTTGTTGGAAATTTGGCCTTCATGTTTAACAAACAAGTATTAAAACTTTAAATTTAATTTGTAGATTTATTACATAGAAATTTGATTACAAAATATACTTCTTCGATACTATCAATTATGCTTTACAAATATGTATATATTCCAACCCTTTGAAACCAATATTTAAAATACGTTTGTTTTTATGACTTCTTAAATTTTCTTCAATTTTCATATTTCGAAGGCGAGTTGTATTTTTTCAGGTATATTTACCACTTCCACAGTAAAATTCCCAGCAGTTTCGGCATCACAACGGCTTGAAATCGATTTAAACAATTGACATTTTCATATAATAACACCACGTCGGTACTTAGTTTCATATTTAATACAGTTAGATTATTGACCATTTATTTATCCCTACTGTAAACGGATGAATACAAGACATACGTATGGGTAGAATATATACAATACATACTGATTCGTTAAGTTCCTTTGTCGCATTTCAACAAAAATCAGATCATAGGTCGTATCGAAGTCGTATCAAAGATTGTTAAGACCTTATAATGACTATAACGGCCTCTACACGATAATATCACAATCAATTCTTAGAAGACGACCTAATAGTTCTATAAAGGTCATATCCAATTAAGTCACATGAAAGTCATAATAAAGTCGTGACAACCCTTTTCCAACCGTCCAAATTTGGTCGTAAAAGGGTTTTAACAAGGTCGTCTCATCTAAATGCATGTCGTATTTTAGGTCGTGATGACGTCGTTACGTTTCTTATAAGACTGAAAATGTTACTTGGGTATGCAACAGAACCATTTAATGTCAATATGAAGGTATCTCTGCTTTCGATTATATAAAAAAGGTGTGACAGAAATAGATGTGTCATTTAAAAGTAAGAATTAAATACAATCAAAGTGTAAAAAAATTTCTAGTTCGTCTGAAGATGTATCTTCCGTAAATTTTGCTAAAAACAAGAAAAAGAGAAAAGTTTTCGTCTACATAATTTGTATTTATTTTAGTACTTATTTTAAAAAATTGTTTGCCATGAAAATTGTTTATAACCGTTGAACATATAAATAGTTTGGATGGTTATTTATTATGCCGCGCTTAACGGATGATTTTTTGAGACCAGGAAGTATACGTGACAACTTTAGTAAGCATAAGGAAAATGAATTAAAAATTTCGCAATTTGTTGAATGTTTAGAATGGATTTACGGCATGTTCGATGCTTTCTCTTCGTATATAATGAAGAAATAGACATTAATTAAAAACGAATGTGAACTGTATGGTGTCATGCAGTAAATTTATCGGTTATTGCGGTGTATGATCATGTGTGCAAATGTTGCATCATTAGTGCGATTGCCAGTATAAAATTACACGTTCATTCTGTAACGTACGACCACATGATACTGACCTATCGCATTACCATCGACATGTAGTTGGTAATTCTGCAACAGTAGGTGCCTATTTTTCTGACAAGACTCGTACATTTTCAAGTTAGTTTCGCTCAATTAGCTGTATCGGGCGATCGATCGGCGTCATTATTACATTCAGGTTTCGCCAATTACAGGAAAAAGGCTAACGAACGAAGGAAAAAGACCTGAAATATCAGTAGTACCGTACAGAATTAATAATTTTCTGTAATAACAGTGAGAGGTGTATTATTGTTCTACAGTATCAATTATACAGAGTGTGCAATTACGATTACTGTTAATGTCTAGTTTGTTGGAAGGAATAAAATACATACCTTCGTAATGACTGGAGTTCGACGAGACGAGTATATCTAATAGCGTAATTTTGTTTCGCAAGTAGTTTTTCTGAGGGTAATTTAGGGATTTCGATGATATTAAGAAACTTTATTGGAGCCGATGTATCTATTTCACATAATTCAAATTTGGCAGTGATTTAATCGCTTGTTAAATTTACGTAAAATTAAATTGTTTAAACTATACGGCAAAACTTTCCAGTTTTGAAAAGGTAGAAATGTCATTCATAATATATTTTTTTGTTTTTAATTCAATTTATAAAATTTGTTGAGATGTATATTTACAATAAAATTACACTGGGTGTGCCTAAACTTCATCGACAACTTATAACCTCGCGACGTCGAAACAGGATAATACTATACAAACACTATTTTTCCGAAAAAATGCACCCTGATAGTAATATAGCCCTCTAAAGTTGTTAAGGGGTTAGGTTAGGTATGTTGTGAGTGGGTCTCAGTCATGATACTACAATGTAGTATCATGGGTCTCAGTAGACCCTCCACTGCGGCCATCAGCAGGCCCATTGTGGCTCACGCCTAATAATATTTCAACCAATAAGTTCAGTCTCTTAATGAAACTGATAACTTTATTGGGTGAAAATTTGTCCAGATCCTCTGGCAGCAGTTGTTATTAAGGGGACTCTTCGGATACCGTCAAAAATAAAATATATAAATATATCAGCAATGTAATTTGGTGTCGGTAGAGGTTCGGGTCTCGACGTCCCATGTATGGTTACTTTTTTTTTTGAAAAAAAAAGAATTTTTTTTTCGATTGACAAACGTTCAATATACTACCGCCAGGAGGGACTTTTTTAAAAATATGTCCAGTTTTTTTTTATTTAATTCGAAAATCATCCAAAATTACATTGTTTTCGGATGTTTTTTTTGTACTTTACGTGAAAATATCAAAACTCGGCTTCCTGAGGGCAGTCCCTTGAACATTGTTTTATTAAGACAAATGTTTCTTAATTCATTTATTTGCTTAGCTTGCCAGTTGTCGAGAGGTTAATAAATTTTCAAGGGGGTCAGTCCTTGTAAAAACATAAAATCCTCAATTCTTCGGGAACGGCTGAAGCACAGCATAAGTAGAGCAGTACCTTTACATTCTATATACGTTCCCATAACCTTGTCTAATACAAAAGAAATTAGTTGTAATGGGAAAGTTGGGGATAGAGGGGCTGATAATACTGCTATATATTTTTTGTCAGTTGACCAATTACTGTGGTTATCGAAGCATCACTAAATGGCAAATAGTAAAGATTTCACGCAAAATCAGCATTGCATTTGGTAGGTCGTCTCTCTAACATTCCGTTTTAGCCAAAAATAAAAGAATCATTTTTGAACAAATTTTGTGTTTTCAACCAAAAAGTAACAAATCCATGAGTTATTTCTTCTTGTTCATTGGGCTTGTCAGGCAAATGCAAACAGATTCATATTATAATTATATGTGCAAATAACTCGTGTAATGTTTTGGCAAAAATTTTCAAATCTGGTGGAGGTTTCGTTATATTTTTTTAATTTTTTTTTTTTAAAGGAAAAAAACAACTTCTATTCTACTGTAGGGCCGCAGACAAAAATAATTTTTTGTACAGAATTAACTTGTAGAATTGTTCACTTTTGCGTGAAAGCCCCTGAAGTGATAACAGAAACTTTTTGTCTCTTTTACTATCTTTTTGAAGACAATGGTTTTGCAAAATTTTGGAAAATGTTTGTAATATTCAATAAATTAATGGGAATTGTTCGATCTCCATCACGTATTTTTACGTAT
Source organism: Rhamnusium bicolor (assembly GCA_029963845.1). Taxonomy (NCBI): domain Eukaryota; kingdom Metazoa; phylum Arthropoda; class Insecta; order Coleoptera; family Cerambycidae; genus Rhamnusium; species Rhamnusium bicolor. Next base: position 204,048 of record JANEYF010000342.1, on the reverse strand, counting down.
CTCATATTTAATTAAATATATCTGAAAAAAACTCGAATATTCTAATATATGATATATTTTTAAGAGACATTTATTTATATATTTTTTTGTAAGCCTATAGGCTATATAATTAATTTTTAAATCGGTTCAAAAATCTTTCTTGGAATTTAAACTAAGAGGAAAATTCAATGACTCCTATTTCTGAAGTCATTGGGAAAATTAAACTATATTTGTAGTATAGTACTGGCCATCTTAGATCTTAACCGTAAATCTTGTAGGTATCTATAAATAACTGACGGTGAAAACCTTATTAATAAATTAATAAAATGTATCACATTTTTTGTGAATTTTTCTATCTTGGCTGAACTTTCATTTCAATCTCACTACTTACTTTTACAATAATAATTGCATAAATTTTTATTTTCATAATATTTAGTTCATATTTTACGGTTAGTTAAATCCACGATAGAAATAATATTACAAAGTGCAATGTCGGTAACGATAAATAAAATGTCATTGATTTTGTTTGTCTTTGTCCATGAAAAATAATAATACACAATTGCACAATCAATTAGATGTCTCTCTTGGTATAATGTCAATAAGTGAGGCTCATTTATTATGCGCAAGAATTATTTTTATTTCGATTAATGACAAGATAATAATACAAATCAAGCACTTGTATTTATTAAATTGCGACTCACTTAGCGTCTCGATTTAAACTGGCCTTAATAATTGTTGTCAATAAGATGTCCATTTGCAATTCATATAATGAACAACAATTCCGTTCAGTTTAAATTATTTTTGAAAATAATTTTTGTGAAAATCATATCCACATTCTGAGATTTTCATAGTTTTATTGACCTCTTATTCAAAAAATTGAAGATAGCTATTTAGAATTTAATAAAATAACTAAGTAATCTATAGCATATATAAAAAAATATATACTCTGCTCATTTACATAAATTTCTGTAGATTTATAATTTTGGTAAATGTCTACCGAGGACTCTGAACACAATACGATGCCTATTGAACTGAGCATTAGAAGAACAATCTAACACAATAATTCTAAAAATTGGCGAACGCACATTGTATGGACAATTCAAAATCCGGTCCTTGCTTTAATTTAATCTATTTCTCTTTTAGGGGCAGCTAGTGGTAAGCCTTCATATATATAAATCACTATAAATATGTCTAAAATATATTTTTTTTTAATGATGACTTAATGTACAGTTGATTTCAATAAAAACTGGTACACTTTCTTTTAGCTATGTAAATCATTCGTTTTTTGATTGGTATTAATAATCTTACAAATGTCACTTTGACGTTAATCAGTGGTGTCATTATTAAAAATGGTTCGACATCTAACAGATATTCAAAAATTTCGAATTGTTTCTAAAATTGAAGATGGTTGGTCCATAAGAAGACTTGCTGCTGAATACCATGTGAGTAAAACCACGATAATGAGTGTTAAAAAACAATGGGAAACCAACCAAACCGTATCCCGTAAAGTTGGTTCCGGTAGGCCCAGAAAGAGCAATAATCAAGAAGATGAAAATCTTATAAATTACCTAATAGAAAACCCTTTTCAGACTGCAGTAAATGCAATTTCAGAGACAGATTTGCCTGCTTAGGTATCTACTGCTTGCAGAAGAATAAAACTACAAAGCGACTTGAAGAGTTGTTCAGCGGCTAAAAATACAAACTTTCAGAAGAAAAGAAGCAGGGTAGGATTATTTTTGCACTCAACTATATAATCAATGATGAAAACTTCTGGGGACAAGTTGTCTTTTCTGACAAAAAAGGTTTTTAAATCCTGTAACGATGGACATGTTCGCGTATATAGGCCTCCTTCCACTAGATACGACGAAAGATATACTTTCGATCCACAAATATCAAGAAGGCTTTCAGTCAATGTCTGGGCTTGGATGAGCCTAAATGGGTTAGGTGTGTGTTGGAACAGTGGTGATCATCTCAATTCCATTAAATATATTGAAATATTAGACAATATTATGTTGCCGTCAGTAATAGAGGTGTTTCCGGAAAATAATTTCATTTTCCAACAAGACAACTGCTCCATACATACGGCCCATCGTGTCAGGCAATGGTTTCTTAATAAAAACATAGAGTTGTTACCGTGGCCATCTAAAAGTCCGGATTTAAATCCAATTGAAAATGTATGGGGACTAAAGGTGAAACATATAAGAAAATTAAATAACCATCCAAATAATGCCCAAGAATTGGAAGGGATAATTGAAGACGCTTCGGAGAACTTGTCGCAAGAAGTTGACCTTGCAAGAAATCTGATTTTGTCCATGCCTGCAAGACTTCAGGCAGTTTTAGACGCTAATGGAGCAATGACAAAATATTAGTTAATTCTGTATTACGTAATTGAAGTTCATTTATTTTATTTTTTTTATTGTATTTTTATGTTCAGTTTGCATTGTTTACATTTTTTTTAATCTCAAGTGGTATTTTTGTGTTCTTATTTTAAAAATAGAATTATCATTATTTAGTTAGTATTTTAATTACAACCATTAGTAGAATTATCCGTAACAAATATTATTTTTTTAAACAATAATATGGCAGGCTTGAAAATATTTTGAAAAAGTTATTTTTTTAATTATTTTCTAAAATTCCATTTGAATAAAATAAAAGAGAGAGGTTTAATAAGTTTAAAAACACCAAGAAAACCGATCTCCTCCAAAAAAACCCAGGTCCGGGGTAAATCACCTTTTCTCCACCCCCCTCTCGACATGCCTGGCCAGCCCTATTTACAGACATATGCACACAACCAAACTATTAAGATTTTCGATTACAAGAGTTGTACCAGTTTTTTTTTTAAATCAAGTGTACATAATATACATTTCACTAAACTGAAAAAAGCATATGAGAGAGACAATTCCAAAAATTATTTTAATACCTAATATAATGTCATAGTTTTTGGCAGCAGATCGATATAAAACGGGCTTGGTAGATATTTTCTTGTTTTATTTCGATTTATTATTTATTAATCAACTTCTGTAATATTGTTAAATACGTCAAAGACAATAATTATACGACTACAGTTCTAAGATAACATGCCTAACACTTAATTTCTAACCACAGACAAACAACCTCCTTCTTATCTTTCATAAACAGTTTTCCTTTTCTACACACATAAATGATAACAACCTCGTTTAAATACGGAACAGATTCTTTAAGTGCCTTCTCTAATTCTTCAGAATCATAAATACACACTAAATAGGGTATTAGCTTAAGAAATACATAACTTTTAATTAAGATAAAAGAGCATATTATCGGATGACCATGACACCACGTATGTCATATTTACGTTTGGTCGTTTTAAAATAGAGAATAGAGATAGAAGCAGAAACACATACAAAAAAAGTTAACAATAAAATGCATCTTAACACTGAAGAAGTACATAGGTTGAGAAGGATTTAAAAATAGGTTATCATTACTTTACTAATAACGGAGCTCGTTTTGAATATGTACATATTTATAAGGAAAACTTCCTATAAGTACTAATAATGTTCCTTATTTCAATATTTTTTTTTAAATTATTTTGTAATTTTAATGTGCAAGTCATCCGAAAATTTGCGTAGAAATGTGAAACCGACATTATTTTCTCATCATATTTAATTTGATACGAAGGAAATTAATAATAATTTTCGGTAATAAAAATTTACTTGCACTTGAATTTTTTGTTTGGACGCAACAGTTTTCTCCAGTTTAAAATTAAACTGACGTACATATCTGAACATTTCTTTGATTTGGCAAAAAACTCCATGAGAAATGTTTTCTGGTGCACTAATAATGAGTTTGTTTTTAAACTATGAGTTATGAAGATTTTATTGGGATATCAAAGTGAGTAGTCTATTATGAAGAACCCTGTATATAGTTTAGTTGGATACCTGCAAGTCGCACATAAACATATCGATTATAGAACCGGACCGGAACATCTACTTCTGTCATCATTATACCCGGGATTATACCAAATGTTCAAACCTACTATACTCGTATATATTATGTCTGACAAGGTACAAATCTGCTCTTCATAACCTCGTCAGACTTGTCAATAGAAGATTAAACTAGCCACCTACCATTTTAAGCGTTTCCTCCGGCCGCAGCAGGTAGAACATGGACTGTAGATGCTTCTGGATGTTGCTGCTGCCCTGGACACCGCCGGATCGTCTACTCGAGCCCGACGCGGATTTCGAATGTGCCTCCGCGTCCGGCAACACCAAGGCTGTGCCCTTGCCCGCGAAGTAACATTCACTGAGGCTGCAACAAAGAGGAAATTGTTAATTAAAACTTTTGCCGATAAAAGATAAGTCAGACGTAATCAACCACAATAATAACGCAATTAAAAATTCTAAATCATTCCAGCGACGTTGCAGAAGAAAACAACATGACTTGTACCAGAGAGGGCTTTTATAAAATATATATACGCAGGGGTGGCCACAAAACCAGGTATTTCCAAATTTATTTTTTAACATTTAAAAGTTTTCTATTAGATTCGGTTGCACCAGGAGCGGAATCAAGCTCGGTGGCCTAGTAGAAGCTCCAAAAATTTTAAAAAGTTGTATTTATTTGTTTTTATTTTAAAATTACCACTTCATATTTTTTCCCCAGTTACCAATAGAAGTGAACTGTGACTTAATTTTGTAAACACTGCAATGTGTACTCATTTACGATTGCCACTTTTTAACACAAACTAATTTTTTTCGGTAGATTTAGTTTTATTTATGTATATTTAAAACTAATAAGATTTATGATGCATTTAATGAAGACATTGTTTTATTGTGTATGTTAACAAGATTACAAGTGTAAAAGGTTTTGAAAGAGGATTCAGGACCCCTACATGAATATTTTATAAAGCCTTTTTAAAACCGTTTTAAAACTTGATAGTTTTATAGAGCTACTTGATTAATAAATCAAATTTATCGTCGACGGCTTTTCTAAAACCAAAGTATTTTATAAACCACAGTCAACAGTTACAATAAAATTCTTACAAAACTACTTCTACATGTAGTCCTAAAGGTTTTATAACTCAGTTTTATAAAGTATACTACAAGGATTTTTAGTAAATTCTTATCATCTAGAAATACACTTCGTCTTGGACAAATCTAATTTAAAACTAATTGTTCTACAAACGTCCTTTATAAAACTTTTGTAAAACAAGAATCAGGCATTTAAATAGTTACTTGTGGTATAAGGGCAAGCATGGCGTTACATCTTGCATATCGTAGAAAGGTACACATTTGCCGAAACACTGCTGTCATTAACTTTGAATTATTAAAAATACATTTACGTAAATTGAATGTCATTAATAACCAGTTAAAATAACATCTGTCCTTAATTTACATAATTGGCAAATTTTATTATTTTCACCTGCGCCTCATAGTCTCGTAAAATATGTCTAAATGTACATTTTGTCAGTAAAAAGTCTCTCTTTCAATTTGTTGTTTTTGTGAATGGTAAATGTTAGTTAATTAATCAAAAAAAATGACATCTTTTTCCTGAAATGCCAAACAAAGTCGACGATTGTATAAGTGGTGACAATTTAGCAATTTGTAATAAAAGTTGCTCGATTAAATTTAAAGCGTTATCTATAAAAAAAATATATTTCAAGTGTCTCTGGATATTGTTTAAAACCACATTTCTTGTATTAATATATAAAATTATAATAGCAATGACATCATTAAGATTGTGAATTAATAAAATCAAGTTAATAACTTTCTTTAAATTATATTCTCGTATGAAGCAAGTGTATTTAACTTAAGTAATACTAGTTAGCCAATGATGAGTGAATATTTCTCTATTAAATCATATGAAAGCCTGAAATATAATACATAAGTGTTGAGGTTTATTTAAACAAAACTAATAACCAACTAAGAAATATCTATTTATTTGAAAACAGCATCTATATTGTGTAATAAATGCCCCCCCTCCCAAATTTCAAAAATGTAAATAATATTTACAAAGCCAAATTCAGTCATCGATTATTTAGACGCGAAACTTGTTTTTATTTAAAGCAAAAAGTAGTCTTGAGTTATTTGGCTAAACTAAAGTTCAACGACGCAAATTTTACGAATTATATATACACGCTTCCAAAATAGAATCATTCTCTGCTTTATTTTAGTGTATAATTTGTATCCTCGATTCGGCCGATTCTAAATTTGGCTGTTTGCCACTTACTACGAACATACAGTTTGTGGCTCTATAACACTAAATATGTAAAATAATATAAATACAAATATTTTTTACATTAATCAAAATATGAAAAATGCCTATTATATTTCTGCGAAATGACGGGTTATGTAATTGGACTTTTTATTAACCAATTATTTTTAAAATGATTTCTTTTTATATTATTTCTACATTTAAATAATAATTAAACCATACAAGTTCTACTCTGCTGAAATTTCGTCGTATTTTTGTTCGATTAACATTATCTTTTTCTGTACCTGGTAATTTCAGAAAATACGCATCCTTTCTTTCATATTTACAGGAAGTTAATTTTTATTTTCTCATACAAATTTAAAGTATATTACGGTCAAAGGGTTGTAAATAATCCTAGTTAGTGACTAGCACTATACAAGGTGATTCACAATCATCCACCAATTTTTAATGATTTTTTGGCGAAAAATAAGTCGAATACTTCATATACGTCTTTTATGAGATATGATTTGCGAAAAAAAATCTGGGTGAGCTGAGATTCTAAACAATAAAACATTTCTTTAAATTTGTCTTCAAAACGGTACTTCGTACGGAAAAACCATAAGAGATAACATTTATGTAGTTTTAATGAGTAATGTCTTGGGAGTTATCAAACTGAACAAAAAACGGTGTATCATATTTTTTTATAAAAATGTTATTGATGTTCATCCACGCCCGTTATTGGAGGAAGTAAAGAAAAACTCTAATTTTACGTAAAAACGTCTATTTATACTATACTAACGTGCCAAAATTCAATTTGGTAATTATTTAGTATACGATAAGATGCTTAAATTTTCCTGAAAATTTTTCTACCCCCCAAAATAAGGTACGCTGACCACGAATATGTACTTTTTCTTCGCCGGAGAAGCCGTTAATGAGAAAAAAAATTGCGTTTTCCCACACATCTGTCACTTTTTGTTCTGATATATTTAACACTTCCTGTTACTAATTTTACTATTTTAATGCGTAGAAGACGATGTCATTTTTATCTTGTACAGAAATATAATGTTTTACACATTAAAAACCATGTTTTAAATACGAAAATGCATGGAAAATGCTGTACCGTGATAAATCATTCATAGTCACGAAGAAGTTAGGTGCGATTCTATTCTGTTATGTCTAAAGATACGACATTGTATAACTAGCGTTCAGTTTAGAACCAGATCATCATTTTTAGGGTAAGTTGCCCATTTAGTCGACAACGTAATTAAAGAAATGGAGTTATCTTTAAATATGTTATTGTTCAGCAAGGACCAACGAGAAGGTATGAGCAATTATTATCTTTGCCAAGAAAGAAGAGGAACAGGCACTAGGTTAGGTTAGGTTGTATTATTGCACAAAGCTACACATCACCAGATGCTCATTGCACATTGTCATATCTTGTACAAACATCCCTAACTACCCTTAAATAAATTAATAAGATTGCATTCTTCAATAACATTAAGAATTATTCCTTGCCCTATAAATTTTGGGTGAAAAAGGGTAAGTTTTAAATAGGGTGCCTTTTATATTGGATTATGGTTACAATAACCCCTTATAATGAAACCACCCTTTCGGCATATTAAAATTATTCGCTAAACTAACCCCTTTTTATTGTAACCATAATCGTATGTAAAAAACACCCTATTTAAAACTTACCCTTTTCCACCCAAACTTTATAAGGCAAGGAATAATTCTTAATGTTATTGAAGAAATTAACTTATTTAAGGGAGTTAGGGATGTTTGCATAGGATATGACAATGTGCAATGAACATTTGATGATGTGTAGAGTGTGTCGGTATAATTGGTTTTGTGGTATCTCACAGGGGCGTGTTCTGAATATCACCGAAAATAAGAATTCAGTAAATAAATAAAAATTGCAATAAATAAATAAATAAAAGCTAATGAAACACATTTTACCTTGTCGCCCGATCGCCTGTCATTAAGAAACTGTTAAATATAGTGGGAAATTGTTTGCGAGGCACTTTAGACACTATCTGAAACGCGACGTTAATTTCACATACATTTTAGTTGCATTTTTATCATGTAATGGCGTTATCCCAAATACAAAGCTGTTTTTCTAAGGAAAAAAATTGCTCTTATTATAAAAAATGACGTATACTACCGTTCAGAGTGTTATTGGGGTGAGGGAAATAATGCAAACCGTTAGATATATCCAGTGTAAAAAGTGACAGATGTCTGTGAAAGTGCAAAATTTTTTTATTTTATTTCTCCATAACGGCTTGTCTTCGGCGAAGAAAAACTTCCTATTCGTGTTCAGCGTACCTTATTTTGGGTAGAAAAATTTTCAGGAAAATTTAAGCATCTTATCGTATACTAAATAATTACCAATGAATCCGTTTAGGACAGAAGTGTATACGGTTTTCGAATTATTTTTCGCCAAAATTTGACGGATGTTTTTTGAAACACCCTGTATGTGGATAAAATAAATTACACCGTTAAAATATTAAATAAGCGACTGGGACGATGAGCATATAAAAACGCATATTTTTATTAATCCAAATAATAACTCCTTATAAATTAATTCCTTTAAAAGTAGTAATCAGCTTCATAAAAAAAGAGAAATTTCACATCCAAATAAGGCCAGCTTTAAATGAAAACCATAAATACACCATCCAAACGATGCAAATCCAAATAGGGATATTTTCAAAGAATCCTAGCCGTGTGACACATACCTGCCGACATTGACAGCGTACTCCGGGGACACTATGAAGTAATTAGGAATCGTGAACACTCACTGTATTACACCAAACAAGAACAAACGAAATGCTTTAGCAGCAGCACAAGTAAATCGACAATGTTGCACTTGACAATTCCCGAAAAGAACGAAATAGATAATCGACGATTCCGGGTACGACAAGTTGCAAAGTCCGTAAACCATTCGGAAACTGTGAAAAGCTTGACTGGACTGAGTATATAACAAAGCGTGCCGCGAGTGTCCAACACATATTAGAAACGTGGGCGTTCGACAGGGTAGGCTCACTGTATATTCAAAGTAAAGATGTTGGCAGTTTTACCCAATAAACACATAATAAACTTTTATGTTTGATTTTCACAATTTAATTATCTTATGACCATTGTTTCGCCACTCAGTGGCTTCATCAGATAATGAGTACACTCACCATCTGAAAAAACCGCTGTGTGGCGAAACAATTGTCAGAAGATAATTAAATTGTAAAAACAAGTTTATTTTGTTTATTTGTAAAATGGATTTTCACCAAGTAAAGGTCGAATTAATCAACTGTTTTACCCAATTAAAAAAAATAAACCAAACAGAATGTAATTTTATTCCAGCTGCATGTCTCCAAGTTACGGAGAAGCCCAGCCCTCTAAGGACCTCATGGTGCTTTAGAAGATTTTTAATAAATTTACCAAATGGTTTTCATCACATAAATTTTGATTTGGATATATGTTACTACGGTACAGCTATAAAAACCCGGACATATAAGGGAGCAGACAGCGCGTGGGACTTTAAGGGTTGTCTGGGTTTTTGAGTCTTTTTTATCTGTCAGTTTTTTGTTTGCGTTTACCACTCATTAGACACAATCGCATACGTTGTAGCAACATGCAGTTTGGACGGACAGTTGCGCAGCTTTCCATCCAAACTGTACGTTGCTGCAACGTATGCGAATGCGCGGCGCGTTTGATCAGGATGCGCCTTAATATAAATATTATAACAGCATTCGCAGCACTTAATTTTAATTTTTACTTGACTAGATGTAGAGAAACACGTGCAATAAGCTGTTCACAGGGTTCGCGAGTGAATAGACTCTTGGTGGGGTTAAACAGGTCGTTTATTACTTTATTACGCTCGAGAACATCGGATATCTGAAGTCAAATGTCCGGAAGAGTTGCCAGTGCGGGTTTCTGGAGCGTCCAGACTAGCGTGTCCGGATTTCAGAAGTTGTACTGTACTTACAAGTTATATGACCTTTTATTACCATCTTTGACTACGAAACCAGTAAGACCTTGAAATTATATTTATTATTTATGGATCAGAACTTTGCACAGATTTTACACTGCAAGTCTACAATGTTATTTTTGAGAAACTGATGTCCGTCTTATTAAGGTATTATAAAAATGCTGATTTTTACTGACGAATAATGAGAGTAATAAATAAATCAAGACTAAATAATGTTATATGTACAATTTGCCGTACCTATGTAAATGTTACATACGTGTAATACATGAAATCTCAGACAAAAGAATAAACAAACATAACATCAATATACGGTACAGAATTTTACACCATTTCTTTTATCACATATCGCCCATAATATAGAAAACCCCAGCGTTGTTTCAGTTACGTCGTAACGCGGAACGAAATACGCGTAAATTATGAAGATACCGGGGTAAGCCATCAATTAATGTCCCTAGTAAGCTGGTGTATACACAAAGCGTTCACTGTTCAAGCGACGCCTTAAGTTACGTAATAACTTTAGACAAAAATTTAACTCGAATAATAACAGCGTCTTTCAAAATCTGTAAAATATTTTGTCACGCCAATTATACAAATTAAAATTAGGCTGCTAAAATTTACCGGTCATAATTTTCCTATATAGGAGAGCCGACCCTGGCGGCTGACCGGTTTTGCCAAGAAATTACACTGCGACGTCACCGATTTCTCGCAAAGCATCAAACAGACAAATGTGAGTCGTCATATTCTGCAAGGTTAACTCAAAAACCATTTTAGACCTGACTGGTACCATTTACTATTTATTTACCAGGATGCAATTTCTATCATTATGTATTACTTTTATTATTACTATTACTTTTATTATTTATTATAAGGTTATGATTAAATTATTGTCAATGATAATGTTGGAAAGATCTTTTTATATCAAAAAAAAAAAAAATTGTGACTGGGTTGTCTTTCGCGAGACTCGCTGGTGAGGATTTACAAATAAGTTTCGGTTTAGGTTTTTCCTTGATATTACAACTTAGTGGGAAAGATTAATTAAAACAGAAAAACTGCTTTCTCAATTTAGTCAATGTTTCGCTATATTTGTTGGCATCCTCAGGGCTAGTTAAAATGTGTATTTCTTGTTCATAATCAGTAATAAATGAAACAAACAAGCCTTATCGTCCAAAAATCTGAAATTTGGTTCCAAATTCCAACGATAATTACGCGCATACATATAGTCACTCAAATTGCGAGCCTCCTCTGTAAGCATTAAGTTCATGAACAAATTGTGAATCTATCCTTACTTGAGGAGGTCTCCAGGCTTGTAATGACTTTCTGTCACTGTATACTCCGATACTACTCTCATCCGGGAGCAACATAATTCCAATATTCCTCTCAATTCTGTATTTCTTGGCACCAAACTAACCTGGCTGCGCGATGGACTAGTTGGAGAGATTGTCATTTTATGGGTCTTCTGCAACGAAGACCTGCGACTATCTCGACCACGGTCAGAACGATGATCAGACCTACGGCTGAACGATTTTTTATTAAACCAGCCGGAGCTGCATCGGCGGGGGTTACACTGATGAAAAAACGCGCGTACACTCAACTATTTCCTTCGAATTTGACAGGATCGAAGTCGGGATTTGAACTTGTGAGTCGGCAGGCAGTAAACCAGCTACGTTTGTCACTTAACGCTCTAGTTCACTGGACTACCGAACATGGTTTTTAACTAACTTACTCAATTACGTTCATCATCAGCTTAAAGTCACCACCGTCCTCGATGCTCTTTTTCTAGTACGCCTCACTACAAATAATGCTAGAAACGGAGCATATCAGAAGGTGCTGACTTTAAGCCGACGACGACGATGGTAAATAAAATATAGCATACATACAATATTTGACTCAATTTCAAGTAAAACCTTCGTTTAGTGCGATAAAAAGTAGTGATGGGATAATTCGAATTAAAAATAACCTGTAATCCGATTATTGAAGTACAATTCGATTATTTTGTTCCGTAATTTGAATTAAAAATAATCGGAAAATAACTGGAAAATAAAAGGCCTTAAATTATGAATTGCGAATACTAAATTCTGATTACAGAACGAATGAAAACGAGTCAAAATAATCGAATCGCCGAATTGGTCGAATTTCGAATTGAACGATTGTATCTCGATTTTCTGTGTCAGCAATCGATGCATTCGTCTGCGCCATGCAGTGTAGGTTCTACCTAGTATACTAACGCAGGCGAACATCACCTCTAACATAACTTTATTGCCTTTATATTTTCTTAACTAACTGGTGCGCCAAACCGCATTAAAGTTAATATGAATTCATAATAATTCATAATTCTTATGATTATTATAGTCGTTAGAATCGAGAAGAGTTATTTTGGTATGGTCGGCTAGAGCGAATTAAAATTAAATCGAATTATAATCTGATTATTAGAATAATCGAATCTGTAGAATCCATTATTGAAATCATCCGATTATGCCCATCGCTAATAAAAAGTAAGAGAATTAAAGTTTAAATATGAAGAAGTGAGTATACTGCTCGCGATACAATACGCGAGCGAATGTCGATTTAGCCAGGGACGGGAGACGCCGCAATAAATAATATTTATTCTCGTTGTTCTGTGTCGATGTGGCAGTAGCGCAGAGCAACTGTTTTGTCGTCGCAGTTTTCCATTATTCCATCGCTATCTGCTATATTAAATGCAGGTTTTGCATGAAATCGAATTCAATGGTGTATATGCGGACGTTATGTACATTTATTACCCCTTTTCAGCAAATAAATCATTAACATGTGAACATGGAACAAGAATATTTGAGGCTTAAATGCCCTTGAACTTAGAATAGTGATGTGGGCGTAAACCACGTATGTCAGTTCAAAGCACGCATAACATCAGCCAACTGAAAATTTTTTGAAATCCAAGGGAGGGAGGCTATGTTATTTAGCTGAATTCAGAGCCGTGTCGTATGCCCAAACTATATTTTAATTTATTTTCTAAATAATAACCATTAAGTAATCACTTTATGCGGTCGTAGAGAAAAAATGTTAGGAACTTTGTTACATTAAAAAATCTCATAATGTGATCCCTCGCAATCTTCTCTCGTTATTTGTTATTCTGTGCCGTTCTGAACTCTACTGCGCAAGGCATTGTCATCACCCTTCCGGTATTTTGTCGACTATCGGGAAATACGCCGATCGTAAAGAACAATTTCCATAAGACTGACCTACGCTCGTCCCCGCAGGATATCAGGAATTTGTTCTAAAATTTAAGTTCCCCCTTGTTTTGGACGCAGTGTAGAATGCATTAGTACTGGTTTAGAAAGAAACTTTTACTGGAAACAGGATATAATTGCGATGTTTGGCTGGTTTGTAATAAGCGCTTACTTAAAATACCACAATATAATTATTGTTGTATAATGTTGTATTCTGAGCACACAGCAAATGAGAAGTGAGGTTACGACTTGTGGTTCTACTGGAGAAATTGGAAGAGACATGTACTCTCTGTGTTTAAAGTAAATAGTTCGTCAAATTATAGTTAGTTTTCGTTTTGTGTTTAAGTACATTACTGAGTTTTCAGTAGGTAAACGTTCGATAAGTGTGTAATTCAAACGTATTTTTTTAGGGTGCACGCCTGGGGGAGAAGTTTGAATCTTTTTTTCACGCCTGAGGCGAAGTTTGTATCGTTCTTCGAGTCTGGGTGCGAGGTTTCTACTGTTCTACATGTCGGAGCGCGGTTTGTCAGTATTTTGCAAGCGTAAGACTGAAGAGCCTACGTAACCACCGGGTGAAGTTCCCAGTTCAGGGAAAAGGGAACGAGGAAGTGTGTCTGAGAAGTACCTACCTTTATGTGCCACTGGTAGCTGGTAACTGTATATATGGTTTTAATTTTTATTTAAGGGAATTTGTCTAGTTTAAGTTTGATAACGATAACCTTAACCTCTTATGTCACCAAATACGCTGTGAACCTTTTGTGTGGCCACATTCAGGGTGTTAAAACCTTGTTTTGATATATGTTTACAGTCTGTGAATACGGGTTGTAGTAAATACTTTAATTAATATTCGAGGCACAGTTATCGTAAAGTAATGTAAATATTTTTTTTGTGTCATTCTCTTCCATGAAATTTATATGAAGCCTGTTTCCTAGTTGTGGAATTTGATATTTTATTTTAAAGCACCACCTTATGACGAGAACGAATAATTCATGGTAAGTTAAAATTTAAGTTGAGTAATTATTTTTATGGTATTGAAATTCAAATAAACTGGGTGTAAACGCCCTGAGATCTGAGCTAGTTTTATTTTTGTCGTGACACTCATTCATTAACTTATCCGGAATAAGTAGTGTCTCGACTTGCTACATCCCCACGCCCTGTAGTTTTGTGATCACCCCTACAAGGTATGGGTACGAGGATGGAAAGATTAGCAACTTATCCAGTTCAATCTGGACGTTTAGTTTACCTATAAATCCCATTAAATATCACAACTATTTAATAATCTGTAAATTTAGGAATTAACAAAATTAAACAAAATTAAATGAGGGACTAAATTTAATCCAAAATTAATCACCTCAAAAACCAAACGCGCCAGTCTACACTCAGGAAAAATATTCCCTTTGATTTCTAGCTCAGAAAAAAAAAGACAATTTTTGAGTCTTGACAGATTTTTCATAAAAATATGTCGAAAAGTTCAAGGTGATGTTGATGCTAACTTAACGTTAAACTAATAAATATTTGGGCTTGGACTTTGGTTTGCGACGAACTATCGAGCTATTTACATTCTAAATAAATTACTACCTCGTAAATTACCATGCAATACCTAAATTATTTACTAGGTACAGCGAACTCCATTTTAATTTTTTTTTATTTCTATAATAACTATGCCACAAGTTGTGTCTGTTGGTGACCTACGAATAAAGCTGGCACGTCGTGCGGCGGTTCAATGGCGTGACATAAGGTGTTTAGGGGCAACGACCCGCGGACAAATACTAAATACCGAAGCAAGCGAACAAAATTAAATGAGGGAATCCAAAATTAATCACCTCAAAAACCAAACGCGCTAGTTACACTCAGGAAAAATATTTCCTTTGATTTCTACCTCAGAAAAGAAAACAATTTTTCAGTCTTGACAG
The DNA here is from genome assembly GCA_029963845.1 of Rhamnusium bicolor. Classification (NCBI taxonomy): domain Eukaryota; kingdom Metazoa; phylum Arthropoda; class Insecta; order Coleoptera; family Cerambycidae; genus Rhamnusium; species Rhamnusium bicolor. The sequence continues at coordinate 188,806 of JANEYF010000342.1, read as the reverse complement.
ATTTTTTATAAAAATACACGACTGTGGTTATGTGTTGACGAAACAGATTGTAAAAAAAAATTATTGTAAATGTTATAGTACGTGTACTGGACCCTCTTAAACCGACATTTTCACTGTTATTAGCTAGCAAAAGACTAACTGAGTGTACTGGTAAAACAATTACGCGGGTTGTGCAGGAGACGTATGAAAAATTTGACCTGTCAAAAAGTCAAGTGTTGGTGTTTGTGACCGATGGTGCCGAGACAATGCGTTTGTTAGGCTGTTCTCTTCAAAAACACGGTTGTAGGTTGGTACATGTTACGTGTAAAGTGCATGCTTAACATCTTGTGGCAGATATTCGACAAGGTTTTCCAGAAGTAGATGCATTAATAGCAAGTACAAAAATAGTGTTTCTTAAATGTCCTAAAGGTTTTCACGCATTTTACAGCAAGTGTCCCGGTATTCCCGAACCACCACAGCCCATTCTTACCCGTTGGGGGTACAAAGTTGAAGGCAGCTTTTTACTATGCTGAATATTTAAACAAATAAAAGTTGTGATACTACAATTCAATCCTGACGAGGCTGCAGCTACTAAGGAAAGCCAGACGAAGATATTTCCGTTGAAACAGCTTTAAAAACTGTTCGCAAGAACTATAAAAGATTACATGACGCCATAAAAAAACTTACAAGACAGTGCGTTGTCGTTATCGGAGTCACTGCAAATAGTGGACGAAATAAATAGGCTGCTACACGCAAAATATGAACGCGTGTGTTGAAGCAATACACCGGTTTTACCAGAAAATGTGCCTGTATTACATCAAGAGATGTCGAACGGTCGATCTCAAAATATACGCACATTTTTTCACCACAGCGAACATCACTCACGAAGACAAGGATAGAAACATACCTGCGAGGCTGCAAAGTTTTTACAGATCTTCTCCAGTTTGTGATATACATGCAAGTTCATCAAGAATACATTGTTATATATTGTAATAGTCTATTGCTTTTATTACTAGTTAATTTCTTTTATTACGCTTATTATGATGCATACTGGCTATGTCCCGCCACACATTTCTGTCAGCTTTACCTATGACACACGACACATGAAGAACTGTTTATACAGACACTCTACGTTCAGATTATCCAAGGGAAAACTTATGTTTGCTATGTTAACTAAAAAAATAAAAACACATATTCACCGGTTTTTCGGATGTAATAATTTGAAAACCCAAATAAACGAATCAAGTTTAATTGTTAATAAAAATACGGAACTTATCTCGCAGATAAACGAGATCGTAGCTTCTAAGTGACAGGGAAAGTTAAATCAGAACACCCCCGTCAGTTTAAATATTTACTGGTTTAAGATACGCTTCAAGGTTGCCCAACAATCTTTATTTGTACTGTGATTTTGTGTAGTCATTTAACGAGTAACTTTATTTGTCCAGAATGAAATTATTTACATTTTCTATTAACAAAAAAAGTGTTAAACATGGGGACTGAATGAAAATCCCACGCCACATAAGTAAGGTAATGGTTCTAAAGAAACAAAAAGTGTGAAGTTCCAATCGTTAAGTAAATTTGAAAAAAAACTTGCGAAATTAACGCTAGCACTTACGACCTATAATTATGTTGAAAGAGTTTCGTGCCATTGAGCGAGGTAAGATTGAAAAACATCACGATTTCATGAGGCAAAGATCAGTGAGTATAATTAATTACCAAAACAGTATGTCGTAAGCTAACAATCATGTAGATTATTGACTGATTAAATAATAATATATTTTTTAATCCACTGGCTGATTTTTTTTCGAAAGTATCAGTGAATACAAATTTCTGCAATCAATTATTTTATCATTACACAATGCAGAAAAAAAACAAACTAAAACTTATACAGCATGTTCGAAGATTACATAATTAGCTTTTTCACCATGTTGGTCAACACACAACATACATAAACCTGCAAACCGCTCTTAAATTTGTTCTATTTACGGTAAAAACGGGAACCCTCATTTTATACAATTTGCAGATAGAATTACAAGCAAAACTAATGACTATTTTTTTACTTGATGGAAATACGAAGTTAGTTTTTTACTTAGTGAGATTTTCGGGTCCAACCACAACAAATATACGCGCAAGGATACAGTGTAAAACATGGGAAAAAACACTCGACAAGTATAATAATGGGTCTTTATAAAGTGATCGAAAACCACGTGACCAATTAGTTCTCTTTAACAGCCGAAACGTACCGTTAGCCAAAAGATAGTTGAGAACTATTCCTTAAGATTAATACGTATGTGCAAAAATTCTCATCAGATAATGCCCTAATATGACAGATACAAAATCACAAGTTAAAAGGTACCAATTTATCACGTGGTTTTTTATCATTTATGATAAAAGTACAGGATCTGTATTTATTCTGAAAGACCTACAGACAATGCAAAAGTACCAAAATTATATTAGCAACCCAATGGACGCCACTGGTGAAGACCTGTCGACAACTGAGGAATGGGATTCATGCAAAGAAGCAATAAAAAGCGCAGCAGACAATTACACAAGACATCAATTGATTTGATGAAGAATACAAAGAGATCGCCAGAAAGAAATGATGAATATAAAATTATGCAACAGTGAAAGGAACGCTAGTCGACAGGTAGAAAGAACTCAGAAGAGAAGTAGTAAAACACATACATAGAAGGAAAAATAAGGGAACAAACTACTAGAGGAAATAGAGACACAAAAACCAAAACTAAAATGAAACACGGAAGTTCTATAAAGCAATTAACAACATTGATAAAGTGTTGAAGCCACGTCTAGTGACAGAAACGGAAATCTCCCCAATAATAGAGGAGTTCTCAAGAAATGGGTAGAAGACTTTAAAGAGATGCAAAGTCTAGATAATGAGGATCATGATTACCCCCTCGAGGCGCATAAAAAAAAAATCGGAACAAATTTTAATCACCCACCCACCCTACAAGAACTGCAAGATGCCATCAAACAGCTCAATAACAACAAGCCCCCAAGAATTGACGAAACTTCTGCAGAACTCTTTAAATGTGGAGAAGCAAGTCTAACTAAGTTCACAAGATAAGGTCTGGGCAGATGAACAGATGCCAGATAACATATTGGCATTATCTGTTCATTGCATAAGGAACTGGACTGTAAAAACTACAGAGGTGTCACGCTTCTCAACATCGTATGTAACATCCTTTCCAACACTGACGTAGTTTTCCACAAAACACCATATTACTGTACTCGATGCGCGTTTCGCCAACCAAGTAGGCGAAACGCGCGTTGCGTGCTTAGTGTTTGGTCAAAAACTACGTCAGTGTTATCTTCACATCAAAGGTTCCAATCCACTTCAGATTCCTTTCCAACATTTTTCACCAATGATTAAATCACTATTCCAAAGCGTTAGATGACTAGATGATTACCAGTGCAGATTCAAATCTGGTCGGCTAACAACAGACCAGATCTTCGTATTACTCCAGATCCTAGAGAAGACCAATGAATTTAATACTGACACATTCCATCTCTTTATAGATTTCAAGGCAACATATAACAGTAATATGAACTAAACTCTATGAAGCTATGAACGAATTTTAGATCCCAAATAAGCTGATAAGATTAATCAAAGCAACAATGCTACAATGGTTTGCATGGCAAAGATTCAGAATGAAATATCGGAAGAATTCCATACTTACACTGAACTGAGACAGGGAGATGCACTGGCGTGTCTGATTGTTCTGGAAAAGGCTTTGCGATATGCAGACCTAAACAACAGAGACAACAAATCATCACAAATGACATATGCAAACAAAGTTGACCTAGTTGCCCGCACTGTACAAAAAACCAAGGAGAAGTTTATTACCTTTTCAAATGCATAGAAAATATGGGTTTGAAAATTAACGGAGCGAAAACCAAACTAATAGCATCAAAACCAGGTAACAGGACATCGGTCAAAACTTTACGGATGCGACTACAACTCCGAACTAGTACAGAAATTCACTTATTTGAGATCGTTCGTGAACACAGAAAACTCTACGTCCAAAGAAATAAAGAGAAGAGAGTAGTACTGGCCAATAAATTGTACCATGACCTACGTAAACATTTTAGAAATGGATATTAAGAAAAACAAAAATAATGATCTACATATAAGACCCTCATTTTTCCAGTGCTAACCTACGGATCTGAGACGTGAACAATTACAAAAATGGATGAGAACTTACTGCTAGTTTTCGAAAGAAAAATCCTGCGATATGTGAAAATAGTATTTGGCGCCAAAGATACAACTTAAAAATCTACAACAAATACAAAGAATTAGCTGGATGCAGAAATTGTCAGTACAATCAAAACTGGATGCTTAAGATGGGCAGGACATATAGTAAAGACCAACGAAAACTACCCACCAAGACGCATCCTGATGTCGCAACCTGGAGGAAATAGGCGCATAGGCAGATCAAAGTGGAAGGATGATATTGATGAAGATGCAAGAAAAATCGGCGTGATCAACTGCTAACGACTGGCAAGCGATGTATACGACTGGGGAACAGGCTTGGGAAAGGCGAGGCCCACCTAGGGCCACAGCACTAATGATGATGAGATTCTCGATTAGCGCTTTTCGTACAAATAAAAAAGTACACACCAGTTTTGTCTGTTATTTTGCCTGCTAATTACTTATTTTATTTAAAATGACATAATCGTCTTTGTTTAAGAACGTCGGTAACCTAATGAAAACGTCGCATTGTTATTAATATTAATAACACACCAATAAATTAAGACATTTTCTGACTACATTTCATTTGAATAAGATACCAAACTAAATGAATGTATGTCAATGTATGGACTGATATATGGCTCAACCACTCATAAATATAAAAAAATTTAAAAAAATCTATATTCCATATCTAAATAATGGAACACATAAAAAGAGATATGCTTAGCAAACTGAAAAAGGGCTCAATATACACCTTCAAAATTTTAGTGGTTAAGCAATAATGAACAAATTCTTTAACTCCTTTGTTTTTGTGGTATTTATTAGTAGTGGTCAAACTCCAAGGCCAATCAAAATTGTAGAGGCCTATAGTAAATTTGACCTTTATTTATGTATCAGTAAAAATCAAAAATACTGTAACCACAGGGTGTCAATTTCCGAAGTACAACATAGTGCTGTTCGATAGAAAAAAACTGGACAAAAAATGTGTAGAACTGTTTTTAGGAGTTGTAATTTGTGACCTAAATACTAACATGCGTGTTAATCATCAATCATCATCACACAATCAAAAAACATTAATATAGCAGAAATACAAGCAGTACTTGTATAAATTATGCTGTTTTGCGAGCTCATTACGATTTCCTCCCCATAAAATCGCATATGCATGAGCGAGGTTATTCGACCATGCAGACTAGGACGTTACCTCTGCCGATAATGGTCATTCACCTGCGAATATAACTGTTTACCTGCATGTATTTATTTTTTTATGGCGGTCCACTAGCGATCGGTAAAAGTGAACATCATTAGGTCAGTGCGAGACCTTTAATAGGACACGAACTGCAGAGTCGGCACAAGCAAAAGGAAGTCCTTTGGGATTGACAATTGAATATAAATTAGGTTGTCAATATTGACAAATATCAGAGATAATCACGATTTATTTTTGAGTAACATAAACACGTGGACAGATGAAAATTTAATATAACAGCATTACTTTAAGTGATAAAATACGGAGAACTACTGTCCCCTAGTGCAATCAATCCAAACTGAAAATGATTATATTTTACTATACAAAGTGAACCATAGATATTTTCGTAAAATTATTTCGTTCGATAAAAAGAGTTCAGTAAGAGAAGTATGTTTTTCTCTAGTTAGAACCATATTATCCTAGAGCCTAATATATAAATTATTTTCAAGTTCCCTTTTCTCTAGTTTATTCAAGACCTTGCCAATAAATTTATCGAAATAAAACGTTGTTCACTCGCATGTTTTTAAAGTTTGGGCAAGAAAATTTAACATTAGCTCTAATATAAGATATTTTACATTTAAGCATATTGAAGTAGAATATGGTATTGTAGTCGCTATTATTACATGTATAAAATCTTGTCAAGAAAATTTTTAAAACTTAGAAGCGAACACGTTCAAGTCTCCGATTCGAACAGAACTTTGTGAGCTTGCTATCCTCAATACAAAGCACTGTTTATCCAAATAATAGTGTGCGGCTCAAGCGTTTCCGAAAAACAGGCCTCTGAACATTCACCACTTCACTACGGAACATTGAATTTGTCACGAGTGAGCGACAATGACGCTAGATCGATTCCCGGCATTTTCTTAATACTTCGTGGGTAATAAAATACATAGAAACACCAACATAGTTAAAAATAAATAAGAATAAATAAAAATTACTTGCAAACGACATGAAAGGATAACATAACATAATAAAAATATACGTTTCGATATATTATTTAAATATATTAATCTTTGCCTTCGTCGGTCAACCTTATCAGTAGGGCTGTTAAAAATGTTCCGTGGGACAGTGGCGTACGCGAAATTAACTGATACGAGAAACAATAAACTGTTACAACTTATAACAATGTATGTAAAACTTACCCCCTTAACTAGCTTGCTTATCACAAACTAAAGAAGATGTGTAGCCATGTTGCAGCATCAGGTTGCTATGAAATGCACGGAGACGTTTAGGAGATTTAAGAAACACTTTTTTTGTACTTGCTATTAATGCATCCACCTCTGGAAAACCTTTTCGAATAGTTTCTGCCACAAGATGTAAAGCATTCACTTTACACGTAACATGTATAAACGTACAACCTTGTTCTTGAAGAGAACGACCTATCGAACGCATTGTCACGGCGCCATCAGTCACAAACATCAACACTTAACTTTTTGACAGTCAAATTTTTCTAACGTCTCCGGCACCAGCCTGGTAATTGTTTCGTTAGTACACTGGCTTAGTCTTTTGCTTGCTAGTAACAGTGGAACTGTCGGTTTAAGAGGGTCCAGTACTCGTACTATAGCATTTAAAATAGAATTTTTTTTACAATCTGTTGTCTCATCAACAGATAACCACAGCCGTGTATTTTTTAATTCACATTTCACCTTATTTACCATGTCTACGCGTACAGTTGGTAGATAGTTACATAACCTTGTGCGACTTGGTAACTTCACCTGGGCATTGTATTTATTCCAGAACTCTCGAAATGGTTGTTTATCAAGTATGTGCAGCGGAACATCACAGGCAATCAGCATTAATAGTAAATCAAACATAAACTGTGTTGCCGAAGGCACGTCATTTTTTTTTATGTTTATGGTGTACACTATTTACGTGAAGTCCACAATCACGCTTATCCCAGCACATCAAATCTTTCTCGCACACTTTACAAATTATTTTAGCACCATCAAAGAACAAATCCGGGAATTCACCTATGAATTTATTCACTTTGTCAGCAAATGGCCGTTTTCTACCCCTGCATACGTCTGCCATGCTTTATTATTAAATTAATATCAACAATACAGTACAACAAATAACTTAACGTGTACACAACTCGAAAGCTAATATTAGACTGGACACTGGACTGGAGAAATAGTGTCGCGGTCAAGGTGAATGCCGGCGACAGTAAGTACATCTGGACTCTACGACCATGATACACAGAACCGATTTGCAGCTTTACTTATCAGTACATCATCTAGGATGATATTCAACATAGAAACAGAAAAAACTAAGTGTACTGCTCTCCTACTAATATTGTCTTACTCCTACCGTATACATTAGTTGGCTATAACACTGCGCACTGGAGAGTATCATACTAAGTATTACTACGCATGAAATATAAAAAAAAATTAAACAAAAAAAATTGCATTGGCTGGAAATCGATCCAGCGATCTATTGCTACGAAGCTTAGCATCTTGGTTACTGAGCTACCTGCTGCTTGTGATAGACTGAATATTCCAAGGCCTTATAAGCTGAATGCTGAATATCCAGAGGCATGTTTCTCGGAAATGCTTGAAATTTGGACAAATAATTGTATTGACTGCAATCTCATGTTTCGTTTGAATCAGAGACTTCCACGTCTGATCCTCCACTTGTTATTTACTCTATTTATTTTAGACTTATATAGTGACGTAATATAATGTGGATATTATGCATCCAATATTCCGTAAACCAGGTCTGCTTAGAATATCAAAACGAAGAAAAATATTATGTAAACAGTATTATGAAATAGATGTACCGAAGCTATCATACTGGAAATGTGTCCTTTACCCCACGACAATGTGGATACAAATATCGTGCAACACAAGATATAACAAAAAACTAAAATGTTTATTGTCGGCGACATTATGACAAAGAAAATAGATAAATAGCCCGAGGCTCCTTTGATACATTGCCGCAAGTTAATTATCCTTCACCGTCAAAAATAAATATAAATTTATAGCTCGGTTTTTGCTTCTTATATCTTGTGTTGGACTATACATTAGTTACGGAAATAATTTTGCCCTTGTACATATGTGTGATAGGTGAACCTGTTTATAAATTACATTCATAAGAAGTTTCTAGAAGCAGATACATATATCACCTAATCAGCATCATTACTAGTTGATGACAACTGATAATAAAACATTTTTTTCCGAAAACAGAGAACAAGAGATTTAACAGTAATTAATATGCTCGACTTTTGTTACCTCAGAACTATTGATTTACGATTTACGATTTACAGGCATGCATTGCATATATGTATATCTGGGAAAATATAATAACTAATTTTAATTATTTTGAAAATGTCACTTTTCAATATGGTGACAACGCTAGTGACAACACAGCGTTTATATACAAAATTAATGTGTTTGAAAATTTCCTTATTTTTACAAGTTGCTTAGACATAAAAGCGATATCGAGGACAACAGAAGTTTAAAAACCCAGAAATTAGTATGATTCGTTAATAAATGTTATTCAATTATATTAGTTGTTTTTCGAACATTTTTAAAGCTGGAAATTATTTCTATTCAAATACATAATTTAAATTATAGCCCGAAGCCGCCACTGACGATAATAGTCTTCCACGTCTTCGAGCCATCATTTGAAATATGAATTATGCTTGTAAAGGTCCAGGATGACCTCAAGACACGAATTGTAATTTACGACTAAAATTTGAATAAGTCAAAGTATTTTTAACGACTGCCAAAACCGGAATCGCGTCCTACATCTCGCAAAAGGCAAACGGAAAAATTATGTACAACCAAAACGTTACGAGATGACTCAGTAAGTGACACAGAAATACAAAATTAAAAACACAATAAAATATGAAATCGAGAAATTCAAATAGGTCTATTAACAAATGTTCAGAAATCCAACATTTAAGAAATATCTTGTTGCCGAGATGATGTACATTTATAAACTGTTTATAAACAGTTGTGAAATAAGCATAACTGGAATAAATCAATCAGTAGGAAATACAGGGATTGTTCAATCTACTCAATTATTACCATAATAATTTAATTAATTACGTAATTTGTTTGGTTCACTTTTATTTCGTGTTTATGAATTAATTTATGCTGATAATTTTTAATTAATTTTAATTTACATTGCCGTCAGATTTATTTTCTTTTGAAAACAAGCATATTGGTTTGTCTATTGAACAATTAGTGACGCAGCTAGAAAATTTGTTCAAGGGGCTGCATACCGGAATCAAATAGTTTGTATACACGATTACTAAATAATAATATCTGTTTGAGGTAGTTAAATGGATATAATATTAACATTTGTTTCTCAAAGAAATCCACATCAAATATAAAAATATTTGCATGTGTGTCTGAGAGTCTGTCGAGTTTTTTGTAACCACGATAACTTTTATCAGACTTAAAAAAAAAGTGAGTCTGGAATCTTGTCACCCCTGTTTCACTTTCCTGTTACATTTAAGGGGACAAGGACAATTAAAACTTGGGGATATTTAAATAATCATAAAAACACATTATTAGTGGTGTCACTATTTCGGAAACAACTTTTGTTTTTAATTGAAAATATACATATTTTTTAATAATTATTGTTTAACAGTACCTATAGTATGTGCTCTGTTCAATGGTCTTCAATGACTTAAAATTGGTCCAAAAATGATAAAAAAACAGCAACTGTTTTACTGAAAGACGCTGGGCCATGAAATCACTGTGCACAAGTATTTTTGTGATAGGAATACATAGAAACATTTAAAACTTGTCATAATATATTAAGTTTTGATTAAAAATTCGAATGTAATAAACATTATTCCAAGATAAAACAAATGTTATTGGTGATGAACATGCATATTTATGACGACCATGTCTGTAAAACGATATGCATACACATAAGCATAAGCTGGTATGTATGACTCTGTTCAAATGGGTTCAATATCATGGGGATATTTTCTTTGCGCTGTATGTGTTGTTATCTGGCAGAATATATTACTGTTTACCATATATATGCAACCATTCATTATGAAGAATGGTTTATTATCGAGGAACAATAATATAAGGGTGTAGTTTGATTACAATAATTTAAAACCCACACATAAAATGTCCGGCTTTCTCCACTCAGCCTCAATTCCTAGTAATGTGTTGTTATGGGTCCCAATGACAAGATATGGGTTTGTTACATAAAACACTTTAGTATCGGCCTATCAAAGGAATAATTCAAGGTATTTATTTTTAATCTCGAATATTAATAGTTACTGAAACAATAGAACTGGTTTTGATGAATTATATAAGGCGTTAGGCAATATTAAATCATTGTGAAGTGGTTTATCTTTCCGTTATATGCAATTTCACCAACAATTTATTTATTTGATGTTATACTGATGATCTGAAAATAATTTAAATGCAAGATTGTCCTTACAATAATAAAAATAAATGAATTAATATCTCCATAACACTTTAAAATGTGAAGATAAGTTTTTCCAATCTTCACCATTATAGAATTTTGCACATCTTTGTCTAGCACAAAAGTACGGGTGTGATTTATGAAATATCCTCCAAAGACCAATAAGATTTACAAAAAGAAAATATACGCCTTTTTCTAAATGTAATTCCGTTCTCACATGTGAACAATGGGTATGTACTTTGAGACATTTCCTTCTGATGAAGTCGTAGGCTAATGAAGATTATTTTACTTACTCACCCCTCAAAGTGAGGAAGTTATGTATTCGTCAAAAAAATTTGGACAATTTTTATTGCATTTCTCGACGAATCTCGACGAATTATGACGATACACAAAATTTCAGATAGAAATAATTTTCTGTCTGTGTGTGTCTGTCTGTGTGGTTCGCGGATAGTAGCTACAGTTTTTGAGATAAAGCTTTCAAATTTGGTACACACATTCTAGAGGTCAAGGAAGAGATTGAGCTTGTTGATGAGCAAAATCGGTCCCAATGTCTAAAAAAAATATTAGTGACATTGCACCAATGTGAATTTTTTGAAAAATCAAAATGTGACTTTCGAACGTCAAAAAATGTGACCTTGGTATTTTCTGGCTGGTGACTTCTGTATATTCTGTCAATCTATCACGTTATAGCTTTACTGGTTGAATGCCCTCTCTTCTTAGTTGGTTGTCTTAGTGGAAGGACGTACATTTTGTAAAACTGTAGTGGTGAGAGATTAAAATTTAAAATCCGAATATATCTTTGTGGATGTTAATCATCGTTGTTTCGGGATTATTTCTTTCATCAATTTAAAGGGTGCTACTTAGTATCTTGTCAGCTAAATACTGGATGGATTCTACAATTAAACAGGTGTATGAACTTAGAATTGTGTCCTATAGAAAGGGTGTTACTTAAAGTAAAATAATAATAATTAACAAGTACTTACTTGTGTTTCTTAATAAAATTTTAGGCAACTATCACTGGGCTATTATGGTTTTTCACTGGGTAAACTTAATGGTTACACTTGGTAATGAAAAGTTTTTTTTCTTTTCATGGGGTTAGGAAGTTATAATGCCTAGGGAATTCTTTTTATTTTATAAATATGGTTTTATAATTAAATTTGGCTCTATGGTAGTGGAATGGGATTTTATCAGGTCTTGCTAAGGTACAAAGTGGAGCTGGAATAGAGGGTTCATTTGTGTTTTCGACAAGTGTTGGAAGTCAAGAGCCAATTAATTTCATCGTCGAGTGTTTGTAATACTGCAGTTTGGTTAATGGAACAATATTAGTCTGGTATTGAAGAAACCAAAAGGATTGAACACACGTTTCCACTCTCGGAGGTTAAGTTAAGTTTATTCTTTTTTTTTAATTTTATGTACTTATTAAAAATGTTGACCTTGATGTAAACAATTAATCATTTTTTTCTGTGCACTTTATTTTTTTTAAATTTTACTTAATCAAATTTAGTACTGGTACCCATGATGTCAATATGGTCCAGTCAAATTAGATCTGTGAGAGATCGATGAATTTTGAGTACGATAAATGTAATAGTAATGTTAGAGATATAAATATTTTTCTTATGTGGTTTTGTGTAAACTACATGCAATTGCATTTGGTGTAAATCTACCTACTGGTACTATATACGTTCGTTTGGGAATAGTTTATAAATTTAAAAATTTCACATACCTAATTGTACATAATTTTCTTTCTTTTTTTTTTAAACCTGGCTGATTAACTTGACTTGATATAATTAAACATTTTATTAAACTTATGTTGCTTAATTTCCCAGAATAGGTTTCATTAAAAATATAAAGTGTGATAAGGTATACCAAATTCTCTGATCAACTATTAATTGTTTATTTCTTGAATTTAGAGCACTGAGAAGCTGAAGGCACCAGTTTCGCCTGTATGATACTGGTAACCCAACCTGAGATATAACGAGCTAGCCGAGGATTGGTATTGGTAATTTTATTGTGGCACAACGTCACGTATTGAACGTGAACAACGTTATATTTGGCATCCTAACATGAATTAACGTCTCATTTTGACGCCTGGCGTAGCAACTCCACCACACGTCGAGTTTTACTAGGGTGAGGAAGTTCTGATCCCCAAATAATTGGCAGCGGTTTTTTAAAATGCCTAATGCCGATTATTCAGTCTAGAATTTCTGCCGAATACCGATAGTGACAAGAAATTCGACCCACAATATTCGGTGTCGAATATCACTGAACATCGACAGTTGCACAGTGGACGGAAACGCCGAAAAGCTGGCCAACATATAAAGGCATTGAGCTATTTTACTGAAATTGTGCATACAGGGGTTTTTTGTGTCGCTGATCAAGAATCCGAAGTTGAATTTTGAAAAAAACAAAATGGCGGCCATGAAATCCCCCAAAACATACCTAAAATCGCCAATTATCGCTGCATTTTTACAAAACTTTGTATACAGTTTTTTTGGGTCGCTGATGAAAAATCCCATATAGAATTTCAAAAAAAATTACGGTCAAAAATATATACATAGTTCAAAAATTATTATTGAATTGAAGCGAATTCATGTGTTTCATTTGTTTCGGATCTGGGGAATGGAATAAAAATGCGTAATGACTTTGAAAATTAATTTTATTCAATTACTATCTGAATTACATTCATTCGTCCATTCAAAAGGAGCCCACTTTATGGTGCACGAATGTGCATGCATCCGTGCATTCGCGCACAATTTGGTCAATATCTCGCAAAGATGCAAAAAGATGCAGCTAATTTTTTATACACTTTCGAAAAAATGTTCATTAAACACATTCCAATAAGTTTCAAGACCAACCATCACCAACCGCGTAACTTATGGCTTTTTTTTGTGGAGTTTATGATCGTTGCATGTACAAAAATGCACTCCACTTCGATAATTATTTACTAATTACCATATAAATAAATTGATCTGATACTGACATATTTTAATTGTACTTACTTTCTGATGCAGAATCCATTTTTATGACACAGAAAACTGCACTTTGAAAATTTTTACGCTGCAGACAAAATTTATCGATTTTTGAAGAGTTGCGAGCTGCCGAAGTAATGCACTGCACGGTCGCACAATAAGTAATTTCCTCGCTCAGGTAGTGAACCCGGACCGGTATTAACGTTTCTAATGCTAGGGGTACCACTACAACGATTTAAAACGTTTCCATTTCAAAAAAAAATCTTCATTTTTTTAATTTTGGCCAGCTTTTTGGCGTTTCCGTCCACTGTGAGTTGGTGCAAAATTAAAGTGGATATTGTGAAATTACTGATCATATTTGGATTTCTATATTTTTGGAACGAGACAGTTAGACTTGATTCGGTTTTTTGTGAACGTTATCAAAATTTGTTAACCATCGACCATCGTAAATAGATCTTTAAATTATGGTTGCTTCTTATATCCTCAGCGTAATTAGCTGTTACCTATACGTCTATACTAAACACGTTTCTAATTTTTATGAAAAGTTTAGGTAGATGTGTAATATCCCTAATCCGATGGGTGTGTTTCAAGCAGTTTGTTCACTAATGATTTAAATAAATTTTAATATGGTACGTACTTTTCTAGTGAAACCATCGTCTGTCTGTTTCAAACTTCTGCACAACCTCGTACAAAAACGTGGGATTTTCAAAACAGTTTAAATGAGTTACAGTATAGGAGATGGAAAACTATTACATTCCTATACTATATATAAGCTTCCGAGATAAATAAATAGATATGAAACTATTTTTAGGTGAAAGTGAAAAGTTGGAACGTTAACTACCTTCTAATGTGGGCAAAATTACTATGGGATAATTGTTTGTTTTTGTAGCGTAGCAATCCAAATTTTAAATACGTACTATTAGTTGAATATTTGAGATATTACACGAGTTTAATTTTTTCTTTTCTTATATTAATTTTGACAGAATTTTCTTTATTATCCTACGTTAAATAATTTTATGTGGCAATCAAATTTTCTAGTAAACAACCAAAATATCACAACATATGACCCGAACACTAGTATAGTTTTCAACTTGTCGTTATTCATATATTTTTCAAATAATATAATTTCACATTCTTTATTTCCTGAGTCACGAAAATACCCAATCTTAGGAAGGTACGTTTCTAAAAATAAACATTTTTGTTGAATTGGTAATGCGTTGTTTACGTGCAGAGGAATGTATCAAACTATTACAAATACAATACAAAATTAATTTTCCCATTTGCTGTTATATTCTGTAGACACCTAACCAAAGCGGGCAGTTCTCCGGACAGATCCACGTTTGAAACTAAGAGTCAAACAATTTAAAACAATTATTTTAAAATAAAAAGTGATTTAAATTCAATTTAATCATTAATTTTATCAATTAAAACCAGGGTTTTTTGTTTTCAACCTGTTTAAAACACTTTGCAAAAGAAACAAGTCTTAAACTGTTCCATAGTGCTCTCACACTCACTTTAATTCCCCGTACCCCCACTATCCACATATTTGTTGACCGTGTAGAAAACCATTGTTGATCCAAAACATGTTTTTTTTTGTTTAACCGTTTTTTTTTGTTTTGAACCTGTTAGAAACACTTTGCAAGAAAACATGTTTTAAACTGTTCCATATTGCTCCTACACTCATCTTAATTCCCCCGTACCCCTCACCATATTTGTTGGCCGTGCTGCCCATTGTCGTTTAGCAGAATCATGTCATCATAAACTCGTTGTTTTAGTAACATCAAAGATTATATACGGTTATAATCTTTTGGTAATATTGATTTTCTATGGTTTGATCAGTGCGAAATTTGTTTGTTTCCGAAACTACGCTCTCGGAAGCCTAGTATTTGTAATTTTAAATAACATTTTAAATGTTGTTTCCATAAAACAGTCAAACTTCTTATATCTCGAAATTCTCTGTAACCTGAATGTTTTTGTGCCTTTGATATATACTCGTTTTAAAAGTATTTTCTTTATCTCAAAGTTCGAGAAGTTCAACCGTAATTAAATAATATATTTCTTAATCAGTACTCTGTTTAGCTGAGAAATCATGATTTTGTTTTAATTACAAACAATTTCCTATGTACAGAAAATTTAATGGAAGGGCCAAGTAAATAATTATAAAATTTTAACAAACTAAAAACCATTAAAAAAAAACAACGAAATAGTGTTTGTTATACGATTATTGCATTTTTAAGTAACATTTTAAATTTTATTAAATAATGGCTTCGTGGTCGAGTGGTAAGGACACTTGTTAATCACCGTGAAGTCCCGGATTCGATCCTATTAATCCTAGCGTACTCGGACGTTGGGTATGTCCTTTGCCTCTAAATGTAGCCCTCTCCCACACAAGGTGGTATCTTGAGGTACTTTCAGGGATACAGGGGGTTGATAATTTTTTTTAACATACCTAATCTATTTAACTAAATTCATCGCTGTCATAAAGCTCTTACATATTTTCGTAGCAGCAGTAACCGTTGACACAACCGGAACGTTCCATGCATGCTTTTCCGTAATATTTTTTCGCGTTTGCAGGAAAAACACTTCAAATTTTCTTTGGAGCGGGATCCCTCAAAGTTGTGATTGGAACAAGTAGACCATTCCGGCATCTGCATTCCCATTCTGTGCAATTTTTTCCACGACATGTTCCAGATCATCGTTTTAAGACAACATGGCTGTAGATCAACTTACAATTACAGTTGAAAAGTTTACCACAGACTAATATACAGAGCGCATAAGGAAAGTCTGTAAAAAGTGAATTTAAAATATTTTCAAAAGCAAGAAGGTGCATATTATAAAGTATCCGGACTGCGGAAAAGTTTTCTCTGTTTAAGGATATTTTAGTAGTGCGAATGGCCATGCTGCCACAACCATACAAGTTGAATATAGATGGATAGATAGGATATTTTACTTCTTAAAACCATGATGTCGAGAAAGTGGTACATCCCCTTATGAAAGAAATCATTAAGTAAGGTCAACTGTCTGATTATTTTGCAAGAAAACACTGACAACAGCAAGTGCATTTATTCCTGCCTCAGTGACTAAAATTAATACTGAGTAATAACTATGGAGTTTTAAAGTGTTCTGTGCAAATAAAGGAGTTTCAAAAAGTTTACAGCTCACAGTAAAATTACCCATGACGATAAATTCAAATGAAATATAATTTCCACTTGACACCACAGTAAACGAAGTACAACCTTAAATAACCTTCTACCACCCTTCTTGAACGATTTTCCGACACTTAACCGACATAAAACATCAAATAAAATACTTTACAGCAAACACAAAGGTGAGCGTCACCGCTCGGTACGTGAAGTATACC
This sequence comes from Rhamnusium bicolor, assembly GCA_029963845.1. Taxonomy (NCBI): domain Eukaryota; kingdom Metazoa; phylum Arthropoda; class Insecta; order Coleoptera; family Cerambycidae; genus Rhamnusium; species Rhamnusium bicolor. The sequence continues at coordinate 171,650 of JANEYF010000342.1, read as the reverse complement.
TTAAGATCATCTCTATCGATATGCGGGGGGCTACGTTGCCAGCTCAATGCTAAAAGATGTCTGGATTTTTATTAGCAAAATTAAAAATAAATTAATATTTTCTGGATATAACGACACATAGTCACGAGAATAGAATCAGAAAATTTCCAAAATACTAAATTTTCTAGACAATAGTAGCGTCCCTGTAAGTAAAGCACGAATTTTTACAAGAAATTTTTCAAATATGCATCAAACGGCATTTTTTAAATGTCACTTTTTGAGACGTATTGATTTTTTTTAAGGCTATATTAGAGACGTTTGGGTGTAAATCTTGTTAACTTACGCTAAACTTTAAACATTTTTTATTAACATTATTTTTTTAATATATCTTGAAATATTTAGTTAAGTATAAGTTTCATATCAGGAAGTATATACTACTTTTTTTATTCGTTATTTTAAATGATTACGAAAATATTAATTAGCTTTGTCTAAGATTTACTATGTCACTTTACAGCTTTTACACTCAAACGCTTCATTTGTTGAAAAATGCCATAAACCGATAGTTTTTTAAATGGCAACCTATATTTTTGGTTAGCAATTTTATACCCCTATTAAGAATATCCAAATTTATTTCATAACAATCTTTGGTATAAGCAAGATGGTGCTCCTTTTCATTATGCCACCAAAGTTCTTGGGCAATACTTTTTTGGGGTTGGTAGAAGATAACTTACAGAATGGACGGCAAAGTCACCAGATATACCCCAACTCGATTTTTCGGTCGTAAGATCTACAAAGATAAGCATAACATTACATAAAACTTATAAGAACGAATTTGGCGAAAAGCCTGTTTCATTCTATGGAAACGTCTCCAATTCTTTTTTTTGTTATGTATATACAGTGTGTCCCACTTTGAGCAGACATACCCCTGTATTTCGGTTGTATTTGGGCGAATTGAAAAAATTCTTTTTTCAAATTGTAATACTCGACGATATCTCCTAAGTAACAATTTAAATACCTTTTACAAACAATTTATTTACGTTTTATCAGTGCTTTAGAGAGGCCATATGCCAAGTGCATTTAAAGATAATTTTGTCTTAAAGAAAGTTTTAAAAAAGTCTACAAGAACTTATATTAAAACTAAATTATCTTTTAATCTTTATTGGCTTAACTGACTTATCAAGGCATTTGTCAAGCCTTCAATAAAACCTTACAGCTGTTAAGTCCTAGTTAGGAGTATTGAGTGTTATATATAATTTAGACCTTTTTGTGGCTTTATAATTTGCTCTATGAAATTATTTTGGTGCAGTTGTTATCGTCCAGTTATAAATCTAAAATATTTTGAGAACACCAAGTTTCAGGTCCAACCTTCATAAAGCCAACTACTTATTAGAGTTTTAAGACAATAATCTCTAATAAATTGGTACCCTTTTTCCAGAATATAGTGTTTTATAATATCATTATTGTCGGGCCGCTGCAACTTTCGTCTTAAAGAGTCAAAGCCATAAATAATGTTATTCGGTTCAATTGACAGCGGTACTTAAACAGTATAATAAAATTTTCGAAATTTCACGAAAGTCAGATGATCGCTGTAGTACAGCTCAAATAGGAAACAAGAGTCCACCACTTCCTTTTTCACGGATGAAATAATTCTCCACCTTTAGTATAAACTGACGTTCATCTCGAGTCGAGTCCCGAGTTAAATGTTTTTCTTTCGACTGATTCATGATTGTTTTAATATGAATATTTTCGAATAACCAAATTTACGGTTTTAGCATACGTGTTACCACTTCGGCTACTCTAAGTTCAGGAAAATGTAAAATAAATAATTTACTTATGTTTTTTTGGCAAGAGTATATTATTTTCTTACAACTTTTAGGTCTTATCCGGTATACGTAAATAAATTTTCTATATCAGGGACACAACATTTTACCAGCTCAAAATCTTTTCTGGTTAAAAACTGCTAATATTAATAATGTCGTTACATATGATTCTAATTTGTAATGTTAATTTTAAGAATAATAGAAAACACGAAATAAATGGTTGAATGAATTTGAAAATAAAAGCACAACTATATCCATTTACTATTTGATATTCACTGTTCACCAATCTTACGCTACAATCATCCAACGAAGTAGTTGTAAATAAGTCGCTTATGTGTATACATATGCACAACTGCTCTGCTGACGATTAAAACAAATAAAATTGTTTATGATTTTGAGTCACCACTATAATAAAACTGACGCACTGAATAAAAAACAATGGAAGCGCGCAGAGAAGACGTGTGTAGTGTCGCGAAAAACTCAATTTTTAGGTTATGTTATCCGGGCACCATAAATCCTATAGATTTTAAAACGGTTGCGTCATGTGCTCAAAGGGATTAAAATGGGTTTTAAGATAAAGCTTCAAGTTTCAATATGATAAAACCAATGTGGCTTAAAATATACTTCTACAAAAACAAACTGACATACTTAATGAGCAATTATTGGTAATTTTATAGATATTTGAAGACAAAATATGTTTGAAGTAGAATGGTTCAAAACTAATTGGGTTTATACGAACTGCCGCCATTATTTCTAGCGGCAAGAGATGCATAACGGACGGCCATATTGGGAATGTTCCGGATTGAACAAAAAATGTAATTTGTATCTAATAGAAATGTTTTCTAAAAACAATTGACTAACTCTGAATCATATTGTGGGCGGATGCCAGCGATTTATTTAATTTTAAGTCACCGAAAAAAAAGTACTCATATATTTTTTAAAATTTGTATTTTGAAGAGAGCGTACGAATTCTAACCCAGTTTACAGTAAACAAACATAGCCCACTATAAGGAGTCCCAATACTTCATTAGAAGTAGTCGATCTATAAGCTGAATCGTTCTCAGTTGTCGCCATATGTTCATTCTATAACTATGCATGAGACGCATATACAATATCGTGCGTGGATTAAGTGCAACAACTCTGTATTTTAGGAGGTGTTGTTAAGTGAGCGTAGCCCTAGATTGATTTGCATTTATGTTTACTTCAATAAATACAAAACGTCCGCCAAAGGCATTTGTGTGTGCCTTTTAAGTTTTAATATGGCACTTATCCTAAACCAAGTATGGTTTTATAATGCTCTTCAGATATTCTACGAGGAGGCAATTCATTAAAACCGGAAAGTTTTAATCGTAGTTTAAAAAGAGGCTTGTAGGCCCTTCTCTAGGTGGGCCCCTGTACTCTTATAAGGGTTTTAAATCAGTTTTATGGAGTACTTTCAGGCCATTTACGTTTATAAGTAGTCTTAGAAATAAGCTACGAGGACATCTTATACAGCATTTTAAAACTAACTGTTATTTGGGTTACCTTCTCGAATGACTTTTTTTATGTGGTGTATCCACGGCCTACTATAATTAAAATAAAATGATAAAAATCAAGGAACGCTATTAGGGACTTTTTTAAGGAGATGGTTTTTAGGAAATATGAATCGGGCATGCTTCGAAAGTTTACATACTAAATTTCATACTACGACTCATTAACTTCAAAAAAAAAATATTGGAATGTTTTTTACACTTTTAACGGTAGAGAGCGGATCATGTCATCTAATCACTATGAAGTATACTATAGTTTATATAGGGTAATCAAAAAGTACAGCCTGATACCAAAATAAAGTTATCATTAACTCCTTCTCATAACTCCCAGTAAAGAGAGTACTTTCGATCATCTTATATAAACCGGAGTATAACTGAGTATTGACTAGATGAAATAAACCCCTCTACCATGTTTTTTAAACTGACAAAAACGTTCCGATTATTTTTTTAACATTTTTTTTCCTCAAAAATTTATAAATTATGGATTTATCAATATGAAATTCGGTACTTAGGCTTTCTAAGCGTGTCTGATTCATATTTCCAAAAAACTGTTACGTTAAAAAAATTCCTAATAGTATTTTTTGATTTTTAGCATTTCATTTTAATTATAGTACGGCATGGATACACAACATAAAAAAAATGTCGTTCAAGACGGTAGATATCGTCGAGAACTACAATTTAAAAAATAGAATTTTTCAAGTCGCTCAAATACAACCGAAATACAGGGGTGCGTCTGCTCAGTGGAACACACTGTATACTGAGACCCATTTTCCACTGCTGCCACTGATGTTACCGAATCGCCAGAAAATTACAAGAAAGGGTTCAAGCAAAGTGTAAATTTTCTTTTCTATTTAACGAATCAATGTCGGTAAGTTGAGCATGCCTTTAAATCCGACGATTTACGTTCTAGTATTAAATAATGTTGTAAAAATTGGCAACGTCGCACACTAATTCATATAACAATGTGGGGTGAACACGCGAGGGTGGTTAAAAGCATGTTGTTAACGGTCATTGCCCTTTATGTGCACGACACACATACGGAAAGGCCTCTATAATTTCAATTTCTTTCTATTAAAGCATTATTAGGCGAGGCGCCACTAATATTCCCAGGGGACCGCATAAAGTCGGAAAATTGTCGCAGTGAATAATAAGCAAGGGTACAAAACATTAGTGCCAGATCGCATTTTAAAGATCAATAAATTTATTTAGGTGGTATAACACAATAGAAAAAAGGTCTGGTGGGAAGAAAAGGTTCGATCACCTTATTTTATATTACATTACGTTAAGTTTTAAAGGGATGAATACTGATATGGTTGAGGTCCCTCAACTGAAAATACAGACTATCAGAAAATCTTATAATCGTTTATCAAATGTTTATAGAAAAGAAGACAAAAACTAAAAAACACAATGACAATACAGTGAGAAGATTACACGAATTAAAAATTTTTACGAAAAAAAAAATGCAAAAAGTAAGTCATAATCTCTAGGACGATAGCAACTTGGTTGAGGAAATACAACCTGAGTACAATACCGAGTGTATTGGTGTTTGTAAGTTTAGGAAAGAGTTTTACACCTTTTTACAACAAATCGTACATAAGGTTTTCAAATCGCTGCCAGTGTTACTATTGCGAATATTAACTAACAGCTGCCTCAAAGCTCCATAGGAAGACTCTTCTGTTTAAACTTATACGTATATGACAATTTCCTTTGTTGTTTATTTCGGCCATCATAGCAATACACACTTGACAAAATTAAAAGTAACGGATAGTTACTATGACAGTAAATACAATAAAATACCTGTATCACACTAGGTCTGCCTAAAAAAAGTAATCTCTCATATGGTAGTAATTTTTCTATCAATTTTTAAACGCATTTCGGATTTGCTAACATATGGGGTTATCATAAAATAAGAGGTCTATTTCAAATTCTTATATAGTTTTAAGAAATTATGCTAGTAGCAGAAAGTAAACAGAATCTAGTTGCCTCAATAATTGGATTTTAGTGTATTTATGGAAAACAAAAGAATTGTCGCGACAACTATTGATACTAGTGTCAAACGAAATAATCGTAATTTAGAGAATTGTTCTCAAAATAAAACTCGCGTAACGTAAATTGTAACTATTTCAATATGGATCTGCAAACAAGAATTGGTTTAGTGCAATGTTATTATGAAGGCGGTAAAAATTATACTATTGGATTACGAAGATTTCGTACGAAAATGGGTTTCAGAGCAGAGCCGTGCAAAATGAAGGCGTATCGTAATTTCATTAGCAAATTTGAAAGAACAGGTTCTGTAAAAGACCTTCCGAGGTCAGGAAGGCCTAGGATTAGTGATGTCCAAGTTGCAGAACTTCTTCAGGAAAATCAAAACGTAGCCAATACTAATCCGCTAGCAATCAGTAGTCTGAATGCGATATCAAAACGATTACAAATGCCATACACCACGGTTTGGAAAATTTACGGAAAATCCTAAAAATGTATCCGTGTAAACTGCAACTGCTGTCTGAATTAAAGGACGCAGATTTTGCTCTCAGGTACGATTTTTCATTACACGTATTGGCTCAGATGGAAATTGAACCCGAATGGTTATCCCGTATTTTATGGACAGATGAGGCCCATTTCTCTCTTAATGGTGGAATTAATACTCAAAACTGTCGAATATGGTCAACAGAAAATCCACATAAAATCGTTGAGCAAGGCCTTCATGACAAAAAAGTCACCGTTTGGTGCGGTTTCACAGCTAATTTCATCATTGGTCCATACTGTTTCGAGGAAATACAGAATGGGGAGGCCGTAACTGTTACTGATAAACGATACCTGCAAATGCTAAAGGATTATGCAATTCCACAGTTGCAAAACGAGCACGAAATAATTGAAAACATGATTTTTATGCAGGATGGAGCACCTCCGCACATTTACCGACCAGTTAAGGAATTGTTAACTGCGGTTTTTCAAGATCGTGTTATAAGCAGACATTTTGCAAATTCATGGCCACCCAGATCGCCTGATATTAACCAAGCGGATTACTGGCTGTGGGGTTGTTTAAAAAATTTGGTGTTTAGAACACGGCCAACAACGCTGGAGGAATTAAAGGAGAGTATTTGAGAGCAAATTCGTGCAATTCAACCAGAAATGTTGAATAGTACTGTATACAATTTGGAGGAACGGTAGGTAATTTTATAACAACAAAATGGAGGTCATATCGGGCATTTGCGGTAACTAGTGTTTGACATCAGAAATCCTATTATGTAAGCAACTAGATTCCATTTACTTTTTGTTATTAATTTGATTTGTTAAGAATATATAATAAGTTGAAATATATCCTTTACTTTATAATCACCCTTTATAAAAGATAGTATAAAAATATGTTAGTCATACATACATTGATATATATCTGAAACATAACTCGAAAATGCACCACCCTACTAGTTGGAGTTCAATTTAAAAATATTGTGGATAAAAAAATTTACCTAAAAATTTTTACCAATTTTTTCATTAAAACTCTTTTAGCTGAAAATAAATTTGTGCAATCTTTTATAGACGCACTGTATATTTTGGCCTAAAACATACTATTAAGGGCAAAAAATAAGTCCTTATTTACTCAGTGGGGTTGTTTTTCACCTCGAAGAACTGGGATTTTTTTGTGAACAGGAATAAATCCTGTCACTCCATAGACATATAATATATGTCTATGTGTCACTCGCATAATGGATACGTGTCCAAATATGTGATTACTTTAGGGAAAAAGTGGCCGTAATCAGAATGACAACGAACAAGAGTTCAAAACTTGTTGTTTAATTATTATATTACGTATATTAAATTTAAGATTTAGTTTAAGAACAAAATTATTTTTGTAAGTCCAATTTTAAATTACTTTTTATTTTTATTGTGAAAATACTAACTAATCACAGCAAGTCCGTTTAATAATTTCAAAAATGAACAACAATTTATAACTCTCAAAATATGTTTGTGACTTGATGACGTTTGTAACAGAGGTATAAAATTAATTCACAATTTTTTTTAAATAAAATTCAAAGAAATTTATTTGCTAATGTCAAGGATTTACGTATTATAAAATTAATGATCCACATCTGATCTGCACGTCCATATAGACAGACATTTATGCTTGTACATAAAATACATTTTAGTTGTAATTAAAATTAAGTAAATAATGTTTTATTTTAGAATATCCTAAATTATTAAAAAGAACCAGACCTAGTTTTTAAATATTTGCAGTAGGGATATAATATATCGTTACTTGTGGTGGTTTATACAAATATTGTTAAAAACAAGTTTTTGCTTATGTTTATTTTTATTATTACTAAACTCCGACTCTACATTTAACGGTGTTTAATTATGTGCTAAATTTATTAATTGCGTCCGTAACAAATTTTGGTACAAAACAATGATGTGGGTCATGGCCACTTTGATCTGCTAATAGACCTAAAATACACGAGATAAATGCTCGTGCACGTTGCTTTTAGAGGTATTCGTTATGCAGGAAAGGCATTGAAAACGATAGACGCTAATGCATAAAAATAAATTAACATGCAACGAAAATCGAAACATGCTAAATTCGAAAACAAAATTTAATATAAATTTTATTTTTACGGATAATACTGCTGACTGAATGTAGATATTATGCTTTAATATACTGAATTTTAATCTAATTTTTCCTGTACACAATCAAACTTTACGTTTACGTAGTTCAGGGCTTCAGAGATGCAAAAGGATATAAAGGATTTATACAATCAATGTTGCGATATTGTTTCGATCTTTTTATCTTCTACATATTAAATACGAAATTAGAAAAACACCTCATTTACACCCATGCATTTACATTTATTTTATAACTTAATTATTTTAAATAAGCTTTTAAATAAATAATTGTTTTATTCTCTGTTTTATTGTTAATAACAACGAATCTTTAATAGCTTCGTTAAAAGCTGTTATCATTTTCTCCGTAATTATAAATATACAAAGAACAACGAAAATATACTGCATTATGTCAAAAAATCTGTATAACATGAATGAAAAAAAATCTATACAACATGAATAAAAAAAAGTCTGTTGAGAGATATTGCACATACGGATAGAACATCTTTAAAAGTAGATTAATAAACGGATTACAATAGTTTTTCAGTCTGTTAAAGGGAGCGGTGTTATTGCTGGTATTCCATTATTTAAATAAACTTGATAATGAAATGCGTAACGAATATAAATTAATTTCTAGAACAAAATGAGAATGATGTTTAATAATAATTAGATATCCTTTAATTGGGTGGCACATTTTTTTTGACAAAAAACAGAATATTTCTAGTTGCCTAGATATGAAATTTGTTTATGCATAATTACCGAGAAATGATTAAAACTGTTTCTACTTATTATATTATTTATTTACGAATCATATTAACAAAATAATGTTATTATCATTTTCCAAAGAAAATAGGCAACCAGGTCTCATTTATGTTAAAAAATTTCTATAATTTAATTATTGCACAAATATCCAACTGTTGTAAATTTCACTTACACGGTTAATATCTCCTTAAGTACTTACATATTTTATACAGGTTATTCAAAAAATGCGCAGAACAAATTCTGGAGAATATTCCTTATGTCAAATAAACAAAATGTTCCTATGGAGACGAATTCAATAACGCTTCATTTTCGAGATATAGGGTGATCAAGGGCTATCAGAAAATTAATAAAACAAGTTATTTTTTAATTTACTTTCAGAGTTTTCCGAAAATACACAACCCACAAGAATTATCGCTTCAACATAAATTGACATTAAATTTGATGTTAATTTTCTTCTGAATCGTTTGTTCATTTGGATGATCTTTTTTTTTTTTGGAACATCGGTTGACTCTTCAGGAATGTCACTGTCTACAGATTTTTTAAATAAAAATTCCTTTTTGAACAAATACCGACGTTGGGTTTTTTGTCCAGCAATTCGTAACATCCTGTGGTGTGCACCAGCAACAACAACAAGTTACGATTAATAGCTAACTTTAGCCTCATCTTTTTGTAACATTCTCGATTTTTCGGAGGGAGGGGCAAGGATGTAGGAGAGTTACTACAGCTGTAGAACATTTAACACGTCATTTAACTGATGAAGAACTTATAAGAGAAGTTGCCTTGATTGAAGATGGGCGAAGTCAAGGTACGTGGCTAATGTAATTGGTGTTCAACAGAGTACCATTTCAAGAGTTATAAAAGCGATATAGGCAGACTGACCTTGGAAGGAGGGGCAAGGACGTAGGAGAGTTGCTACAGCTGTAGATGATCATTTTTTACGAGTGACAGCCTTAAGAACTCGATATTGCACTGCCCAAAGGCTTCAAACTGAACTCTTAGCAGCTGGAAATTCAAACATTTCTTTACAAATTGTAAGAAATCGTTTCCGTGAACAGAATAAAATATACGACCAATGGTTTCAACAACAGGCCCACGGCTTACCAGGGCACACCGGGCTGCCCGGTTACAATTTGCTAGGGAGCACGTGGACTGGGGTCAAGAATGATCTAATGTACTCTTTACGGATGAATCGAGATTTTGACTATACTCCTCAGACAGACAGACGTATGTAGTATACATAAGGCCAGGTGAGAGTCATTTCCAATGCAACTTTCGTCAAACGGAGAGTTTTGGAGGTGGGTCAACCATGGCAATGGGGAGGGATTTTATTTCATGAACACACGGAGTTAGTGGCAGTCAATGATGGAAAGATACATAAGAGATAATCTAGAACCTCATGTGATCCCATAATGCCCTTTCATAGGTGATGATTTTATACTGATGCACGATAATACACGGTCACACGCGACCAGGATCGTGATCGAGTATCTAGTTGAAGTTAATGTCACTATAATGAATTGGCCAGATCGCAGCCCAGATATTAATCTGATAGAGCATGTATGGGATCATTTAGGATGGGTAATTCGGCAAGATCGGATTCTATGTAAAACCGAGCTTGGTGGCGCAGTGAGCCAGAGCGTTAAGTGACAAACGTAGGTGGTTTACTACCTATCGACTCCCGGGTTCAAATCCCGGTTTCGATTCTGGCAAATTCGAAGGGTTTAGTTGTGTGTCCGCGTTTTTTTTCAATTGTGTAACCCCTGTCCGAGCAGCTTCGGCTTTGGTTTGGGGGTGGTCTAATTTAAGTGGTGTTTTATGTTTATGTTATGTTAAAACATTGAAAGAACTCCAAAATAAATTAGATGTGATTTGGAACAATATGGATGAGGAATATAGACGATTCCATTGAAGGGCTCTACCATGGCAAATACAAGCTCTTATTATAGTGAGGGAGAAATACACCTTATTAAAAATTATTGCACACTAAATTTGGTTTGTTATTGTTTATTGTTTGTTTTTGTAAAAATTTAATAAAAATTGTTTCTATTGTTGATATTTTGTTAATTTAGTACATCTCCTTCAATAACAGAGATAAAAAAGTGAATCAAAAAAGGGAATGTTACGAAAAGATGAGGCTAAAGTTAGCTATTAATTGTAACTTGCTATTGTTGTTGGTAAATACCACAGGATGTTACGAATTGTTGGACCAAAACCCAACATCATCGTAAAACCCGGTATTTGTTCAAAAATGAATTTTTGTTTAAAAAATCAGTACAGTAATATTCTCGAAGAGTCAACCAACCTTCAAAAAAAAAGATCATCCAAATCAAACAAACCTCAGTGAGAACATGTGGTTGTCTAAACGTTTACACAACGTTAATTAACGTTTCGTTACGTTTATTAACGTTATATAAACGTTTAAACAACAATGTGTTCTCACTGGGACGATTCAGAAGAAAAAAAAAAACATCAAACTTAATGTCAATTTATGGTGATGCGATAATTCTTGTGGGGTGTGTATTACAAATTTTTTTTCAAATAACAAAAACCCGAAACCTTTATCTTCCCCCCCCCCCATAAACGATATGGAATAAATTGTATGTCAAATCATTAAATTATTACAACGTGAAATTTGTCTTCTTGAAAAATCTCCTAAACATTAAAATTGTCGGAAAACATAACAATAGGTTAAGAGCGCCCCGGAGTTAAAAGGCAACCCACCATACACCTGACCCAATTTTTGCCCATAAATCTTGTAAATATAAATGTATGCAAAACCGACAGAACTTCCTACATTTTACAATTTCATTGCGATGTGAAGAGATTATTTTAAAATCAAAATTACATTTCATAAAAACGTAATTTTCAACATCCTCATTTCCAGCCAAATACAAAATTACGTTCTTATGAAATATAATTTTGAATTCAAAATAATCTGTCCACATGGCAATAAAGTTATAAAATGTAGGAAGTTCTGTCGTTTTTGCATACATTTATATTTACAAGATTTATGGGCAAAACTTGGGTTAGGTGTATGGCAGGTTGCCTGCTGAAGTGCTTAAAATAAAAACATTTACCTTGCCTACGTTTCGAATAGTATGCTCAAACTTCTTCTGGGCTTAATAGCCAATTAATGATATTAATATGAATTTTCAAAAACATTACAATGTTAAAATATGTTTGTATGATGTTTTTATGTTTTTTTTTTTGTATTTTTTAACGTTTTGTGATCGAAATATTTTCATAAAAAAATGTTTTACACTTAATTAAAGCTTTGTTATTATTATTTGAAATTTAAAACTGTAATAATTTTTAAGCAATTTTGAATTTGTATTTTTTTCATAAATGGTTTTGTTATCGATTTTGATAGAAAAATGTTTCGTTTATTGATCCCTGGAGAAGTTTAAGCATAAAGAAACGAAACATAGGCAATGTAGCGTTTTTATTTTAACCTATTGTCCTGTTTTCCGACAATTTTAATCTGTAGATTAATTTATTACCTCCAATTAATTATGCAAATGTGGGAATTCAAAAACCGTCTATTGGAAAAATGTTTATTTTCTGTTTGCCCTTATATATCTGAAGTAATATACAGGGTGTCCCAATCAAAAGTAGGCACCCTGAATAACTTTGGAGATAAAATTTTTTTGAAAAATTGGTGAAACACGTCGACCTTGTTTCCAAGGGGGACATATTTTAATGTAATACTTGTATACCTATCATCATCCCTCTACCCTACACGGCCACCCCCTCAAAAAATTCAAATGGCAAAGGGGGTCGAGTGATACATCTTTTGAAAGGTCTTTCAATTCTCTACATAACTGTGTATTTTTATCGATTCGTTCCTGAGAAATAATTGTTTCATTATTTTAGGTTCGGGAAATAAAAATAAAAGAAGCAGTTTCAGTTATCGTATGTATTGTTCAAAATGAGCCGCACCGACTTCCATACAGTAGATAATCTGTCTTGAAATTCTGTACGAACATTTCTGAACACATCTGGAGTCAATAAACGGCATTCTCGAACAATTCTTTCACGTAACTCTTCAAGAGATGCGGGTTTTGTTGCAAATACCTTCGATTTCAAATGTCCCCACATAAAGAAATCCAAGGGAGTTAAATCGGGTGACCTAGCGGGCCACTCCACAGGACCTCTTCTTCCAATCCATCGCTCAGGAAAGCGATTATCCACAAATTGACGGACTGCTATAGCAAAATGTGGGGGTGCCCCTGTTGAAAAAATAGTTCGCCCTCTAAAAGATTATCGTCTTCTTCGAGGATTTGGGTAATCATTGGGTCGATTTTATTTTCTAAGAGATCGAGGTACCTTTTGCCATTTAAATTGTCAGGAATAAAAAATGGCCCGACAATGTGATCCCCATGATGCCAGCCCAAACATTTAACTTCTGAGGCCTTTGGGTATAAGTTTCCATGAACAAATGTGGATTGGTTTTACTCCAATACCTACAATTGTGCCTGTTTACCTCCCCGTTTAACTGAAATGTCGATTCATCAGAAAAACACGTATTGTACAGTAGATTGGCATTACCGTTTAATTATTCACTAAAAATCTCACAGAATTCAAGCCGACGATCGGGATCATCTTCGTTTAATTCGTGTACCAATTTAAATTTATATGGATGAAATTTGTGGGCCTTTACAATTCGATGAACACTGCTTCGTGATACACCGGAAGCCTTAGCTACTTTCCTGATCGATTGACTATTATCCATCTGCAAATGACCCAGAACTGCCACTTCGACTGCTTCATTCCTAATCGGTCGCTGAGGTTCATGCTTTTTGTTTCCTACAGAACCTGTTTCCATATATTTTGTCAATAATTGTAAAACATACTGAGAACCAACCCTTCTATCTGGGTGATTTCTATTGAATATGCGCTCCGTAGCTCTAGCACCATTAACGTTTTTAAAATAAATACTGACAATATCTATTCTCTCCTGAAGGGTAATAAACCATTTTGAGAACTCACTCTGGTAAAATGTATCTCGATTTAAAATTGGTTGTGAACAAATTAATGTTCAAGGACTATTAAATACTTATGGGTCTTTCATTGTTCTAAAAGTAAACGGACAAAGAAAGTGTTTTTTTTTTTGTCGAAAAAACTCTTGTTGATTTGAGAGCACTAAATAATGTAGTTTTTTTATAAATTCCAATACCCAGTGCCGTGTATTTCAGATTTTTTAAACGATTTCGATTGTGTGTAATCATCAAAAATAAAATTATTTTCCTTAGGAACGAATCGATAAAAGTTTAAAAAAAAAACACAGTTATGTAGGGAATTGAAAGACCTTTCAAAAGATGTACACCCGACCTCTCTTGCCATTTGAATTTTTTGAGGGGGTGGCCGTGTAGGGTAGAGGGATGATGATGATAGGTATACAAGTATTACATTAAAATATGTCCCCCTTGGAAACAAGGTCGACGTGTTTCACGAATTTTTCAAAAAATTTTGTATCTCCAAAGTTATTCAGGTTGCCTACTTTTGGTTGGGACACCCTGTATATTTGTTATGTATTTATTTCATTTACATTAAACAATCGTTACCAGTCCTCGAACATTTTCCTATAACTCTTTTGCAAATGTTTTCTTTATTTTGTTCTTTGAATACATTCACAAAAATTGGTCATTCATTATTGACTTTTGAAGATAAATATTAGTCATTAAAAGTAACTTGGGGCAACAACCTCATTTATTTATACTAAAGTGAGCTCTTACATAGCTCAAAGCAAATATATTTAAAGCATTTTCATTCACTATTTTTTAATGAAGTATCTTTCAACTGGGTATGCGATATTTAGCTGGGATCATTTGCACCAGATTATACTGACCACAATTTAATTTTAAAATAACTTTGTTACGTTTAATCTCGTTTTTAACATAACTGCCATCTATGCTTAGCGTCCTGTATGCAAACAATCAGTGGGATAGTAACCTGTTTTTCTTATTTTTAGATGTTCCTCAAAAATATACTTACCGCATAGATTAAGTATACATAGATAGTCCGTCCTTATGCAAATATTTATCCAAATCCCTGGCCCCGGAATTTTAAAATAGACACGAACAATGCCTATTTAGGATATTGCCAATTTTGACTTAGCAGATACGTACAAATGGTCTATTATAACATATTTACAATTTCTAATAATAAAATCCTTAACAGGCACCGCTCGAAACGATCTAAAAATTTTGGGGTGCACATTTTAGAGTGACAAATTTTAAGATGGGATGGGACATCTATGTATATTTAATCTATGCTTACCGTCAAATGAATGCAAATTATCCAAGCTAAATATTGTAGAGCTGACAAACTCATTTTATAAAAGAAAGTACCCTAAGGATATTTTCAAAAATGAAAAGTACAAATAGAGGGAGAGGAAGGCATAACTGACACATTTTGAGAGCGTGTAATTTCACAATTTTTTTTTCAAATGAAACTAAAAATTGGTACGTGTTTCCATAGAATAGCAAATTTATTTGTGAAAAATTGTATGCCGTAGATGACTCTCACTACTCTGTAGTTTTTTCGTGATTATCTGTAATATTATGTAAAGTATAAATTGTCCCTTTTCTGTTACAAAAAAATTGTCTGAATATGCGATGCATACGGAAAGTAATTATGTCGCTGAGTATATCCTCTTCAATTTGAAACATTTTTACTTAGTTAATAACGTTGATTGAATGTCATTCCGGGAAGATTATTAATTTTATGCATTAGATGATATTCATCAGTGTTTGATATACCATAAAATATTTTAAATCAACTTTTTAAACCATGCCCGTATATAACCACATCAGAAAAAGCCTTAGACAGAGGCCTGTATTACCGTTGCTTGTCAATTACAAAACTTTTTGTTCTTTTACGTAATACTTGCACCTCAAACCGGAATAAACAATGGCGTTATAAACTTGATTGGTTTCTTTTAAATTTTTAACAATCATCAGTAAGTACGTGTCTCGGTTGAGATACATGACCGTTAGAAATGGTTCAGTATACAGAGTATTCTCTACAAAATTCACGCAATTAACATTATACGGGTATAATTATCTTTTGAAAAAAAGTAAAAGTATAAGCAAGGCAAATATTAAAGTTGAAAACCTATGCTGCAAGTATATTATTAAATTTCTAACTGGATATAATAAATGAGGAAAAAACTAGTATTTTAATGGGTAGTTTAATGAACTGAAATAAGATTTTATCCGGGTTTTAAGTTTATATGTAAAAAAAGAGTTTATTTTGAGAAACTACCAAATTAACAAAATGTTGAACTAATTATCGTCTAATTTAATTATTTCTTTAAAAAAATATTAGTAATAAAATTTTACATATGTTACCTAAGCAAGAAATATATTATTTATTATATATACTCTGTTTCTTATTAAGAAACAGTAATAAATTACAGTATGCCACTCATCCCATGGGCGCACAACTTCTCTTCAAATTGTTTTCTATAATAACATCATGGAACTATATGAAAAACTTAAAATCAAAATTTTACTTTTCTTAAATTAGGGAAGTATATTACAATTGCAGTGATTGTACATTTTCTTCATAACTTATTTTAAAAAAGTGACATGGTTGCTATTTGCCGTTGCCAAAAAAAGTGAATGATCTATTTGGAAAAGAAATTATCAAAGTACAGTAAAACTACTTAGATTTTTTAACAAGGGACTTTTTAACTACGATCGGAATTCATCACATTAATTTTAATAAATATTATATAAACAATAGAATATTGCAATACCAATAATATTAAACCAAGTGGTACACTGAATAGTATTATTAAAATGATTTAAGTGACAAAAAATTCTTATATGCAACTTAAACCATTTAAGATGACGTGACGTCTCAACAGTGGCAGTTGGTGAAAATTAGGTTAAATCATATCTTACAAGTATTATTGAAGCATGGGACACAAGCGATACTTTAAGGCATAATTATCAAAATTAAATGAAGAAGTTTTACGGAGAAAAAATTGTGATCGAAATTTGCAAAAAAAAAGTTGCAAACATTGTGTCCCAGGTTATTTCTTAGACCATATGTAAAGTATTTGCAAAACATTTTTTTTTGCACTATCAGGTGGGAAATATATCGACCGGTTTCTAATTTCATCAAAAAAATATTGCCTTTTTTATAAAGTTGCAATGTTTCGAAATTTTATTTTAGATTAATTTCTCACTGTGCAAATTTCAAAATGGTGTAACTTTATAAAAAAGCAATACTTTATATTATATTTTACACCTTATTCTGAAAAAAAACTGTTTTGCAAGTATCTGAGGCAAATATTTTACAAAACCAATAGAATTTTTGCAACTTTTTTTTTTGTACATTTCAATGGCAATTTTCTCTCCACAAAACATCTCCATTTTGTATTGGTAGTTATGGTTTAAAGTATCGTGTGGGTCCCATGCGTCAATATTAATTAAGATATGATAAATAACAATTTATCAGTTATCATTGATGACATTTATTTCAAAAACAAAAATGAAAATATGGGTCGGTGGACATCGTTACGCGACATCTTGCTTTCGGATAGTTCTTTATTCATATACAGTGTGTTCGTAAAGTATGGAATAAATTCATTATTTCTTAAACCAAAAATATTTAGAAAAATCCTCGGACACGTCGATTTTTAATTTCAATTGCGCATCTGATTCTTTACCTTTTTTTTTTTTTGGTTATGTCGACTGTTTCCTGTATGACGTCATCGATATATTTTTTAATGGAATACCTTGTATAATACTCCATTTTTGGATTCTGTTTCAACAGCTGATTCCAAATATGAATCACACTTAGGGTCTAAAATTAATAAGTTGAAAGATACAGCCATAAAAAAAAACAAGTAAAAAAGTGAAATAAAGACGTTTTTTTTTATTAATTTTTGAAGTTTTTGTTTTATCATTATCATCTTTGATAGTGAATCACTTAATAATACTTTACGCCCCTAGTGGTTTCTTAATAATTGTTGTCGATTGATTTTAATTTATAACATGGTGTATCTGTAAAGCATAGAATTAAAATTCTTACGATGATTGCGTATGGTGATAGGATGCGAACTCAACAAGAAGTATGTAATTTATTTAATACTAAATATCCAGAACGACTCATAACTCAATCGAGAGTGAATAAAATTGGAAAAAAAAATTAGAGAGACTGATACGGTGGAAAAGTTACCCAAAATGGGTCGTCCAGATGTTGACGAGGATACAAAATTAAATATTTTATTGGCTGTTGAAGAAAATTCACATACCAGCGTTTGCCAGATTAGTCGCGATTATGTTACCAAGACGTCATTACATACAGTATTAAAATTAGAAAAATGGCATCCCTTTGAGTCAGCTTGTGCAAGAACTAAATGAAGATGGTCCAGATTGGAGAATACAATTTTATAAAACAAAGATGTGTGTGCAATGGTATTCCTCTTCTGATAAAAAAATTTATTTTCTCCGATAAATGCACTTTCAAATTAAGTGGTGAAGTGAATCGTCAGAATTGTAGATACTGGGAAAACCCTCGATGGATGCGGGAACAGCGCACACAGTATCCACAAAAGGTAAATGTATGGGCGGGAATTGTAGGAAATAGAATCATTGGACCCTATTTTTTCGATGGAACTGTAAACGGGTCGATATTTTTAATGGGCTATCTCATCCCAACGTTACTAAATTTATTTCCCAGTATAATTAATCCTGCAATTGTTGACGAAAGCCTATGATATCAGCAGGATGGTGCGCCTCCCCATTATGCAACAGACGTTCGAAGGTATCTTGACTAAATATGTCTGAATAAGCGGATTGGTAGACGTGAACCCATCGAATGGCCGCCAAGGTCACCAGACCTCAATTCATTAGATTATTTTCTGTGGTGCCATCTAAAAACTTTGGTTTATTAAACCAAACCAGAAAACATTGTTGATTTAAAAGAGAGAATTAGAACAGAAATAAACAACATTTCTCAGGAAACTATAAACAAGGTTCAGCAACACTTTATTCATCGTTTAAGCTACAATAAGGAGTATAGTTCGAACATTTACTATAAATTGTTTTTATTATAAACTAACCGGTAGTTCTACTTATTATTATTTGTTCAAACAAAACATGAGAAATTAGTAAATTCTTATATTCAAAATGGCAGTATCTTTCAACTTATCAATAGAGTTGGCATATCGGTCCGCAAGTCATGGGCGGTGCAAAGTAGAGAAATACCCAAATAAGTAAGCGGGACTATTTTAGCAGACTAATATTTAATTTTAGTCTATTGTTATGCCACGTGGTGTGTGCAACGTAATTTATTCCTCTCCGTTGTATTGTTGATAATTTTATTTGTTGTATTTTATTCTTGATATTAATTTTAATAATAAAGTATGTCAGACGTGTCCAAGGGTAAAAAAACGGCCATACGCTGACAAAATGAATAAATTTATCAGTGAATTCCAAATTCCAATTTAATCAGCTTTATTTCGTATTTTATATACATTTGTAATTATATAACTGAAGCCCTTGGTGCAAAAGGGTGTTAACTCAATATTTACAGTTTTAGTAAATTTAGAGTTAACACGTTTTTGCATGAATGAAACACAAGTTATAGACAGATGACACCTTTTTGACATCTTATACTGACGTAATGAGAGCCATCTAAAATGCTAAAAACTTTACTACCAGACGGATACTGACTTTACACCTTCTTGCATGCACAAATTTCAAATTTGCTAATTAGTGAGTTAACACCTTTTTGCACCAAGGGCTTCAATTATAATAAATATATAAAAACAAACAATATAACATGAGGGACAAAATTGACAAAAAATGGTATCCAGCCAGGACGACAATACCGTCCTAGTACGGCTGGGTCCTCCTGGTTGTCGGTGTTGTGGTAGCTCTGTCATTTTTCACCTTTTATCATTTTGTATGGAGGCATTTTCTTGCAGAGAAACAAACAATGCTTTATAATTCATAAAACATAAAACAATTTTAATAATTAAAAAAGTCAGTTTATAGAGAACATGTGGGTGATTGTATGTATACAGGAAATATTCCAAAAAACCTGCTCAAAATAATGATTTTTTTTATTTTGAAAATAAAAATTGACTACGTACGCAGTGGGATTTGGAGTATTGTAAGGCGTGAATTTCCGGATTTATTCTACAATGGTGCTATAATAATTTGTAAGGTGTGCGAGACAGATCTGATGTGCTGAGACAAACGTGATGTAAACGTCACGTAAATTCTGTGTAACATAAAATTTAAAAAAAAGGCATGCGTTCAACAACACAGTTTATGTTCGATTTACTCTTAATGCTGATTGCCTGTGATGTTCCGCTGCACATAATCGATAAACAACCATTTCACCATTTCTGGAATAAATACAATCCCAAGGTGACGTTATCATGTCGCACAACGTTGCGTAACTATGTACCAACTGTAAGCGAAGACATTGTAAATAAGATTAAATGTGTACTAAAAAATACGCGGCTGTGGCTATGTCTTGACGAGACGACATATTGTAAAAAAAAAATCTATTTTATTTTATAGTATGTGTACTGAATCCTCATAAACATACATTTTCATTGTTACTAGCTAGCAAAAAAATAACTGAGTGTATTGGCCAAACAATTACGCGGGTGGTGCTGGACCTGTAAAATAGTCAAATGCTGATATTTGTGACCGATGGTGCCGCGACAATGAATTTGGTAGGCCGTTCCCTTTAATAACACGGTTGTAGGTTGGTACATGTTACATGTAAAGTGCATGCTTTACACCTTGTGGCAGAAACTATTCGGCAAGGTTTTCCAGAGATAGATGCATTAATGGCAAGTATAAAAAAGTGTTTCTTAAATATCCTAAACGTCTTCGCGCACTTCATAGCATACATGCAGCAAAGTTTTTACAGATCTCTTCCAGTTTGTGATAACCAAGCTAGTTAAGAGGGTAAGTTGTGCATACATTGTTATAAATTGTAACAGTTTATTGCATGTATTACTAGTTAATTTCTTTTATTACTGATTATGATGCGTACGCCTATGTCTTGCGGCGCATTTTTTGCCAACTGTACTTATCACTTTTAGACCCTAAGTGTGATCAATGACGTTACAACGGATACAATGATGACGCAAAACAAAAAAAAAGGATAAGCTGCGCAATTGAAATTAAAAATCGACGTGTCCAAGGATTTTTTTTTAAATATTTTTGGTTTAAGAAATAATGAATTTATTCCATGCTTTACAGACACACCGTATACCCATGTGTAATAAATAATATAATTAAAACACTGTTTTTTAAACTGAAAATAAAATCTCTTAAAATTATCAGTAGAGTGGATTATTTTAAGTTCAATTTCAGAAACGAAGGCTGGGAGATTTACGACAGGTTATTTTTTTATTTGTTAATTAGTTGGTAATTGTAAAATCGTTGTAATTTATTAATAAAGTATAGAAAGGTAAATGAAAAAATTGAGAGTGGTAGGGTATGTATATAAGAGCCATGGTGGGGAATTGGTTATATGAAATAATTGGGTCATAATTCTTCGATGATGATGTCGCTAATCACGTTACCATTAATAGCCAACGGAACTGCCGCGCCGCTATGCGAGTTGTTCCTGAAAAGTTAGCTGAACTTGGATATGATTTACAAGTAATGTTTCAATAAAACGGTGCAATTACTACACCTCTATGGCATTACTGATATACAGGGTGGGGCAATAGTGCGTGCGACTTCGATAAGTCGAGTTCTATGATAGCTAGAAACTTGATTTAGAAACATAAGTAAACTAGCAAAAAAAGTCTATAACCGGAAATTATTTTCGAACACACAGGGAGAGCCAAGACGATTCTACAGGGTCAACTAACATTTTTTTAAATGGAATGCCATGTATATCAGAACATTTTTTAAACCTCTTTGTGGGCTCCTTCCACTCCTGTATTATTATTGACTCTCTCCCAACCACTTGGATGTAATGATTTTTTTGTTGAAATTATGCCATTTATACATTTATATTAAAAAAATCACTAGTCACAATTATCGATTTTAAGGGAAAATATGTTAGTGCCAGTTATGAGACATCTGTGTGATGACATACAGCCATTTTCACTTCCTAAAAGTATACAGAGCGGCCAAAAATAATTTTTGAATTTACAACTATCTGGACTGAATTTTCTCAGATTTTTCAAATGGAACAACCTGTATATTTTTTGGATGATGTGACGTAGAATTGAAAAACGAAAATTTTTTGTACGTACATGCCTATGGCTATTTGTAACATTTTTCGATTTATTGAACAATAACTGCAAAATGCAGCAATAAAAATTAAAAATATATTTTTTTTGTAATTCAAGAAACCTGATTTTCAATCGAGAGTTATATGGACCGATGAAAGTCGTTTTACAAATTATGGAGTCTTAAACAAGCACAATTATCATCACTGAGCCACATAATACTAATCTAATAATGTTAGACGGATACTGCAGGAAAATTTTGGGAACCGCTTAATTTCAAATAGAGGATCAGTACTGTGGCCTCCCCGCTCGCCTGATATAACCCCACCTGATTTCTATTTGTGGGGTACAGGGAAAAAATTAAGTATGATTTTGAAAGATAGGAAATTATCGATATTTTGGAAGACCGAATTAAGGACGTTTTCGGCACAATAAATGTCAATACTCTCAGAAGAGTAATCAGATCAATTAGGCGTAGATGCCAAAAATGTATTCGGCCAAATGGAGGTCATATTGAACAGTTTTATTAAATCTTCTTACTTCTTTAATAACATTTCTTCTATAATGTTAATTTGCTGTTACTAAAAAATTTTCTCCATATTGAGTATGTTCAGTGTTTTAACAGAAAATTAAAATTATTTAAACATGTCAAACTGGTAACCTTAATATTATTGCTATTTTTTTTATAATGGATATACGTAATATCCATGAAATCAAAATAACTTTTTGATTTTCCATGGCGTACTATTTTGTTTTGTTAAGCAATGGATAACTTTTCTTAAATTAGTCCCTTGAAAAATAATTTTTCCTCGGCATGTGATACATCACTTGAAAGCTATTTTTTAAGAGCAATCTGAAAAACGAAAAATCCAATATGGCTGCGATAAGAAAAACAAAAGTTACCTAGGATATCTCGAAAACAAACGAATATCGAATAGTCATTTGTTTCTACACCAAAATATTAGTCTCCAAAAAGCAATGTAGTCTAAAACCTGTCTCACCAAGGATTACTTGGCTACAGCCAAATAGAGAAATCACAAAATTTTAATTTTTTTGGAAAATCCCGAATAACGAACTGGGAATCTGCATTAAATTTGCTAAAACTTATCCCACTTAACCGACCTTGTAGCTCGTATAGTTTCCGAGTTCGCAATGGTGAGCATGGAATTTGGGACATACGGTATAGTAATTTTTAAACCCTAACATCATATATTTACCGTATTGTAAGAATTTTTGTAGTACCTACTTTCCTTACTGAGATTTTGTTAATAAATATTTATTTAAAAAAAATGGCTTATTATTTTCTCACACATCAAGAAGGATCTGTAAAACCTTCGGGACCGTTTTAGTATATAGATTTTTACTGCCATTCAGGATCGTAATACTTTATAATATAAATTACTTGTTATTTAAACTAGATTATGCCCTTCATACTTTGGTTAACTTTAAACGACCTACATAATATCTCATTTACATACCTAGGGCAAGCCATGTAATACCCGAGCACCAGCTCCATGATTGCTTCTCAAGATTAATCAACTCCACTTTTCATTAACTGACTTGACATCACCACACCACATAAATTAATTTCACGTTAATATTTCAGATCACTGACAACAAACAAAATTGCCTAACAAAAATAAACAACCTTATCGAGAGAGGCCTGCTTCAATTTAATTGAAACATCGAAACGGAACGAGCAAACAGCACAAACTAGAAGGCGACGAGCGACTCGAAGGCGACTGAGATGTAACTGAGGAAAAAAGTAAAGTTCCCCGACAGCTGTGTGCACGGACGGAATACAGACTACAAAATATGCCCAAACGGCATTACTTCTTACCCCCGACATGGCTGATTACATCTAGTAAGATATAGCCGGGGTTATGATACCAGAAAATATTAATTTCAGGAAACGTAAAACTTTTATTTACCTTCTGCAGCATATCCTATTTTTGGGTCGCAGATTATGACCTTAAATTATGAAAGATAGGGTTTTTCGGAATCTTTAAAGTTTCGACAATTATTTGACGTTTCAGAAAATGCTTAAATTTTCCTGTAAATTTCTCCTACGCCCATGAAAGTGTGCTCTGAACACAAATATAAATCTATTATTCGCCAGTTTTTTTCAAAAAAAAAAATCACTTTTTGCCGTTTTCACGCTTACTTTTTGTTACTTTACACACTAAGAATAACTCAAATTACTGCTTCATTTTTTTAGCACACTGTGGAATGAATGTTCATAGTATAATGTAACTATCATTTTGTATAAAGATGTAATTATTGTTCCTATAAAAAACGGGATTTTATATATGTACAGGGTTATTCATTCATTATAAATTACTCACCCCTTATCATCGTTATTATGGCCTATAGAAAAAAGAATGTTTTAAATAATAGTTGTGTGGTTATGACTGAATTTTGTTAAAATGCTATCAAAAGTACAGTAGCGTGCAGATTTCAAGGGGATACAAGAAAATAATATATTTTTTTAAATGGGATACCCTGTATATTATTAAATTTTTTGGAGTGATCCTTTGTTCTTGATTTCAAAAATATACCATATGTTATCCCTACCATATACCGTTTTTGAGTTATTAAATGTCGAATATCTTAGTTAAACTAGTTACTGTAAATATGGAAAAGTTAACATTATTAAAGTGAGCTATGAAAATGACAACTATTATGTTTGATAAGTGACATTTCTTTAATGAAATAATCAAAATGGTTTACAGTGAGGAAGAAAAAGTCCAAATATTTACTTGTTATATACCTACGTGTAGTTTTTATCAACAATTTACACTGTTTCTGTTTAGTTAGCTTGGGAATGAGAATGAAAATTAAGTAACCATACAATTCTATCTACATTTTCATTATAGACTGTGAAGTGCCTTTAACATTATTAAACTAAAAACTAAACTGTTTTTATGATATATAAAGGGCATGAAATTGAATCCAAGCTTCTTATAGGGGCCTTTTATCTCTTAATGCACATAAAGAAAAGGAAATTTCCAGTTAACTTGACCTGACTATAACTATAAAGTAGGGTACGTCCTTGGGCCTTTTCAACGATTTTGTAAATTTAATATTTATTTTTATTACTCGACTACCGAGGGTCGCACTATCCAGAAATAGGATATTCAGCTCCACAAATTTATGACGACAGATTACAGAATTTTACCTGTAATGTACAATATGTATAATGTAATGGTTAATGATACCGGCAGTACCTAGTAGCTTGAAAGAATTCCAAGCCACGGGCGGCGTCTAATCGCGGGTATTATAGGTATTCGAAACTAATTAATTACATTAAAAAATCATTAGTAATTTTAGTGATGTGAGCTTGGATACACTACATGGTTATAATGAAAATGACGAACATGTCATTGTGACGACAGAATGCCAAAATTGTCACTTGTGTCAAATATTAACATGACGACGTCATTTTCATTATGACGGTCAAAACAAGCCGATTCCTGTTTTTGACTAATATGTAAC
Source organism: Rhamnusium bicolor (assembly GCA_029963845.1). NCBI lineage: Eukaryota > Metazoa > Arthropoda > Insecta > Coleoptera > Cerambycidae > Rhamnusium > Rhamnusium bicolor. Next base: position 146,241 of record JANEYF010000342.1, on the reverse strand, counting down.
TGGAAGAAGAAGCAGATTAATTACTGAATTAAAATGGTTACGTTTTCCCAATTGTTGATTTTTTTATTGAAAATTTAGAATGTTTTGTTTATTTAATTAGGTAGCTCATAGAGGGATTATTTATTAAGAGCAGTGCCATATATACAAACTTCAGCTCAGTTATATTTTAAAGCTGCGTTTTCACCAGATATTCAACTTAAATCTATAAATCACTGCTAAGTTTTTCTGTATTTTTGAAAAATTCAATTTTTAGGTTATATTATCCGGGCACCATAAATCCCATAGATTTTAAAGCTGTAATTAAAAATATGTTGGACAGACTAGACGATCAACTCATACTAGATTCAAAGAGCATATGGCCCATCTCAAATATGGTAGAACAGGTAAGTCTAGTGTAGCCCAACATGCGTTTGAGAACAACCATAAAATAGATGTTAGCAATTTAAGATTAATTAGGAATGTAACAAATACTAGACAGCATTTGAAAGCTTGGAAGTCAAAAAGTGTAAAAATAATATGAATAGTGACAGACGGCCTATCCCAAACAGCCCGCTTTATTGGTTAGTGGGCCACGAATCACCGAACCGTGACAATAGTTTAGGTATAAATAGGGTAGATTGTTAGCATTAGTTAGCATTTGTATATAGAAATGGACTATGATTACTGTATACCCCGCGTCTCAAGGCAGAGTTGATGACGTAAACAGCCGGAGCAGGCTGTCGCTGCCCTAAGTTGATATTGACGTATAGTCGTAAATTCAGCCTGATCATCTTTTCACGCTAATACGCGTATTTTCTGAGAATCATGCATAGCACAATTGCATAAATGAACTTGGGTGGTGAGTGAAAACGGTACGTTTCTGCAATGCGTGAACCAGTGTTCGCCTTCACATGATGGATGTCATAACAGCACAACACGTAAATATATAAAACTCATTCGTTCAACTGCTGCGATTTCGCACTATTGTGCTGTGCGTATTGCGCACAAACGGATGCATGATTCATAGAAAACACGGCCTCAATATCAACGTAGGACAGTGACAGTCTGTCCTAGCTTTTTACTGTTATGACAGGAATTCGGACGGAGAATCGGTTCCTAGTGACGGCTTTTATGCTAACAATATTTTATTGTAAACATCTACTGAAACATTCCCAAACAATGAATTTAATTTAATTTTAAAATGTTAATATGTAAACTAGTTTTATCGGAAAATGTATAAGAAAAAAATGAAGTAACGACATTTGATTGGTTCCTTGTACAGGGCTACTCCGCGGTATGGGTTTCAATCCCGTATCCAATGAACTTCTGGCTCCCAAATGTTTGTTTATAGATCGAATGGCCAATTCACCAAATACTGCTTAAACAAAATACCTCAAATCTACCATATACAAAGCACAATGTATTGAATATATTTGTTGACCTAGATATGACGAAAACACAGTTTCAGTGAGTTTATTTCGTTTAAAAACGTTAATACGTAGTTTTATCGGAAAACGTATGACAAAAGCAAATTTTATATTTTATCTAGCCAAATTTCAGGGGTGACGTCACACTATATTTTTCCTTATAACTCGTGAACGGCTAGAGATATCTAAATTCGGTAAAGACATTTGATTGATTCCTTGTTAAGGGCTACTCAACGGTAAGGTTTCAACCCTGTACTTAATGCTCTTCTGGTTCCTAAATTTTTGTTTATAGATGACGCCTCAGCAAACTTATACTTAAACGAATTATACTTAAATTTATTAATGCTTTGCTTATACTAGGGCCAGGATCTCTAGTGTAGGAGGGGGGGGGCGTAGACGGGCTGGTGAAAATAATCGATCAATCGAAAAATTATCGATTAATCGATCATCATTTGACTAATATTTCGTATAAAATCGATTAATCAATAATCGATCAATCGACTAATTGATTAATCGATCATTTGATTATTGTTTCGTACAGAATCGATTAATCAATAACCGATCAATTGATTAATAAATAATAATATATTAATTAACAATTGATTAATCGATTATTGATTAGTCAATCGCTGTTTTAACGATTACTGTTTAATGAATGATTCGGTTATTGATTAATCGATTAATCGAATATCGATTATTGATTAAAATATAAACAACAAACAAATCATACTTTGAAAATGAAAATTAGGTAAATCTTATGATTCAATTTAAATTTGCAAAGTAAAATGTATCCTGGCCCAGTAGTTAGATCATTAAAAAAATTTAAAATTATTTTATTGCTTCTACATATAAATGATTTTACAGATATCTTGTTTTATGTTCCACTTTTCAGTAAACAGTCATTGATATCGATGTAGTAGGTGCAAAGTTTTTGTATAACGCTATAATTTGATTAGTTTTAAGTGTGAAATTTGTTTCTGAATTAGTTTATTGCAAAAAATATTCCTTTTTTTTTTCTTGAGAAGTTTGGCGGGAAATTGACTCTAAAAACGGGAATATTAAGAATACATTGTGGGATTATTTGTTTACCAACGTGGCTATACTATTTATTGTTAAAATATATGTATAATAAGTAATGGCATAAATCAAATACCTATCATAAGCATAAAATGTATTTAATAGCTAATAAAATTATTAAATTGGAATTGGAATTGGTTGAACGGAGTTGTTGTCAATAGTTAGATTCGCATATATGTATATGAGTATAAGGTAAGTAATATGCATGTCAAAATATATGTTTAACGCCAAATATGTGCAAATTGTACGGGTCCTGTTCAGTTCTAATAGGTAGGGTTGGGAAAAATAATCGATTAATCGATCATTTGATTATTATTTCGTGATTATACGATTAATCAATAATAAATCAATCGATTAATCGATTATTTGATCATGATTAATCGCAAATAATCGATTAATCGGAAATTATCGATTATCTATTGTCAAATTTCATAATCGCCCAGCTGTAGTATATACTTCGTACATATCAAAAATGCAATAGCAACGTAATTAAATTAAGCCCATTCTAATTCGCGCAAAAAAGGGGAAAATACTGACTTAACTATTGTTTTACATAACGTAGGTACTCGAAATTTAACAAGTTTAGGGCACATTTTTATAGAAATTGTGTATCATGATTTTGTTTTGTTTTGAAAACCGATTATTCTCCTGATTTATCGAATAGGAAGTGGAATTATTATATTAATATTACATTTAAAATAAGGCGTATCATGGAGTGCAAGTACAGCTCGGTACATATATGCTAATCACGTAGGATGTGGTGCCCTTTTGAACTTGGCACTGTTTTGATGGGTCCCGCGTGGACTACTACTTTCTCCTCTATGAACTTTCTCCGGGCCGTGAATTTTTTTTGATTCATTGATATTACTAAAATGGTCCTCCCGGTCTGATTAGGAAAACTTCTAGACTAATTTGGTAAGTAATTTGCTTATGAAGAAATAATCATTTAACAGTCATTGTTGATAGTCATTCAAGCGCGATATTTGGTTTCAATGCCAATTCAAACATAAATATTGACAATTGTAATGGCAGCAACCGAAGCATAAGACAGAAAAAATGCAAGACTATTGTTGTGTCGCATCGGTTTGAATTTACATATTTGTATAATAATATGAAGCGAAATAAATAATTTCGTTTTCTAGTTTCAACCTTTTTTTTACAAGTACCAGTGAAACTAATGGCCAGAAAGCGGATTTGCTGAATGTAAAAGTGAATTAATAAAATAGTACAGTACAATAAATTGGCAGCGTGGGGTTACAGGCCGATGACAGGGCAAGATATATTTTGTCATAAAAAGCAGTTATGAATATGACTACCTCTAGAATAAGATCACAATACATACATAATAAAATTACTAATATACAGAGTGTATACAAAATATGAGTAAAAACCTCTAGGATTGATTCTACTTGCAAAAATATGAAAAAAAAAATCTTGTACACATTTGTCCACAAATGCTTCGTAATCGTAACGGCGCGCGGCGTTATGGTCCCTCGAAGGTGGGCTCTTAAAAACTGGTTCTCTTTAAATTTAAAATCTCAGGAACCCTTTGAAATATAGCGATGACACTTGGTATACGATTTAGTATTTATAAGGGTTATTATAATAATAATGATAATAATAAATAAAATCTATAAGTAAAACTAAAAACAAAACACTACGATAAAACTATCAGTAATATAAGTATTTCGACACACTGTAAAAACAGCAAAAAATCTGTTACATGTTTTTTTAAACATTTAATATTTGTTATGTTTTTAAAATGTTCGGGTAGCTTGTTATAAACTTGTATACTCACATATAGAGGATTTCTTTCAAACATAGACGTCATGTAATGGTGTGCATAATGTCTCTGTGACCCTAGTATTATAATTATGGTACATGTTATTTTTCATAAACACTTTTGAATTATCCCTAACAAAAAGTAATAATTCTAAGATATATATGCATGCTAATGTAAGTAATTTTAATTCTTTAAATAATTGTTTGCATGGTGATAGTCGTGAAACTCCCATAATAGATCTAACAGCCCTCTTTTGAAGTCGAAAAACTCTAATGCTATGGTGGAAACAAGCCCAAAATATTATAACAAATTTAATTCGTGAATAAAATTCAGCATAATAATACGACAACGTTACTTTTGTACTACTTAACTCCCTTAATCTATACAATGGATAACATGTTGGAGACAATTTTTTTACATAAAACATCAATGTGCATTTCCCATTCTAAATTAATTTCTAAGTATATTAACAAAAATTTAACTTCATTTACTTTTCCGTTATGATTCATTCACTATTTTGGAACGAGGAGTAAAATTTATAAAAATCATCTTAAAGTTATTTAAAAATAATTTTGATCTGTCAAACCATAATGTAAATTTGTTAAGTAGTAGTTGAGTATTTTCCACAACGTCATCATCAGAACACAAGAGACTGTTATCATTTGCAAACATCACCAAATTTTCCTCGGCAATATTAGGCAGATCATTTACGAATAAGAGAAATAACAACGGTTCAAGTACGAACCCTTGTAGTATCCCATTCAATATTTAATTGTTCAGATTTCATTTTGTCAATTTCGACTAACTGAGACCTTCCTTTACTATGGCATTAATCTCATTCCATAAGCACTCTTTTTCTAATAGTATTGTACAGTATTGGCCAAAACGAATTTCAACCATAGGCTTGCTAAACCAGAGGGGGCTATATTTTTTTCCCGTATTTTTTTATTGTTTTAACGTTGTAGCGCTGATGCTACTAAATAAAACTTGAAATCAGAAGATGTTATTTATTAACAAAAACAAAACAATTAAGAACTTTACAGTTATGTGAAGATACGTGTGTATCCTTCGAGATTTGTGACTAGACTAGCTATGCTATGATGTAATCGGTAAAACTGATTTGATAATGATACCTCTTTCGAATTGGTTCGCTATTTACGTACAGGGGCCAATGATGAATGGAAATTCCCTACTTTAGTGCGGTGGTTTATTGCTACCTGGTAAATCTCGTGTTTCTCCAAGTTAATCTTAGATTCTCAATATTAGTAAATCCCTCTTATAAACTTAAATAACTGTTTATTATCGTACTTCTGGAAGGTACGTTTATTGTGAGATACCGATTATAAAATATCTATTAACGTGCTTCAGAGAAGGACGTTTATTGCTAAATCCCGATTATAAAAATAAGTTTTGATTTATTATCTCGTTTCGGGAAGTACGATAAGTACGAGTGGGGCCGTTCGTAAAGTAAGTTAACCCGCCCTGCACGAGGCCGGTCCAGGTCTACAGCGATGACTAGGGTAAAAAGGCAATAGTCCTGCCTGGCCCTAGCATCCGAGACCGTCATCATGCCAAATGGATATTGGCGCGCTACAAACGTTTTCGACAATTTAATACGGGATCCTCACCGCGCAGTTTTTCCTTTTAGCGGTATTATCTCGCTAATGGTGGGTCATACAGTAATTTATGAGGAATACCTTTTTCTTGTAATTTTAGGTAAGAAATCACATTCCGGTAAATTGTCAAAAAAGTTAGGGGATAAAAAATAATGAAAGAAAATGTAGCCTCCCTCTAGTTTCGCACGCCTATGGCTGAAGTTTTGGCCAATACTGTACAATAATAACCCTCATTAATACTAAACAGTGTATCAATTCTAATCGCTGTATCTCAAAAGGTTCCTAAGATATTAAAAAAAAGTTTTTGGGAGCTATCTTCGAAGGGTCAAATCGCCCTTATGATGCATTTGCAAACGCATATTCACAGGAACTTTTTCTTATATTTTTGTATGTAGTGAAGTTTACCCCTTATTATTTATACCCTGTATATAGCGCAAAATAATTTCGTGAATTTCGTCTTTCCTTGCTCGAGTAAATCGGAAATAGAGAGATGCGATACAGTACCGGAAAGAAAATCTAATGCTTGTTGCTCACTTATGCGCGGTGCGATGCGCAAAAACGTTGCATGGGATTTATTCATGTAGTATCCGCAAACTTACGAGAAGCAATGCGCGGCACGGCGCGTAGAATCGGTTGGGTTGAGATTTGTATATTTGAATACATGATATAAACCTTACACACCTTTTTTCTTCGCACATCGCCGCGCCACACATAAATGGCCAAGAAGCGTTATGCTTGTTGTCCACTTATACGAGGCGCGGCGCGGCGAAGCGCGGAGAAAAAATGTTGCATAAGATTTATTTCATGTATTCAAATATACAAATCTTAACGTAACCACTTCTAAGCGTTGTTGTGTGGCGCGTTGCTTCGCAAATATGCGTACGGATCTATATTTAAATACTAGAAATCAATCCCATGCAACACTTTTCTCCGCGCTTCACCGCGCCGGCCGCGCATACGTGGGCAAGAAGCATTTTACGCGCGAAGTGGCGAGGTGAAACGCGGATATAAAGATTGCATGGAATCTATTTCATGTATTCAAATATAGATCCCCACACTTATGAGAATCAATGCGCGGCACGGTGCATAGAATCGGTTGGGTTGAAATTTGTAAATTTGAATACATGAAATAAACCTTACACACCTTTTTTCTCCGCACCTCGCCGTGCTGCGCATAAGTGGCCAAGAAACATTATACTTGTTGTCCACTTATACGAGGCGCAGCGCAGCGAAACGCGGAGAAAAATTTTTTCATAAAATTTATTTCATGTACTCAAATATACAAATTTCACCCAACCGCTTCTATGCGCTGCTGTGACGCGTTGCTTCGCATATGCGAACGGATCTATATACAAATACTAGAAATAAATCTCATGCAACACTTTTCTCCGTGCATACGTGGGCAAGAAGCATTTTATGCGGAGATAAAAGTTGCATGGGATCTATTTCATGTATTCAAATACAGATCCGCACACTTGAAATTCAATGCGCGGCACGGCACATAGAATCGGTTGGGTTAAGATTTGCATATTTGAATACATGAAATAAATCCTATGCAACATTTTTCTCTGCACTTCGTTGCGCCGTGCCTTGCATAAGTGAGCAACAAGCTTTAGATGGTTGCGGACCTGTCGTTATTACGAACGTTTGTATTAGTTCGGCTTTGAAATTTATTATAAGGGTGGCAATGTTAGGGATATCGGAGAGTATAAAACACCGGTGTAAAACACGCAGCTAGTCTAAGGCCCCCTTTTTTTCGCCGAAAATAGTACTTACTATAATGTACAGGGTGTTTCAAATTCGAGGCTTACCAATTACATCTTTAAAAGGCGTATTTTTAAATATGGAAAAATATGTAATATGCGTTTTTTTTAACAATCAATAATAATAATAATAATAATAATTAATAATTATTAATAATAATTAGAACTAAATCTAACGAAAACATTGACAAGGCATATTTTTTGGAACTTGGGAATGTTTTGCTCATATACATTTGTTTGGAAAAACTGGGAGATCCACATTCTACAATTCTAGTCTAAAATAACTAATAATTTTCATAATAAACCTTGAAATAAATAATTATCCAGTAGGTGCACTCCGGTCTGCATACGTTGACAAAAACACAAACTGCATGTTAAATCAATGTGCGACCATTAAAGACAAAATCAATTTACATTCTACATTGTAACCAAGTTGACTGTATTTGCATTCTTAACTAAGGTACATTTTATCGTGAGAAATATATAAACAAACAGAGCATCAACACTACCACACATTATTCTAGTGTTGTACTTCCTTGAATAAAAGAATTAACAACAATAAATTGGGCAATTTAACAATAAATATTGGTTAGAATCAAGCTTAAATTTCACCAAGGCTAAATCAATATATTCACTTGGTAATGTGTGTAAAGTAATTGGGTGTCAATTACCAACAAACTTCCTTAACAGTGACAACAAATATGCAAATTACAGCTAATTTAAAATGAGTTGGCATTACAATCAATAAAGATATTCTAAAGTTTCTTTGGGCATATATAGGTGCGGCAAAATATACCCAGCCAAGTTTGTTTTAAAATAAAATAAAAAAATTCAGCGCAAAAAAAATGTATGAAAACTATTTATTAAAACATGTAAAATTATTTATGAAAAACAACATCGAGTAAATGCCGCCACGGCAAGCCAGACAATGACCAACTCTACTTTGAACGTGTAGCATAACTTTCCGCAATATTTCAGCTGGAATTTGCGCAATTTCTTCACCAATATTTGCCTTTAAGCCTTCTAACGTTTGTGGGCGAATAATATAGACATTATTTTTCAAATACCTCCACAAGAAAAAATCTGGTGCCGTCATATCAGCGGAATGAGGCGGCCACTCAATATCTCCATTTTTTGAGAGCAGCCTGGCAGGGAAAAAGTCTCTAAGAGCAGCGACCGTTTCACGCGTTGTGTGGCATGTAGTGCCATCCTGTTGAAACCAAAAGTTTTCTATGCCAAGTTCTTCCAACTGTGGTTGCAAAAATTCATGTATCATTGTTCGATACCGTTCTTCATTAACAGTAACTGCATTGCCCTTGGCGGGTCCAATGAATCGTTCGGAGCACATTGTGCACCAAACAATAACTTTTTGATCAAATTGCACGTTCTCTTGAACAAAACGAGGGTTTCTGTTCCCCAAAACCGATCATTTTGCTTGTTGATACGACCAGAAAGGCAAAAATTTGCTTCGTCGCTCATTATCAAATTTTGCCAAAAATTGGGTTCTGCTTCCACTAAGTTTGTAACGATTTGTGCGTATTGCAAACGTCTTTGAATATCAATTGGTCATACTTTGAACACAGTTTGACTTTTGTATGGATACATATGCAAGCCAGAGTGCAAAATTCTTCTTAAAGTCTGCTCAGACAACCCTAATTGCGCCGCATGTCTTCTTGGGGAAGCTTTTGGCTGTGCCTGAACATCAGCCCGAACAAGCTCAATATTTTCGATTGAACGACCAGATCAAGGTCTTCCAGTACGCTTTACATCAATTACTGTGTCATTCTGTAAAAACGCGTTTGCTAAACGCAGAATTATTTCTCCGTGTGGAGATCTTCGATCAGGATACGATCTCCTAAAAGCGCGTTGAGTTGAAATTATCGAAAAAAGTTTTGGAAATACAATTTAACAATTTCTGCGCGTTCTTGGGGCGCATAACGCTATAACAAAATTCTGTATCTTTCTACTTTGATATAAAACTTCACTTTTGACAGTTCTCAAGGAAATAACAAAATTATAACAATATTTCATAGCTGGGTATATTTTGCCGCACCCCATAAACTATACAACCAAATGTTATTAACCACCAAGAGGAAACAACGGATGTTGATTTTCAAACAAACACATTTGTGAATTGTGTACAACACTAGCGTATATAGTTATCCATGAAACACCAAAACACCATATTCTGCCCTCGACGCGCGTTTTGCCAACCAAGTTGGCATCACCTGGCGATGATTAAAACTAACCTTATGCTAACAATGTATCCTATTTATACCTAAATTATTGCTACGGTTCAGTGAACCATACCTCACTAACCAACAGAGCGGACAATATGGAATTGGCCCTCTGTAACTATTCACCCTATTCTTACATTTTGTAATGTCCATGCTCCCAAATGCATCAAACTGTCTAGTATTTGCTTCATTCCTAATTAATCATAAATTGCTACTATCTATTTTATGGTTGTTCTCAAATGCATGTTGGGCAACACTAGAATTGTTTGTTCTACTATGAGCCATATGTTCCTTGAATTGATCGTCTAGTTCGTCCAACATACTTTTGATTACAAGGAATAAACTTCTTCATTTTATGTCAACATTCCGTTGTTATAACCTGTATTTCAATAACAATTAAAAAAAAACAAAATTAGAGTTATTATTTTTACCGGTTCTCCATTTCCGTATTATCTCAACAATTCCCAATAGTTCAAAGAAGTGATCGATATCTCTTTTCCTTATCTAAATATGACTTGCATGTTGAATTCTTATCTAAACTGATAGACATCAAATAATTCTATTGTATTACGGTTTGGCTTTAAATAATATTAATATTTATTTGTCATCATGTTTTAACATTTTCACTATTTTAGGTATTTAACTATTAAGATAACAAAACAATGAAACAATGACAAATACAAAATGTTGATATTACGTCTGGGTGTCTGTCCATATTATTTATTTATTTATTAACAACAATTTATCCAACGAGTGATAAAACCCAGTTACAGGATAAATAAAACAGACATACACAAAAAAACAAAATAGTGAACAATAGCGTACAAAAATATATAAAAATACAATAGCACAAAATATAACAACTATATAACAGTATACAAACAAAATAACATAAAATAAAATATCACAATAAAATAAAATATAAAGATATTAATTAAACATGCATTTAATAAATATTTTTTTTATTTTACAGTTAAAAATATCCAGACTGTTCTCGATATTACTATAATTTAAGCACATTTGATACATAGGAGATGCAATTTAAATGTTTGTACGAGAGGTAGAGAACATAACTATATTATTTGTCCTTGCACTTTTAATCTGGGAGTTCTATATTTATTAATTGTAATAGGGGGATAGTCAATCTCACTATTAATTATTTTGTACAAAAAAAATTACTGAGTGCATCACTCGTCTCCTAATTAGACTGCTCATTTCGAATTTATTTAAAAATAATTCTTGAGGTGCTTCTCTAACTGGATATGTACCCTCCAAAATGAAAATTGCAGATTTGAAAAATCATCGTTGTACTTTTTCTAGCGCTGTTATGTCAATATTTTAATTAGGATTCCAAACAATAGAAGCATATTCTAGTTTGGACCTGGCAAAACTAACAAACAACATGCGTAGAGTAGACAATTTCTTAAAATCTTTGCTGTTGCGCAAAACAAAACCTAAACTTTCTTTAATATGTTTAGAAAAAGTTAGTTTGGAATCAAATGTAATGCCAAGGTCTTTCATAAACTCGGGTCTCTCAAAGGTGGTGTTGTCCAAACTGTAGTCAAATATAAATGGATTTATTTCTCCGTGAAAATGGCATGACTTTACATTTGGTAGCATTTAAAGGGTGACGATTGTTAACACACCAGTTATTAAGAACGTCAAGATTGTGCTAGAATCTCAGGCAATCAAGATCAGAGTTTATGCAGAAATATAATTTTAGATCATCAGCATATAGCAAATAATGTACATCTAGGTTATCAACAATATTATTAATGAATAATATAAAAAACAATGGACCGAGTATAGAACCCTGCGGCACTCCAGATATTTGAGTAAATTCAACAGATTGGTAACTACGATATTGTACAAATAGAGATCGGCGAGATAGATATGAATAAAATAAATTTATCAAAGAAATGCTAAGGCCAACGTCTTCCAATTTTGTTAATAATATACCGTGGTCCAATCTGTCAAACGCCTTGTAAAAGTCAGTGTAAATAACGTCCACCTGACCTTTACGATCTATTGCTTCGGAGATAAATTGGGTCTTGTTCGATACCGTGGACCGTCCTTGGATAAATCCATGCTGATCTTCAACAACTACAGTTTTAGTATGAAATGAAATATAATCATATATCAAAAATTCAAAAACTTTAGAGAAGTTGTATAAGATGGTAACGGGACGATGATTTTCAATTTCGTGCTTATTACCCTTTTTAAATACTGGACAAATTCTGGATTGTTTCCACATATCCGGAAATGTCTTAGTTTTTAATATCAAGTTAAAAATAATGCAGAGTGGTTTATTAAAGACACTAGCACAATCTTTAATAATAAATGCAGGAACTTGATCAGGTCCAGTGGTCATATTTGCTTCCAACTTTTTAATTAACTTAAGTACTTCATTTTCACTAAACTGCCCAATGCGGAGAACGTTATTATTACATAAGCTGTTGCCAGGTATGTATTCACTAGAATTGATAAAGGCATTGGAAAAAAAATTAGCAAAAGAATTGACAATGTCTTGAGGATTTTCAAGGCTAGTATTGTTATAATTCATACTACTGGGATTACTTGTACAGTTTTTTTTTTTTAATTAATGAAACCCCAAAAGTTATTTGGATTGTCTTTTATATAGTTCTCAGCCTCTTCAATGTATCTGTTATATGCATCACGAATAGATTCTTTAAAGGAAGCTCTTAAGTCTTTAAGCTGGTTGTAGTCAACCTGTTGCTTCGACTTCATATACATACTCCGAGTTCTGTTTTTCCGTTTTAAAAGTCTAATCGTGTTGGAATTAAACCAAGGAGGGTACTGTTTGCGGCAAGGTATCTTTTTAGGGACAATATTTCTAAAGACAGCATATTTTTTTCATAAAATTCAAATGAAACTTGATTAACCAACATATCCAAGGAGAAAGCCCAGTCAATTAAGTTTAATTCACAATAAAGTGCGGGAAAATTAGCTTATCTCCCTTTAACATTATTTATTATATACATAAAAAACCAAAATAGTGAACAATAGCGTACAAAAATATATAAAAATACAATAGTATAAAATATAACAACTATATAACAGTATACAAACAAAATAATATAAATTAAATAGGTTAATCAAATAATTCCAACGTTAACTGAACTGTAATTAATGGCTGAAACACTTCCTATGAATAATTTTAAATTCGATCAGTTTTTTTTATCAGTAGCCATTTTAGGAAACATAGAAATTACTTCGGAAATTCCAATACTTTTTTCAGGTAAACAATTATAACTACAATTAAATTAAACTAAACTATTTGTAATACAATTTTAATAAAAAAAATAATAAATTAGTACTTACTGTGTTGTGTATTCTGTAGTAAGATCAATGTTTATTTGAAGATTCACACTACAGTCCCTGTACAGTACTAAAATTTTCAATAGAAAGAAAATAAATTATGTTTTAAAAGTCAGCCAATACCACACTATTAAAAATGACACTTTTCTGCATCCGTCTAGAAAGTTTAACTGTTTCTGGTCAATTTCTTAAATGGAGAATACATCTGTACAGGTCTAACCCCGAAAATGACATAAGAGGTCAGAAAGTATTTTTTTCTACGACCGTGCTTAAATAGCCACTTTCGCGCACGCTTTTTATTTTAGAAAGTTGCACTTTCCCACAGTAATGTGTATATTATATACTAGATGTAAAATATTTTTTTACATCTAGTAAATTAATCTACTTAGTTATAGTAAACCCAACTGAGAATAGAAATGATTTGTAAATGCATAAATTCATTCACATGTACTTACCTAGTGGTAATGCCAAGTATTTAATATTTATCAGATTTTCCAAATTATCCTATTTTATCCATGTTTGACTAATTAATTCAATTTCTCACTAATAATAAGTAAAGCTTGTTCGTTTATAATTAATATTAGTAATAATAAGTAAAATTATTATTATTATTATTATTATTGTGTTTAGTTGAAATGCAAATTTATCACATTCATTTTTGGTTTACACAAGGTCGTAGAAAAAATCATGTTCCTAACTTATGCGGAAAGTGTTAGGAAAATATCTATTCCATCCCTTATGTCATTTTTGATTGACAACAATATGATAGGTACCTGAATTAGGCACTCTGGATAACAGCGTCTAACATCTGTCAGTTGAATTTTATGAATTTTGTTTACAAAAGATTTTAAGTTAAAACGTGTTTTACGAATAGCAAAAATGGTTGCAGAAAAAATATTGACGTAACATACCCGGAATGTGCCTTTACTGCGGCTTCCAGGGCTCGCTTACGTTCGCCCTGGAAATTGCCAGCTCGCCCAATAAAGATTTACTTTCCTGTCTTGTTACATAAACAACTATTTCACTATCCTAAAGTTTCCATTCTACTTTTAAATTAATTTTAAGTATTAAATGAAAAGAAAAAATATCAGGTATCAGGTTTAATTTCAAATAAATGATTTGATTACCTATTAAAAATATCAGACCGATTTTAATGCTTTTGTGTACGCTTTTCTGTTCTTAATTACATCATAGGTTCAACTCTATACTCATGGTTGGAAGGAACACTTCCTGTTGATGATTTTAAACACAAAACAAATTTTTATCATAATTTACAATGATAGGAAATACAACGAATCTATAAATTTATATTTCAAGTGCAATAATGCCACTCCCGTCAGACGCATGCGTGCTTCAGTTATTTTCTAATACATTTTTAAATATTCTTAAAAAAATTTTGGTAACATCTAACAAATACAAGAAAATAAACGTTATTACCAAACCTGAGAGTGGTTGAGATGAAACGTAGTTTGTTTTCTACTAATAAAAGTAGATTAATTAATATTTCAATACGAGACTCAAATGAAATAAATATGAGTGAGGAATGTGGTAAATGTAAAGTGAAAATTAAACGAAATGAACTATCGTTAATATGTTCTGGCTATTGTGGAAAATACTTCCATATAAAATGTGAGAATGTGTCAAACAAAGAATACGGTATGAAATAAAAATATATACAGTGTGTCTCACTTAAGAGTGTAACAGCGTAATAATTCTTTTGTTTTTGTCCGATTTAAATCAAACTGGTCTATTTAAGATCACGAAATCACTTTCCATCTTTAAATGCAAGGCTATCTACGATGCTAAATTATATGAAAGAAATCAAAAAATCATAGTAGGCATTTTTTATTCAAAAAATTGTATACATCAAAACTTGTTCGAAATGATTCACAAACCCTGAATCCGAATTTTAGTTTAATTCTAAAAAAAAAATGGTTTTGTGACGTCTATACTTTTAAATTTGATGCCATGGTTGCGGTTAATAATGAAATGGAGCAACTGAAAACCCCAATCAAGGAAGAAATGAATGAATTTAAAAATGTTATAACTAGCAATAATATAATAAATAATGAACCCGTAATTATAGAAAAAAAAAAAAAACAAAGTTTTGCTGAAGTTGTGGGAGAAGTTGTCTTAATCGAGCCCAAAAATAAACAGGAGAGTATGAAAACTAAAGATATTTTAAGAAAAACGATAGACCCAGGCCAACTTGAAGTGGGAATTACCCAAATAAAAGATACAAAAGTTAGAGGTATCCTCATTGAATGCAGAAATAAAGAAGTAGAAAAAATAAAGATTGCAGCAGAAAATCAGTTAAAAAAAAGACTACCAAATTAAGACAAATTACCGAAGATATAAATTGTAGATATAGAAGAAAATATAACTAAGGAAAAACTGGAACAATTTATAAAAAATAATTCTTTTTTTGAATCACGAAGATGTAAATATAGATGTAAAAATAAATTAAAAAATTAGAAACAAATACTAGGCAATTATTGAATGTGACCCTCTTTCCTTTCAATTAATTACAACCCAGGATAGGATTTGTACTGACTTTACAATGTGCAGAGTGTTTGAGTATATTTCAATTTTTAGATGTTATAAATGTGAAAATTTTGATCATAAAGAAGATGAGTGTACCCATGAAGAGAAGTGTTTAAAATGTGCACAAATGGACCACAAAACCAATTACTGTGAAGTCAAAATTTGACATGTAATGTGTACGTTACGTTTAATGAAAAGTTTAACCTTCAGTTAAAAACTAACCATTCAGTATCCGATACTAAATGTCCAACTTTGTTAAGAAAAATTGAAGTTGAGAGACAAAAAATTAAAACTTGTAATATATAGCAATCACGTAAAAATGAATCAAATATAAAATACAATTTTCGTGTTCTTCACTAAAATATACAATGTACAAGGAATAAAATAGAGCAATTGGAACTCTTTTTACAAATGACCAAATATGTGTTCAATAGTTCTGAATTTAGAAATGGTGTAGCAATTTTTTGTAAAAATAATTTATTAGATAATGTAAAAGAAATAAACATAATTCAAAAATATTGTAAAGAAAAAGTTATTGAAGTGTGTGGAATTGAATTATTTTATATAAAAAACAACATTAAAATTGTCACTATGTACCTTCAGCAAGTGCGGATATATTTTTTGAAGATAGACAATACATTAAATTGTATATGTTCCAATCTGAAATGTCACATAATTTTAGTGTGGGGACCTGAACATAAATCACTCAATTACATCTAAAACATCAAATAATCTCATCGATATCTTGGATACCTTTAAATTGTATAATAATGTGCAAGACGCAACACGAATATCAAGTAACTCAGCTATATCTATTGATTACTAAGCCTGGCCAAGCGATGGTAGATTCAGGGTCGGGCACAATACCAATGCCATCGCGCGCTTGTTTACGATGACGATGACACGACACACTTCAGTTGTTATCTGTCGGTCGATGCATAAAGTACTAATAAATAATAAATAATGTTGAGCGTAAAGAGTAGAAAACGACCGTACGCTGATAAAGTGAATAAATTTATCGGTGAATTTCCGGATTTATTCTATGATGGATGTAAAATAATTTGTAAAGTTTGTGATCATGACTTAATGTGCTGGAATAAATACGGCTGCAAAATTCATGTCAATAGTAACCGGCATAAAAATAAAAAAATGGCGTGTTTTCTTTGGAACCTCAGTTTATGTTTGATTTACTGTTAATGCTGATTGCCTGTGATGTTCCCCTGCGCATATTGGATAAACCAGCATTTCGGGAGTTCTGGAATAAATACAATCCCCAGGTGAATTTACCAAGTCGTTCATCGTTACGTAGATATGTACCAAGTGTTCGTGAAGACATTGTAAATAGGATTAAATGTGCATTAAAAAATACACGGCTGTGGTTGTGTTGACGAGACGACAGATTGTAAAAAAAATTCTATTTTAAATGTCATACTACAAAAGACTAACTGCGTGTACTGGCGAAACAATTACGCGGGCGGTGTTGGAGACTTTCGAAAAATTTGAACTGTCAACAAGTCAAGTGTTGATGTTTGTGACCGACTTTAGGTTTTTACATGTTACGTGTAAAGTGCATGCCTTCCATCTTGTAGCATAAACGATTTGAAAATGTTTTCCAGAGGTAGATGAATCAATAGCAAATATAAAAAAAGTATTTCTCAAATCTCCTAAACGGCTTCGAGCATTTCACACACTGTGTCCTGGTATTGCGGAACCACCAGAGCCGATTCTTACACGTTGGGGAACGTGGTTGAAGGCAGCTTTTTATTATGCTGAATATTTTCAACAAATAAAAGCTGTGATACTACAGTTCAACCCAAACGAAGCTGCAGCTATTAAGGAAAGCCATACAAGCTTTCAAGATGTTTCTCTTGAAACAGATTTAAAAACTATTTATAATAATTACAGAGGACTACACGACGCAATAGAAAAATTGCAAAATATTTCGTTGTCGTTAGTGTAATCGCTGCAAATAGTGGACGACGTAAATACACAGCTACAGACTATAAACGACGCAAAAAATAAGCCCGTTATTGAATAATTCGAGAGTGTATTACGGAAAGATCCTGATTTTACCAAATTAAGATAAATTTGTGATGGTGCATCTACAGCTGCGTTAAGTGAGTTCACAGAGTGTTTTACTTATGCCTGTATTACTTCCGTAGATGTCGAACGGTCTTTTTCAAAATAAAAACATATTCTTTCACCACAGCCAACATTGCTTATTGAGACAACTGTATAAACATATCTGATGCTACACAGTTATTATAGAAGTGCTCCAGTTTGTGATAACGACAACCAAGCTATTTCATAAATCTGCTTAAGAGGGTGAGCTTTGTACATATTTTTATAAAGTGTGCCAGTATTAATAAAATTTATTTCCATTTATTTTATTTATTTATTTATTATTAGTTATCACTTAGATATACAATGTACATGTGTGAACGTCATTTAACAGTTTAATAATAATGTGCAGCACTAAGCTTACAAAATATAAGGAAATACATAAAAAAAGAATTTAAAGCGAGCGAAATTGTACAAAAACATACATCACAATATATAAAATATTTTTGTTTTTATTATTGTACTTATTCAACTATTATGATATGATGCATACCCAGTACGTATCTGTAGGATTAATGACCTTGGCCAGACTTATTGATTACATGTGTACAAGTTCTAATTTTTTTGAAAATACGTGTCACGTAATCCATAATGGAATATATGAACATACAGCGCAAATTTTATCATTTAGGATAGAAAATGACAGAATTGTTGATAAAAAGTTTATTACTACCAGGTCACTACGTCAAAATAATTTTGAACTAATTATCTCTTATATAAGTAAGGAATCCTAGCGGGAAGTATACAAATGTACTGATGTAAATACAGTTTTTGATTTATTTGTAATAAATACATTAAAATACTACATTGATATAGCATTTCCCCCAAGGTTAATATTAAGAAAACAACAAAAAAATCTTGTGTAACTAAAGAAATACGCATTTCATCCGAGAAATTAAAGGATCTGTATAATATGACACTTACTGGAAACCAAAATGATAAAATTATTTATAATCGCTACAAACAAGTATACAGAAAAGTAATAAAAGCTGCAAAAAGCTTATTTAATGAACAAATCTATTTTAAAACAAATAATAAATCAAAAGCTGTATGGAATATAATTAACAACACAATAACAAACAAAAATGACAGTTAGAGATTAATGAAATTCAATCAGATAATGGATTAATTGGGGATTTCAAAGATATTGCAAATCACTTCAATAAATTTTTTGTGGAAACACCACGTACTTTAAGTAATAAATTAATGGAAGAAAATAGAGTATAAAACAGTATAGGTAATCGTAACAGTGTAAATTACCCAACAATGTCTTAGCGCCTGTAGATGAAATGCTCCTATTCTTTTTTATATTTGTGGACTTTGCCTCAAAATAGAAATCATTTTATAGTTCTATAAATGGACCTATTAGACTAAGAGCTGGCGGCCGCGGAGGTACTACGACATTACCTCCGGCTGGAATTTTGTGAAGTTGTTGGGGGGACCATGAGGAAGTGCCATCTGCAAGGATTTTGCTCAAAACCTCTGCAAAGGACACGTCAGACGACTCAAAAATGAAAAAATCCTTGCCTCCGGCTGAAAATTTGCACATTACCTGTTTAAAAGTCACAGATATCGTATGTAAATCGTCAGACGTCTCGGTCGCTGCCAAAGGGGTGTCAGACGCCCTCAAAGTTGTCATTTTTTTTTTTCAAAAAAAATTTTTTTTCTTACCCTCCGTCTGACGTTTTAACATATTGCAACAGAGACCATTTTAAGCACATTTTAAAATCGTCAGACGAAAATACCGCTGCGAAGTCCCCCTACAATGTTCACAAAGTTCCGACCCACATGGAACGTATATTTTTTTTTTCGAAAAATTATTTTCATTACCTCCGTCTGACGTTTTTTACATATTATCGTAGAGACAATTTTAAGCATATATATAAATCGTCAGACGAAAATACAACTGTGGAATTCCTCTGCAATGCCGCGAAAATTCAGCCTACATTACTATATATTGGGGTATTTCAAAATAAAGTAATTTGCTATTTTCTGACTTGGCATCCCGTAAAAAGTTTACTGACGATGAACTAGAGATTTTGATCAAAGATGAGCGCTCTAGGTGATGTGGAGCATCGTCCGCAATTGTTTTTTGATGAAAAATCACAAAATTACGTAGAATTTTTGTGACAAATAGGTCAAAAAAGAAAATTTTTCAGACGGGATGGTATGTTTCAAGTTTTTTGAGTCATTTTGAAACGAAAAACTTTTTTGACATTATTTAATAAAATCAACCGTTAGGAAAATTACATCTTCATCCTTTTGATATAAAATAATACTCGCTTCAAACCTCTGGATATCGATCAATATTTTCATTTTATACTTTTTATATGTATGTACTGAAAATTTTTCCCTTAAATTGACTTCCTTTTATTACCTCAACACGCATTTCAATAAATCAAAAAAAATATTGAAACAATATACGGTATTCATTTTAAGGTGTTTCAAAAAATAAAAAAAATTCGATTTCTCAACGAGCTGTAGCTGAAATTGTTAGTTTAAGTAAACCAAAAGATTCTGCCAAAAGATGAGAATTTTCCGTAGAGTGAAAGATTCAGCGCAATCCAACTTTTTATGGAAAATCGCAAAATAAAATATAATTTTTGTGGCAAATAAGTCAAAAATAAAATTTTAACGGGCGGCATAGTATTTTTTAAGTGTTTTGAGTGATTTTGAAACAGAAAACTCTCGACATTTTTGCGACAAAATGAATCGTTTAACTAGAAAAAATTTAAACAAATTGAAAAAGTGAATAGTCTCCAAACTTTAACTATTTTTTTTGTGGAGGAACACGAATTATTTTGTAACAGCCGTAATTTGTTGTAAAATAAAAAGTGTAAATTGTTCTTTTCCGAATAGGCCTATTCGGAAAAGAAAAGATCTCTCCACATTTTTCGAAAAAAATCAACTGTTTCGCCATGAAAAATTAATTGAAGTTTGGAGAATACCCACTTTTTTCAATTTGTTTGAATTTTTTCTGGCTAAACGGTTGATTTTATTAAATAATGTCAAGAAAGTTTTTCGTTTCAAAATGACTCAAAAAACTTAAAACATACCATCTCGTCTGGAAAATTTTCTTTTTTGACCTATTTGTCACAAAAATTCTACGTAATTTTGTGATTTTTCATCAAAAAACAATTGCGGACAATGCTCCACATCACCTAGAGCGCTCATCTTTGATCAAAATCTCTAGTTCATCGTCAGTAAACTTTTTACGGGATGCCAAGTCAGAAAATAACAAATTACTTTATTCTGAAATACCCCAATATGTAGTAATGTAGGCTGGATTTTCGCGGCATTGCAGAGGAATTCCACAGTTGTATTTTCGTCTGACGATTTATATATATGCTTAAAATTGTCTCTACGATAATATGTAAAAACGTCAGAAGGAGGTAATGAAAATAATTTTTCGAAAAAAAAATATACGTTCCATGTGGGTCGGAACTTTGTGAACATTGTAGGGGGGACTTCGCAGCGGTATTTTCGTCTGACGATTTTAAAATGTGCTTAAAATGGTCTCTGTTGCAATATGTTAAAACGTCAGACGGAGGTAAGAAATTTTTTTTTTTGAAAAAAAAAAAATGACAACTTTGAGGGCGTCTGACACCCCTTTGGCAGCGACCGAGACGTCTGACGATTTACATACGTTATCTGTGACTTTTAAACAGGTAATGTGCAAATTTTCAGCCGGAGGTATGATCATTTTTTGAGCAAGGATTTTTTCATTTTTGAGTCGTCTGACGTGTCCTTTGCAGAGGTTTTGAGCAAAATCCTTGCAGATGGCACTTCTTCATGGTCGTAGTACCTCCGCGGCCGCCAGCTCTTAGTCTATATTTATCAATCTGTTAAATCTCAGTAAATCTACAGCCTCGACTCCTTGGGTGGATTGGCTTAGCTTCAACTCTCGAAAAACAACAAATTAAACTTTTTAATATTTATCGCAACTGAATCAATTTTAAAATAATATAATTAGCCCTTTTAAAATTCAGATTAGATATGTATGTCTATGAATCCCGCATTCCATTACTTCGCACTTAAAACGAATAGACTTTAGTTATTATTTGATTAATTACAAGAAGTTGTTTAATCAAATCATTTTATGATTGTACTTAATAAAATTGTATAGGGTTATTCATTATAAATTACGCTACTGTATTTTTGAGAGTATTTTAACAAAATTTAGTCATAACCACACAACTTTTTATTTAAAACTTTTTTTCTACAGACATAATAACGATGATAAGCCCACCCCTTATCATATAATTTATAATGAATAACCCTGTACAAATTTTTGTAAAAAAAAAATGTAAAATACAGATTTTCCCAGCAACTATATGAAGTAGTTGAAATAGTAGATCTATAAGAATTTTTAAATATGAGTGAAATACCGGAATTTAAGGGATACACCCTATCTATTAAAGGATCTGGCTAACTTCCACTACGATATAAATGAAGACAAAAAAAATTTTTTTTTGTTCTGCGGTGATTTGAGTTTTCAGATTTGTTATGAATATTTTTTTACTAGCACAAATCGTTTTCGAAAAAAAAACATCCTAAAAAGCTGCCGGACCCTGTGTAGTAAACTTATAGTCGTTTTTATTATTTGATTCGCAAAATTATAAAAATGTTTCAAAAGACTATTAATTATAACACTGTTTCTCTTTCTTCTTTTAATCCACTCATATTAGTCATGTTTAATACACTTTACTGATCCAAGAACGAACAAACCATAATCCCTTACATCCTCCACCATGAACATAGACCTAGAAATTATATTCGTTTTGCATGCTGGGACATAACGGGTAGCTAAATATAGAAATATGTTTTCATGAAACCGGTCTTGTATACATCTTACTTTAAAATACCTTCTTATTGTTAGTTCTCATCTAAACACTATAATATCGCCCTTTGTTGTACTGTTTGTGCTGTCAGAACCACGTTAAAGTTCTTCAATTCAAGTTCATACCCAGTTTCATTCAATAGCAAACGATGTATTTGATTAAATTGTCATACTACAGAACAAGAAATTCAATCGAAGATAACCAAATATAAGTCAAGGATCTTTTGTAAAAGATGAATAATAATTAATCAATGTGTAAGGGAAGACTATTTATTTGAATGAAACAAAATGTGATACTAATAAGGTCCACACGTAAATAGTACATGATGTAAAAACCAGGGGCTGATCGAGGACACTGCGCTGACATACACACAGAAAGATATAATTGGTGATTTTGTAGTATCCGAAATAACAGAAACAATAATTATTTCACTGAACACACAACACTACTCACTAGTACTTTCTAGAGTTCCAGTAAATTAGCAGCATCTGTTCTAGATGTTCAGGAGTTCTTTTGATGCCTATCACTCAAAATCTATTACGAGGAAAACGATCCTTCAACGTCTACCGAGGCAACACGAGCATATTTAATATGAAGTTTTCAAGGAGAGTACGTTTATATTGGGTTGAGAAAAGTCTATCTCTTTACATACAAGGAGGTGCACAATACCACACAGTGTACGAAACACGGGATTGTTTTGTAAAACTCTGGCGCAGATCGAATACAATGGTTACTGTTGTAACTATTGCATATCGAGGTGAAATAGTTGTACACTCTAGGTTCCTTATTGACAAATAAATTCTACAAAAATGACTGGATGTACATTAGGTCTTCCCAAACATCAGTAAACAGCTGCTGAGAGTGTGAAACAGGGAGTGCGTTGTTTGCATTTAATTTGTCTGTCACCCTCTTTACATCATCAAAATAATATACAAATAGTTTGCCGCCTCCAACCATGTGCCCCAACGCGCCACAACATGATGTGGTGGTAATGTCATATTCAGCGGCTCATCTTCAAATAATTTTGATCGAGACGACGCTTTTGAAAATGTCTTTTTCACGCCGGCTATTAATCTGTCTATTGTCGGATAGCAGTCTCTTAACAGTTTCTGCAATGCGGCCGTGTGTTAAACATATTACATGTAATAAATTTACATAATTGTATGTGTTTATTAAGCGCATTGCAGATGCCTTCATATAGGAAGCTGGGTCAGATACATAGAGTAACCGTCCTTTATTGATCCTCAAGTTGGCGTTCCATATTTTTCTTAAAAAAAAAAACAAGCACCATTTTTGGAGTTAACTGTGGGAAGCGGTTACCGCAGCTGTTCTGACGACCCATATAGCGAAATCGAGCGCCGCAGTGAATGAGTTAAAATTGTGCTTCTGCAAAAACATCTATTTTTCACCATGTTTTATACCAATGCACGATGCGATATGTACGGACCTGGAATGTACTATTTACTCGCGATCTTTACTGATATGTGATCCTTTCAGTTACACAGGAAAATGCAGCGAAAAAATGCCTTAAGTACCAAATTTTTATTTCTTAATATTTTGCTCATCTGCAATTTTCAACAAATTGTGTGCATATATATAGGGTATTACATCACATGAGGAACATAAGTTAATGGGAGGTAGAGTACATCAAGGGTAATCAGAATCACCCATAGATATATCTCATTCGGCATTCATTACTAAGATATAGAGTGATTTATGATTTTTGGCCAAAACTGCTTCTTGTCATAATGATAATGGTTTCAAATTTGATACAGCTAATACACTAACGATACTTCAGCGTACATGTATGACAGGAAAAAATCCAGGTCCGAACTCCATACATGTTGTGTTCTTTAGCTCTAGAAAACATCCTTTTTTTTTTGAAATTTTGATACAGCATTCGAAAATAACACACAAAAAAAATACCCTATTTCACTCCTTTTTTACATATATTCGATTAATCTATAGGCGCATTTATACCACACACTTTGGATAATCAACCTGGATGAATCATCTAAATAAATGATCATCAAAAATGATTACCTAAAAGGCAGGATGAACAAGATAGGACCATGCCTTACTTTTTGATCACTCTGGATGAATCACATACAAGTAAACCATCTAAACACACATACAATGCAACTAGAATAACTGATCTCACAACAAACCATAATTTTTGGAAATTTTCAAATACGCAATAAATATTGTCATTAAAGTAACTTTTATTGGAAGAATGTCGTTTATTTGTAATAAAATGTCAAAACTGTAGGCATTACACATTATAATTGTTTCCACAATGTAAACTCTCTTACTTCCCATAAATATTTGGAAAATCTTCCCTACCATAAAGGAAATTGCAGCACGAACAACTCCATTTGGCGCCATTTTGAAACAACGTGAGTGGCTTTCCATGGAAGGTGCGTTTAAACAACAAAATATTTCAATGATGCATTCATCTTAGATGGTTCATCCAGGATGATCATCCAAAATGAACCGTCCAAATGCGTCTTTTACCATCACGAAGAAAAAAAATAGCAAGCAATATTTTGTACTCTTTCAGAGTAACTTGCATTCAATTAGAAATGATGGAAAATATAACAGGGAGGAAAAATCTAAAAATCTACACCACTAATGTGTCTTCATTCACGGCAGTCTATTGTACCATAAAATGTGACGTGTACATGAAAATTGAAGAGAGGTATAGTCCAACAAATGATATAATAAACAAGAAACGTTGAGCTATACCGGGTATAACAGGATCATGGTACACCCCCATTTTCTACTTTAGTTTTAAAGATAATTGATTGAAATTTGGGATATCCTATATACATAATAAGCGGCACTTTTTCTCATACAAGTGATTTTTTTCACTTCCGGTTTCACCGGAAGTGACATTAACTTTCGATTTTTAAATGGAACACCCTGTATATTATTGCATTTTTTAATTCTGCATAATTTTCTGAATCCAACGATACCAAATAAGTGACATTTCAAACGTTAATATTTTTTATAATATAATTTTTAGTTTTCCATTTAAGTGTGCCATGATGGTTCCGATTTATTCTAAATGACCCGTGTAATGCTAGAAAAATCGAAATCCCCTCAAAAATACTAAATTACGTGATTTATGAGCAAATAAAGTTCATCAAAATGGTTTTTGGGGAAACACTAAATTTTTTCAAATGGAAATATTGGTACGGTGGTACCATTTATTAGTACTATCAATAAGGAATTTATTCATGTCTTAATTTTGTTCAAATTAAATGTTAAGAAGTAACTAAGGTGGCTTTAAAAACAATGAAATATTTAGCTTGTCAAGCATTTGTTGGTTTACTGGTGTTTTTATTGTGTCTTTAAAAATTGTTTAAAATTCTTATTAATTGTGTTCAAAATGCCGCAAATTTATACAAGAGATGAAAAAGTAGACATGTTAATTGATTATGGGAATTTTGCAGAATAACGTACAGCCAAATAATGATTTTTTGATAATGATTTTATTTTCGGACAAATTTGGGATTATTTAACCGACAAAACACAAAATATTGGTCATAAGAAAATCAAAATTTATTTCGGGATGGTAACTTTAAAGTGCGGTTCGGATTTAATGTTTGGCTTGGAATAATCGGTAGTAGAATCATTGGTCCAATAATATTTGAAATACCTCTGACTGGTACCAGATACTTGGGATTTCTGCAAAATGAAATTTGACAGTTCAGCTGAATTACCTTTCCATTTACGGCAGGGAATGTATTTCCAACAAGATAGCGCTTCTTCCCATAATTTAAGGATAGTAGTTGATTACCTTCAACGGAGATTCGGAGAAAATGTAATTTGGACGAATGGTCCTGTGCGGTTACCTCCAAGGTCACCTGATTTAACACCCCTTGATTTCTTTGTTTGGGGTATCATTTAAAAAATATTGTCTACACAACCACCGTTACAACCCGTGAGGTGCTATAAGTAAGACGCGCAATTAATAGCATAACGGCCCAGCAATTGGCGAACGTTCTTCGAGAAACAGCTATGCGAGTTCAGAAGTGCATTGACGTTAATGGACAGCATTTTGAACAACTGTTGTAATGTTTTGTGTTAATTTTTTGTATCCAAAACCACCTTATGTATAACAAGGTAATTCGAACAAAATTGTATTTTCTTATTTTCTTTTAGCTGTACTTGGTTTGTATTTATCGCACATTTTAATACGACATATGAATAAAGTCCCTATTAATAGTACTAATAAATGGTACCACGGTACCAATATGGTTCCATTTGAAAAAATTGAGTTTGTCCCCAAAAACCATTTTGATGAATTTTGCTTGCTCATACATCACGTAATTTAGTATTTTTGACGGGATTTCGATATTTCTAGCATTACAGGGGTCATTTAGAATAAATCGGAACCGTCATGG
This sequence comes from Rhamnusium bicolor, assembly GCA_029963845.1. Lineage (NCBI taxonomy): Eukaryota > Metazoa > Arthropoda > Insecta > Coleoptera > Cerambycidae > Rhamnusium > Rhamnusium bicolor. Next base: position 119,105 of record JANEYF010000342.1, on the reverse strand, counting down.
CACACTTAAATGGAAAACTAAAAATTATATAAAAAATATTGACATTTGAAATGTCACTTATTTGGTATCGTTGGATTCAAAAAATTACGCAGAATTCAAAAATGCAATAATATACAGGGTGTTCCATTAAAAAAGTTAGTGTCACTTTCGGCGAAACCGGAAGTGAAAAAAAAAATCACTTGTGTCAAAAAGTGCCGCTTATTATATATATAGGATATCCCAAAGGGTCTAGCCGGATAAGCATGTTAAAAATGCCCTTAAAAGGAAATTACACGAAATGAGCGTTAAAGTATTTTATTAGTTATAAAAAAATATTTGCTAGAGTATTATTCCAAAAATCCAAGGGGGTGCTGAACTTTTGCAAAAAAGGTAATTATCTTTTAAAAATATGTTGCAACTTACATAATGGGTGAAAAATTTTGAAAAAATTCTCGAACATAGAGATCTACCAAACGAACTCAGTAAAATTTATTATGCCGTATTTGGCGCGAAATTCAAATTTTAAAAAAATTAACAAAAATTAAAAACGCCCTTTTCACCTTTTTTTTTTAAAAGGTGCTACCATGATTTTTTTTTTAACAGATGTGCCTTTGAATTACTAATACTCCTAATTTTTTTTCAGAATTTTTGATTTGGTGGCACATGCTGAAAAAAAAATAAAAACCACCTCACAGCCCCACAAAAAAAAAAGAAATTTCTGACCTAGCAACGAGACGAGTATATCCTTATGTATTTTTGATCGCTGATTCCGAATCCGGGGTCAAAAAAAAGTCGTACACCCCCAAAAAAATTTAGAGCCAAAAACACTCCCTGAATATGAGATAACGCTCTGAAAATGATGTTATCATTTTAATCAATCATTTTGTTTAATATTTTCGGGAAAAATTGAATATATTATGATAAAAATAAAGGTAAATTACAGCGCTCACCCTATCGGTATGAAACGCACCCCCATAGAGGGTGAGAACCACCCCTCATCTGCCACCAAACCAATAATTGATAACGACAATGACGAAAAACATTTAAAAATTCACGTAATACCCCAACACTACCCCTATAGCGTTTCATACCGATAGGGTGAACGCTGTAATTTACCTTTATTGTTGTTATCATGTCATCATTTTAATCAATCGTTTTGTTTAATAATTTCGGGAAAAATTGAATGTATTGGGGTATTACGTGAATTCTACGTCAGTTTATTGCAAACCTAACGAAACTTCATTTTTAAATGTTTTTCAGTCATTGTCGTTATCAATTATTGGTTTGATGGCAGATGAGGGTGGTTCTCACCTTCTATGGGGGTGCGTTTCATACCGATAGGATGAACGCTGTAATTTACCTTTTATTTTTATCATAATATATTCAATTTTTCCCGAAAATATTAAACAAAATGATTGATTAAAATGATAACATCATTTTCAGAGCGTTATCTCATATTCAGGGTGTTTTTTGGCTCTAAAATTTTTTGGGGGTGTACGACTTCTTTTGACCCCGGATTCGGAATCAGCGATCAAAAATACATAAGGATATACTCGTCTCGTTGCTAGGTCAGAAATTTCTTTTTTCTTTGTGGGGCTGTGAGGTGAAGTTTTTATTTTTTTTCAGCATGTGCCACCAAATCAAAAATTCTGAAAAAAAATTAGGGGTATTAGTAATGCAAAGGCACATCTGTTAGAAAAAAAATCATGGTAGCACCTTTTTAAAAAAAGGTGAATAGGGCGTATTTAATTTTTGTTAATTTTTTAAAATTTGAATTTTGCGCCAAATACGGCATAATAATTTTTACTGAGTTCGTTTGGTAGATCTTTATGTTCGAGAATTTTTTCAAAATTTTTCACCCATTATGTAAGTTGCAACATATTTTTAAAAGATAATTACCTTTTTTGCAAAAAGTTCAGCACCCCCTTGGATTTTTGGAATAATACTCTAGCAAATATTTTTTTATAACTAATAAAATACTTTAACGCTCATTTCGTGTAATTTCCTTTAAGGGCATTTTTAACATGCTTATCCGGCTTAGACCCTTTCAATTAATTATCTTCAAAACTAAAGGAGAAAAGAGGGGTGGACCATGATCCTGTTACACCCGGTATATTACTGCTGATGAACAATAGAATTGCGGCATACCGACAAAAGTAACATTTAAATACCCCTAGGCACCTTTATTATAATGCACAATTCAATTGAAATCCACCGTCTCCAAGAAATTTAAACTCGAATTAAGATATATAATTCGTTTTTTTTTTTATTAACTTGTGTTGGACTATACCTGTTAATCCTGACATTAAAGACCTGAGAAGAATGAGACTTGGAGTAAACATGGTTGATCAATAAATACCATAATTTTGTCGTTTGTGAATACCTGCTAATTGTTGATTGGCTTGTTACATATTAAATCTGTGGAGCAGTTTTTCATTCTTTAGGAAATACATATTCCATATTGCGAAAAATTTAGTTTTTTAAAAAATACAAATTGCTTAATTATAGGTGAAAATTAACTCTAACGAGAAAGACAGTTTCACTAAAATGTTGTGCAGAAGGCTCCACTACCTGTATTTGGTTACAATTAATTTCATTTCAAACAGAACATAAAACCTATCTTGCCAGTTTTAATAAAGTAGTATATCTAAAACAGGAATGGCCACTTGCATTTTTTCTTTTTTTCTTATACTCCACACAAATACACCTGCTTCTATATTTACCATAACACAAACTCTTGTGACTTGTCTAGAGGACATACAGTTTTTTTAATAAAACAAGTACGTACCGAGAACTTTACGTATTGTTTAAATTTTTACTGAGAAATAAAATACTCCATTATAGATTATCTTGAAAGTATGACGAGAAATATTGAATTATTTATTATTCTTAAAACCAATAATTGTTTTTTACCATGACGATTGATAGACAATAATGCTGTGAAATACTGTAAGAGTAACGCCCCTATTTATTTTATACACCCACTAGAGCAAATTGGAATTCATTAATGATTATGGCGTAATGATTTTTTATGAAAAATAATACTACAACATAACGCCCCTGCAATTATGGCCACCCACTTAAGAAGGTTATGCCCCTAATTCACTTCTTGAGGTTTCTTTCCTAATCATATTATACACGGGGTTTTAGAAACTATGAAATTAAATGCTACAAGGCTTGGCACGACAAGACAATTTGAAAAAAAAAATTGTTGGTAAGATGAAGATTCGCTAAAAAAAGTATATTTTTTCAAAATTTTATAAAAAAAAAATGTGTACCAAGAATCAAAATAAACATTTAGGCATTAATATATTGAAAAAGGAATCTAAGACATAGGCATTGGCTACGATACACCATCAGACGCAGAAACCTTTTTAGAATGTATTAGGAAAAAGAGGAAAATTTTCTTTTAAAAAAGTTACAGACCAATAAATGAAGAGATGTCGAAATTCCTTGAAATCCAAATCTTCCATCACCTACACCCCTTTAGTAAAATCTCGATAAAAAATAAAAATTTCGTCGGATTTAAATTCTTTTCAAAAAATGACATTTTATTGAAAACCATTTTTTTTTGTTCAAAAATTAAATTTTTTTGTAAAATATTTATTGTTGGTCAGATGAAGATTCGCTAAAAAAATATTTTTTTTCGAAATTCTAAAAAAAAATACCATGTACCAAGAATCAAAATAAACATTTAGGCCATTAATAACATTAAAAGTAATATAATACTTGTTCCAACATAGCATTGGCTACTAAATCTGAAGTATTTGCTATGAAGCAAAAGCAAAATATTATTCATTGAAAATGAAGCAAATGCTTTTACTACTACCTTTTGCTTCGAAGCATTTGCTTTTGCTTTTACTTCTTACTTCATTCTTACTTCATGCAAATGCTTCTATAGTATTCATCGGACCCATTGCTTCTCCCGATATTACTTGTGCTGATTAGAAACAGCGCAAAATTTGTCGATGTTCTATTTTAAGCCGCAATTTCCAGTTAGCGCATAGTCAACCGTCTCGTTCAGCGAATTGTTGCCGGTCAACCTCCCAACTGCTTCCAACGACTGTGTTCACTAAACGCGCCCAATGCGTTTCATGTAAGGCTCGGTGCACAAGAGCAAAAACAAGCCGGAACGGTAAGCGCGCGGCGACCCGCACACTTGCCGCAGTGGCTGCAATGGCATTCGTGTTTAAATGTAATAATTCACACATAACGACAACCTTACGGCTGCAAAACATTTCCGCAGTCCAACTGCATCGCCCATAGCGTTGCGACGGCCGCACGGCCTCCGTTGGTTAATTATTATGGGCTATTGTATCATATGAAGTGATTCACACAAGCGGATGCACTTCGCAGGGGTCTCAACCTTATAGCAAGCATTTCTACTCGTCTTTTCTTTCTGCAAGATATTTTGCAGTGTATGATAAAATTTGTTGTAGCTTCGAATCGCCATTCTAAAGTAATTAAAAAGTTTTGCTTCCTCAAAAGGTTAAACAGCGTATAAAAAGCCTCTTTTAATAAACAACAGCTCACTATTAGGTGTACCCAGTGTCTTATATTTTACTTTTTTTGCTTTAACATTTGCAATTCGAGGTACACTACTACTACTACACGCTGTCAAACATTCATAGCGACTGGCACTGGAACAAGAGCAGAAGCCACTGCGTCTTCTTTCCACACAAAGTCCGCAAAAAACATACAGTTCAGCGGCAAATATGCGACCGCAGCGCGGCTGCCATTTCGTTTTATTTTCGCTCGTGTGCATCGAGCCTAACTCATTGAAACTTAAATAAAAGTCAGTTTTAAGTAAATTGAGTTGTGTCATTTTTTAGTAAATTATTGTTATACAATACAATACGTTTATTGAAAAAAAAAGAAAAAACAAGCAGTGCAAATACAGACGACATTTTTTTCAAAAGAAAGTGTTTCAACGGTGTTGCTTTACAACATTTCCTGTACACTTTTTAATTTAGAACATTAATACATTAAAATTTTCTAACCTGGATAAAATGGTCTTATTTTAATTTAGATTTAACTATTGTCACCGACATGTAGTCACGGACATACGCATAAAACAACTTAATGATGATTTAGTTATCTTGAAAATCTTAATTTGTTATCAAAGTGAACACCCAAGTCTTTAGTAATATCAGTGCGAACTAGAGCCTGCAAATCGATTTGATAGTCATATGTAGTTGGGTTAACTTTACGCGAATTTGTAATGACTTTGCACTTGGAGATTTGAAATTAAGACGGTTTAAGTTCCATCAATGCATCATTTCGTTCAAATCGGTTTGTAAGTTACAACTGTCAACAACAGAATTGATTGTATTATAGATTTTTAAATCATCTGCAAATAACAGTTTATGGCATCCGATAAAGCCGTTCAGAGTATTTATAAATAGGGAAAACAATAGTGGGCCCAGGTTTGATCCTTGTGGAACCCCTGATATAATTTTACAATTGCGAGATTTAAAACAATTATATGTAACGTACTAGAAACGGTAGGTTAAATAAAAACGAAAGAATTCAACTAACAGCTCGGAAAATCCGTATAGTTTAAACTTAGCTAACAGTCTATGTGATCAAAGGCCTTTGAGAAGTCCGTGTATATCACATCCACCTGTCCCTATTCGTCAACAACTTCGGAAATAAATTGAGTAAAACATATTAAATTTGTGTTTGTTGAGCGTTTTTCCACAAAACCGTGTTGATCAAGTGATAGCAGATGCGATTATACACAGGCATCTCAAAAACCTTCACGAAATTGCACAGTAAGGTGATAGCCTGATAGTTTTTAACATTGGAGATATTACCATTCTTTAGTATGGGGAAAACACAAGTAGTTTTCCAAATATCTGGAAGGATGCATTGTCTTAGGGAGAGGTTAAATAGAATGCTTAATGGCTGCGCTGAAACATATACGCATGATTGACAAAAAAGCTGGGAACGCAGTCAAGGCCACTAGTCATTTTGTTTCTCAATTTCTTCATTGCAGACACGATTTCGTCCTCGGATAATGATTGAATATGTATATTTGGCATATTGAAATTTATGCCAAGAAAGTTGTTTTCGTGAGTCACCTGTGGGCTAAAGAAAAGTGCTTTTGAAATAATTGCTGAAGGCCTCAAGTATTTAATTCTGCGTTATTATAGTACATTCTACCCGGTATTCTTGATTGGCATCTTTTACTGTTAAGAAAACCCCAGAAATTCTTGGGATCGGCTTTTTTTTTAACTGAATGAAAATTTTTGCTAGATGACTGGGGAAGATTGTATTATGACTTCTATTAGTAATCTCTCAGCAACGAAGTCCAATCGGACATTCTGTTACCAAAATTTCGATTTATTTACTTGTTGAATCGATCCCCCAGAAGGCCGGTGTTATTTTTGAGACATCCCCTATAAAAAAGACAAAAGACACCGAAGCCCAGTTTCCGTTTCCTACTAGTTATCAACGAACCAACAGAATACTTGGTTAAATCATTTTCCGCAGAAGTGAGAGTGAATTCGACGAAAAGACAAAAAAAAAGCCAGTAATTGTCAACTTCCCCTTTATCATAGAGAGCGACACAGTAGATTAAAATGGCAATAAAGGCGCTTATTTCCAGTCATTGTGTGATATTTTAGAAAGTAAATATAATCATCATAGTAATTTACGTGAAACGTACAAATTGAATCAACTACAGATTGAAGCAAAACGTTCCTAGCAGTATAATTTTATTGTTTCCGAGAAATGTATTGTTGCACTTATTTTCTAAATTAGTAATAACATGAATTATAAATTACATACTTTTCGCTGTGGGAAACAGAAGTACAGTTTGAGATAAACTTTATGTCTTTATATAATCATAAATAAACTGACAATTTGTAGGAGTATCATCCATCGGATCTTATTTTAATGAAAAATTGTATAAACGAGTATTATTTATGGATATCAAGTAAAAATTTTGAGACATGAAGATGAAAATACCAAATGTCTTATCACGGGAATGAAATTATATGTTAGATAAAAAGTTGTTTAATTAAATTTTCAAATTAAATCAAATAAGATATTTGTTTCAAATTATTCAGGTCCTAATTAGCCCCTTAAAAAAATCATTATGCTTTATAAAAAAACCATTAAAAAAATGTGTCAATAGAACGGTTACGCTTTTTTGCGTTCACTGTTAACATCGATGTTTGTCAAGTAAAGGTCAAGCAAGTTTTTTTTTAATTTTTCTTTAATAATTGATACCTTCATTTATAATAAATAAAGTAGGAAAGGTCTTTATCTCAGTAAAATATGTTACAAGGACCAGTATAACTGTATAATAATTTACCTGTAAAATAATTTTGAAATAATATTTACTGATAAAGCAAATAAGTACACAACCTTCAAATTTTTAAATGCTATGTATTACTCAATATTTGCCGATAAAAATATAATGCCTAAGATTTATTATTATTCTTAATAATATGAGTTTGGTAGTTAACCAAACTCAGTAATGCAATGAACTAACATATAATTTAAATATTGTAGGAATGTAATAAATAAAATCCAGCTAATACTTAGTTTAGGTCACCCCGTTATATTTGCACTTCTCAGATATCCGTTCATAGTCCAGCCACTATTTAAAAAACTCGTGGGGGTCACATAATTAAGTATCTTCCTTCAAGAAGGTGATAGAACGATAGTTTATAAAGGAGCTACAACCCCTTAAGGGGGGTTATGCAGGTCAGAAATTTCGAAAAATTCGATTTTCGGTTTTTGCATATTCGTATAGTGCAAAGCATTATCTTAAATAATCTGAAAGAATTTTTGAAAAATCTTGAAAATTGACCGATTTACAGCGGTTTTCGTAGTACCCTTCCCCGGGCGGTTTCGGCCCAAGCGCCGCGGGAGCCTATTGTACTGGAAGCGCGCTAAGTACGTGGCTTTCTGTAACCCAGGTACTTATACCTGGATTATAGATGACCCTTTTAATCCTTTACTACAATATTTTCTATCTTATTAGAATTTTTAGGCATGAAATAAATCTGTACCTGATTTTCAAATGCGTTTTTCTCGAAACTATGTTTTTTTGGACGGTGTACGTGATATCTCGAGAACCGTTAATCCGATTAACACCAAATTTTGACACAATGTTCAGTATGAAATTTGCAACAATCTGTGCCGTGGGTTTTTTTTATGTCTTTCACCATTTGTTTATTATTAACAATTGAATAAAGTGAAAATTGACTTTTTTTTTCAAACTACTGCCACAAATCGAATTTTTTAATTTTTCAAAAACCCACGGCAGAGATTGTGGAAAATGGTATAAATGACTAAAAAAAAATTTTTTGCGTTTGTTTCAGATGCATACAGTTCCGGAAATCCGGTACACCGTTTGGGGACGGCAAAAAAAATGCGTTTCAACATTTTTTTTGCAACTTTTTTTTATGTAAAAATTGACAATGAAACATTTTTTTTTTAGATAATTGAGACATTGCTCTTTAATTTAAGACCAGTCCCATGTTTCTATGTTCAATAGTTGAGCCGCAATTCCAAAAAAAGTTATCATTTTTAGCCGCGCGACCTGCATAACCCCCTTAAAGGAGGTAAGTACAATATAGTTATTTGTCAATAAATTCGAAACGTTAAATTTCATAATGTTACATGTTTTGTCAAATTTCTATCTACATATCATGATTTGAGGGTGAATTTTTGCTATAATTTTTTTGTGTCATCTTTTCTTAAACATTTATAACGGAAAAAGGCACCTGTGTTAAAAACTGCATAAAAAGGTGCTCTTACCAAATTTCGATAGAAGCCACGTTTTGGAGTTATTTGTATTTTAATATTGCAATACAGGTTAGGTATGCAATAATGAAATCAAAAATAATTCCACAAAATTTTCATGTACTGGTTTGTCGAGCAATTTAAAACCTCGCTTTACGCAATGAAACACGTGATTAAGGACAAAAGATTTTTTATTTACAATAATTTTCTAATTAATATTATTTTAAGTTTGTCTCTAAGTTCAGATGATCGAGAATAAAAAAAATAAATTGGTTATTTACATACATTTGTTAAATTATATGCTTCATTGCGTAAAGCGATATTTTAAATTGCTCTACAAAACAATAGTTGAAAATCTTAAGGAATTATTTTTGTAGAGGCACGTAGTTATCTTCCATTATTGCATACCTATCCTGTACTGCGATATTAAAATACAAATAACTCCAAAACAATGGCTCCTATCGAAATTTAGTAAGTTTATAATTTATGAAGTTTTTACACTGGTGCCTTTTTCTGTTTTAAATGTAAAAAAAGATGACAAAAAAAATTGGGTATAGCGAAAATTCACACGCACTCCCCCTGTAATTACCCCAACAAATCATGATATTTAGATACAAATTTTACAAAATATGTAACATTACGAAATTAATAAATGTTCCACACCACATAGTAGTTTTAACGGAAATACAAAAAGTGTCCAAAGACTCGTGTACTGGTTCCCATATTGTACTGTTATAAAAAGAAAAAGGGGGGTTGGGAATAACTCCGAAAATATTAGTCTTTCGGCCAAAGAGGTGATATTTTTATTTTCTATCTATAATGAATAAAGTCGGCCCATTTGAATGCAGTCTACCGAACGGCGATATAGAGCCGACGTAAGACATGCGCCGAAGACTAGGCATATCAACAGGTTTCCAGGGACCACACACAGAATCTACTAAGACACGTATGTGCGAAGGAGATTATAATATATGTATTCGCAAGCGTATGCAATGTCAAAAATGGGAAGTTATTTGCCTTTTATCCCCAAATATACAAATTTATCTCCCAATTTCCGGACCTAAAATATACCGAATCGGTTATATACTGCCACGTTTGTGAAAAAACACTTTATAGGCTGGATAACTGCAGACATGTTGCAAGTGCAAGCCATAAACAAATTAGTACCCAAAAGTATCAGTACTTGGAATTTATTTATGATTTAATTTTCATTTTATGCGTGTGTGGAATACCTCAGTGGGTTAATATATGACCTGGTGACTCAGATGTTAACAGATAACCTTGGTCTTCTTATTGTCAATAAATTTAAAGACGTTTTAAGTAAAAGGCCGGATATTGACAAATTGTTTACACAATTTGTCAATATTTAACAAGTGCACGTCCATCACTTAGGACGTGCAAGTGATTTATTTCATTTTCAAAATACGCCTTAATATTTACATCCAGGTGTAGAAGTTTAGCAGGGGATACTATAGAAGGTTTATTAATGATGAAAGTCTACGCTGAAAACAATAAACAACTGTTAATAGACATGATATAAGAGGTAAGTCTTTGTAAGTTACACCATGTCCCTCACCGGCGCCAGTCAATTTCTTAAAAACGGGTTTAATAATGAAAAATGTAGATGAGTTTTGATATAATTTCTCGTCATACTGGTATTCTTGTAAAATGTGGCGTTTGCATCGTATTTAGTTTAATGCATACATCGAGAGATCGTGAAAAATAAATGATATCGTATTATTTTTATTCTTTGTTGTACACGAATCGTAACGTACGTAAATTCGTTAGGTTTACGCCACCTAATAATTATAAATACAACTATAAGCAGTAAATAATACATTTACTTTATATTTATGAAGAATATTATTTTCCTTATCAATGAGGGTGAGGAACTAACATAGATAATATGAGTTGAAGTAGACTTGATTGATGCTCTAAGCTTTAATCTGCCAACTACGGAACGTTTCTCAGAAATATTTTCAGAAGTTTCCAAAAATGAAAAATTTCCCTTTTTCCCAACTTTACTTTTCAGTTTCTCAAATAACTGTTAATCACATAACACAACATAAACACCAAATGGACATAAATCTTTTAACTATTATTTATTGTCTTTTGCCCGTTCCTTTGCAAAAACAATGTTTATATTTTCTTTTACAAACACATTAAAAAAAAAATAATTCTTAACACGTAACCGAGCCTTACTATTTAAAAGATTTGTTGGAATCATCGTATTCATAATTTACCACAGCTTGGTAGGGTATTTGTATATTTATATTATCCTTTAGCGAATCTAGAAAATATATTAATTGCTTCTATTTGCATTGTAGAGAAGGATAACAACCTACTAAAACCGACGATATTCCTAGTAGGCATCATAATGTAATTGCTTTGGAAAATAATTGAAAACACGGAATATGAATTCTAATATCTTACACACAAACCAACAACATTACATCTATGAAACGACCATATAATCTAACCAGTTTCAACGTTTCTTTGAACACTAAGAATTATGTCAAAAGTGCGTTGCACAGCACAGGCTATAAAAAAATGATTATTGTTTAATAGTATAGTTGTGTCACTTGGTTTCACATTTGTCATTCTTAAAGGCTGGTGACAAAAGAGCTAATCGTCATTTTTACAGCAATATTCGTTGTTCATTTCCTCATACCATCTGGTCCATTTTATGAACCATAAAATAAATTATTAAATAACCTTACCCCATAAGGAAGTAATGAACTGCTTATGATATATATAGCTGGCGTAATGAAGAATTACATAAGCTGTTTTCGGTTTATGAAAAGGCATAATGTTTATGTACCACCTCTAGCAAATTTTGCGACCGTGAACGCATAGCATTAAAGTTCTATGAATATCATCTCACACTTTTAACTACAGTAATGAAATTGTTTCTGTACCTCATAGCAAAACTATATTAAGCGCCAAAATTACAACTTTTCAGGAAAGCGATTAGAAAGAATAAATTTTGTTCAAGGTGATTTAAGTCCACTGCCATTACTTTCAGATTTTTGAAAAATATGGTTTTTTATTGCTTGTTATCTGTATTATCTAGATGTATCTTTACTCTACTACCAATTTAGAATTACTTTTTTTTTGAAATATGGAGTTAATACTATTTTGCAGTGTATATATAACTTGCCACAGTATTTACAAAATTCACTTTATTTAGCAAATATACAGACATTAAACAAAAAGTAAACAGAACAAACAAAAATATGTATTATGTGAAAAGAAATATTACGAAAAAATTCGCATTCAAATGTCATCCGAGACCCTGTCTGAATTTGCTAAATTATTGTAAAAATCATGGAACTAACGAGGAACCCAAGGAAGTAAGTTTTGTAATTATTATACTTTTTTAGATGAGAGAACCCTCCCTCATTTTCGAAGGGTTCACTATTACGGCAAAACGTTACTTCAAGCGCACCTTCCTAAACCTTCTCCGCCAATAATGGCAGATGGAGGAATCTTCAGTGAAACTGATTATTGTGAGTCAGTGATGGGTGATTTACGTTCTATGTGGACCTGAAGAATATCTCATTACAGTGCGGTGTTCCTGGTTTCAACATGAAATCATAAAACCAGATCTAGGATGCAGGATTTTTAAAAAAATTACTGTTACATACCAAAAATTTGGCAATAATGTAGTTACGCAAGTAAATACAAAAATAAATATTTTTTTAGTTATTTAAATAAACATAAATACGAACTAAGTACATCGTTAAAACCAAACAGTATTAATAACGTAATAGAGATCATAAAAAGTCTTAATTTTCAATAACTGAAATTAATTTTTGACTTATATTATGGTGTAAAATGTCCACCATATAAAATCCCGTTCGGGCATTGGAAAAATTTTTGATGTCCGATTATTTTGACAAAGGGAGATTCGCTTGCGCCCTAGTTATAACAGGGACAATGGATGATGATGCAGGGTTTCCAGTGGCAGAATTATCTTTATAATAAAAGGATTATACATTATTCGTTACTATGTTAAAATTATTTTGGAAAAATTATAAGATTAAGTTTTTAAATTAATTCGTAGAATCCAGCACTAATAATCACAAAAACCAAAATTTGACACAAACAATAATACAGTAAAAATTACTTCAACCTATACTAAAATATTGTGATTTGATTCCAGGGAGCGGTACAAATGCCAGTTACATATTAAAGGTATAAACATATACGTATCAACTAATTCAATTTATATAAAGGCTCTTTAAAAAATTACATAACTGCCGGTTTTGGAAAATTGGCAAAATGGCATATATTTCCGCTCCCTGTTAAATACGATTCATATGCTTCGTTTGTTATTAAGTACCGTTTTTACAGTCGAATGTCAAGAACTCTTCAAAATTAAGGTTAGTCTTTTTAATCAAACGAGCGTGACTTTTACATAAATAAGCTAACGGTATATGAAGCGAAATAAATTTTGACTGACGACTTTATATGAAATGTAATTTGTTGCCGACATTATAAATTGTAACTGATACTTGCAGGTTATTGTTGTTGCCAAGACTACATTTTACTGTTACGAAAAGTTTTTTTAGGTATTTCAGCTATTCGTATGTTAACTAGGTATAGTACAACGTCCTTTGAAATCTAACTTGGCGGGTCATAATCATAAATCCTTAAGTCGTCCTCACACGACCAGTATTACTGACAGTACTTTGAATACTGTCAGTAATTGAACGAATGTGTGAACCATAATAACACTGATTATACACTGTTGGTTATATCATAAATTCTATTGATGGAATTTCAAACTACTGAAATTATTCTTATCGCTACGTGGGCCTAGTATCGTAATGCAGTAAATAATGGCCGTTTGGGAGCTGAACACACACTATTGCATCAGTTTGTTAGTATTTAATTTTTCATCATGGAGGATATACCTACCCAAAATAATTGCAAACACGCTTTCCTTTATCAATATTCATAGGCAGCGTCAACTGCAGAAAGTGGATTCTGTCTACTAGATGAAATATTGAAATAAATATTGATTCAAATACTGACTTAATTTGATTATCTGAATTGGAGAAAGCGAAAATGTAACATCTTTTGGCGAAGTAAATTATAATAACAGACAGAGAGACAAAACTTATATTTCTACTTATTACGGTAATAAATACATCAAGCTATTTTTCCAATATTAACGTTGTCAAATAGGATTAAATTTTGCATTACCTGCCTCTGAAGGCATTCTAGTTGTTGCATGTGTTGAAAGTTCAATTCAATACTTCCTGATTCAACTAAAGGATTTGTTAGAGAAGCTTGCCTCGACAAATATTGTCACAAAAGTAAATAGAAAGTCAAAATCCACAAAGGATGGAAAAATTTTCAAACGGTTGCGTGAAAAAAAATTGTTTTTATTTAGAAGCTGATAAGGGTAATAAGGTTGTTCTGAAGTAAGAAATTTACTTAAATTCTGAAACAAGGAAAAAAATATCTAGTTGCAAGACGGTAAAATTTTGAGATCCTTTGACGTTTGTTCATTGTTTCAAGTGTTCCGATACCACAGACTATGGAGTACCTTAAGGATCTACTTGAATCAAACAGTCTCAGTCAAGATGTAGTAAATGAATATCTTCAACTCACTAAACTTTGCATGAAACCAAATTGCTTTTCTATTCAATGATAATTTCTTCGAACAACATGAAGGAACAGCAATGGGTAACTCTTTGTCACCATTCATTACCAGTCTCTTCATGAACAGATTTGAAACAGAAGCAAAAGAAGAATTCTAGTATTTTCCCACGGTTTGGCTAAGGTATGTGGATGATATTCTTAGAGTATCTGATACAAAAGTCACTGACATTGACAACTTTGTTTCAAAATTAAACAGTCGTTTTGCGTCTGTTAAATGACATATGAAATTGAAAACTCTGGACAACTACCATTTGTAAATATATTAATAGTTAGAAATAGTGAAAATAAATTAGAATTTGACATATACTGAAAAGATACCAGTACTCCAAGATATATCCCTAATAATTCTCTCCATTGTGCTCAACATAAAATGGCGTTTTAATTTTCTAGTTCATCACCAATTAAGATTCCCTGTCAATAAGGAGAGGTTTGAAAAGGAAAGACCATTGATTAAGGATATAGCTGCGAGTAATGGATAATCTGTTTAAAGATATAGGTATGACAGTGATTTATTCAACGGGAAATAAACTATAACAATTTTTATGCAATCCAAACGACAAAATTGAAACAACCGAAGTTGGGGATTTACGAGGTTAGCAGTAAGGACTGTAATCAAAAGTATGTTGGACAAACTAGACGATCGATTCAAACTAGATTCAAGAAGGATATAGATTATATCAAATATGGTAGAATAGATAAGTCTAGTCCAACGTTTAAAAACAGCCATAAAATAGATACTAGAATTTTAAGGTTAAATAGGAATGTCACAAATACTAGACAGCTGAATGCATCTGAAAGTTTAGAAAGTACAAAGGTAAAAATATTATGAACAGAGGGCCAATCTCATATAGTGTGCTCTATTGATTAGTGAGTCATGGTTCACTCAACCGTAGCAATAGTTTAGGTATAAAAAGGATATATTTTTAGCATAAGATTAGTTTTAATCATCTCCAGGTGATACCAATGTGGTTGGCGAAACGTGCGTCGAGTGCAGTAGTATATTGGTATTTTGTGAAAAACTACGTCAGTATTGGCTATAAAAAAAATTATAACATTTGTAAATATTTGCAAAGGTAAAGAAAAATGTCTAAAAGGAAATATACAGCGTCTATATTTTTTATACAGGCAAAAGAATTCACATCGTGTTTTTAATAGAGATACAATCAAAGAATATGCCAAATCCCCCGCTTGCTAAACATGTATTGCGGTTTCGCCCTGACATATACGACGTTACAAAATTCAGACAAAATAAAAAAGAATGATTCATTTTTACATCCTTTTTATTTTACATTGGGTGCATTATCGGACAATCTCGTTATTTTCAAGGAATCGAGGGGTTATCAAAACAGGCTACCAATATCTCGTAGTTCTGCCGCTGAATTATGTATAAAGAGGATTTATAAGAATCACATTTAACGTACTCCTTCGAGTATATTTGATTTATTACGTGCATATTGAGCCGTAAGTAATACGGTTTCATTGAATTTTATTACACGTTTGTACTGACTGGGTCGACATTTTGATTATTTTATGATTTTAGAGAGCTGTAACCACACTACATTTTCGGATAATAACACAACGTTGGGTAACATGACTATGGAAAAACTATTAACATTTTGAAATCATGTTTAGGATCAGTGATGTCAGATCTAGGAAATTTTTCCCTAGATTTAGTTTTTTTTAAATAAGGTATAGGTAATATAGCGGAACTTTTAAAATTTTAGAGAATTTTAGGCATTTTCCTCATTATACCAATCTAGGGAAATCTAGGAATTTTTTTAAGCCCACCTAGTTATTTTCAGTTAAATCCATCTGGCAACACTGTTTAGGATACAACACAACAAAGCAGTAAACAGTAATTACTAATTATATGTTTCTTTTAGGATAAAAAACTGTTATACAACGACTCACAACTATTGATTCAATGATATTACAAATAAAATGAAAGGGAGAAAATTGTAAGAGATTTGTCCTAGCTGTGGCAAGATGAAAGGCGTTGGCATGTTTAAACTGAACACGTGGTAGAGAAAAATTAAATTTTTCTAGACGAAAGGGATCAATTATGATATTATGTATTAATTTAAATAAAAAATAGCAATGCTTGTTTATTTCTGCGCGTTTGAAGGCTTTCTACAGCAAATCTAATCAGAATTATTTGCTGTGGGAATTCTACTTCATGGTAAACTCCATCTATTACACAACATAAATTTTATAAAACATCTTAAAATATTTTCTAACGAGTGTACATAGACCAAATAACAGGAATTCCGGATTAGAGATGCATATTCCAATTTTGACCTCACGAAGGTGTTAAAAAGCAGCAAAAATACGGAAATATCTGAAAAACCTTTATTATAACAAAACGCAAGTCTCTATACGACGACTTGCTCGATATGGTTTTTAAACATTAATTTGTCATCAAATGTGACACCGAGATCTTTGAAAAATTCGGGACCGGCCAGCGCAATATTATCCAATTTATATTCATAAAGAATTGGATACCTATTTTTTTCTGTTATGACATAACATTACATTTCTCTGCATTAAGTGGGAGGTTATTTGCATCACACCATTTTTTAAATGTAAAAACATTATTTTGTAACTTTTCACAATCGGCTACTGATTTTATGGTGGTAAAAATCTTTACATCATCAACACAAATTAAGATATCAACACCCAAGTCACTCACTATATCGTTAATGAATAAAACGAATAGAAGGGGACCCAGGATAGAGCCCTGAGGCACTCCCGAGATTAGTATCAATTTCGTCAGATTTGAAACCACAGGATTCTAAGTATTGTGTTTTATTACTTACGTAACTCTTGAAAAATGTTAAGAATAAGGGGAGAGACCTGCAATTTGAGGTTTATTACGTAGGATTCCGTGTATTTTTTCACAATAAAATTTGCGAATTGTTAGTAATACGATCGCCAATAAAATTTAAAAAAATCTTCTTTTTGAGATTTTGTGTTTTAAAATGATTGTTGAGATGCCAGCCCCTGGAATTTTATATTTATTATGAAATTTGTTTCAATACTTGCGGACGGAAATTTCAAACCGTAAATTGCTAAAATAGAATTGATATACAAAATTTTTTTGGTTAATGAATTTTACTTATTACGAAAATTAATTTGTAGGATTACGAAATTATTACAGCATATAAATACAAACAGTGCATCTATAAAAATGTGTACATTACCATCGCAGTCAGCTCTAGTCAATGCTTCATTTTTATCCTAAACCCAAATTTACCTGAAAAAGAAAAACAGTTGATAAAATATAAAAATACAATAAAAAAAGAAGGTTGTTTAAAACAAAAATATTAATTTATTTCTGGGTGAACAAATTATGACGAAATTATTACTTCATCAAAAGCCAGCCCAGTATTTTTCAATGACCGCTGGTGGATTTAGGTCATAACATATCTCAGTATTGAAGCATGGAACCCACGCAAATTTTAAAGCATGACTATCCGTACTGAATGAAAAAGGTTTGCAGAAAAAAAATTGAAAAAAAAATTTTAGGAAAAAAAGTTGCAAAAAAATGCGCTGCCACCCCAGATTACAATATTTTTTCCTAATCAGAAGGAAAATTCATCAAGTCAGTTTTTTTTTTTGGTTTTCGAAAATTTTTATATTTTGTAATTATGACATTTAGAAATTTAAACTCTTCATTGCGTAAATTTCAAAAAATTTTTACAAAAAATTAAAATTTTCGAAAACAAAAAAAAACGAGATGATGAATTTTCCTTCTAATTACAAGAAAAAAATACATATTTTGCAAATATTTTAATAATGGTCTAGAAGTAATCTGGGTTGGCAGCGAATTTTTGCAACATTTTTTCTCAAATATTTTTCAATTATTTTTCTGAACTTCTTCATTCAGTACAGATAGTCATGCCTTAAAATATTGCTTGGATCCAATGCCCCAATTGAAATATGGTATAACCAAAATCCACCAGCCGTCACTGGTATTTTTTGTACGTATACGCGTATGAATGGCAATTTTATTATCGTGAAAATGAATTCCGTGCAAAGTTTAATAGCGGAGCCATTCTGTAGTCGATCTTCCAGCAACACAATTGAAATAAAAAGACTAGGAAGACCTACTCCGAATTTAAACATAAATTGACTCGTTTCCAGTAAAAAACGAACCTTTAATAGAACATTTAATTCAGACAATTATAATAAACATACGTAGATTTGTGGTTGTGATGTGGAAAATGTGCTTTTTTCCAAAAGTAAACTTATTGCTCAAAAATATGATTACAGAGATATGATGGTGCAGAAGTCATGAGCGGGTCATTTAACGGGGTGCAAGCAATTATTAATTAATGTGGTGTGAGTCGGAAAGTTAGTTTATATTATATTGTATATAGTTATTTAAAGATGCCGTATGTCGGATAACATTGACGTAAAAGCCAGGAGGCATGGGAAGGTAGTATGATATTATAAAAATTCATTTCAACGAGAGGCATTGAAAAAATTTAGCGAAATCGGATGATTCTTAAATTATAAATGCTACATCATAATCGTGTCAAAACGATAAAATGTTAATCTATGGGAGATGGACCATTTTCCCCATAGAACCATACTACCCGCAAGATTTTTCCCGCCAAATCGAATAAAACAAGTTCCAACCCCACATATACAACAGGGGAAGATATATTCCATTTTTACTTCCTTAGAGCCGTAACACCCCCTCGGATTTTTCCTGGAAAATCTGCAATAGGGGTTGAAATATTGAATTTTTTGTACTTTCATCACTCATTTTCAATACAATATGCTAAATATCTCAGCTCCTATGGAATATAGGGCGGAGGCGCGTTGCTGAAAAAACTTTTAATATATTGTCCCGAATTTCACGTGGACAAAGTTGTGGATAAACAGCTTGAAAAATAATATTTATGACTTGCAGTATTTCAGCGTAAAGCGGTATTACTTTATTCTACATTGCACTTTGTTAAATTTTTCTATAAACATTAAGCCAGCGCATAAATAATATTATATAATATGACTAATTATCCTTTAACTCTCTCGAGGATCCCTTTTTTATCTCTTGAGAACAAGGTTTGTCAGTTTTTAAAAACCAGGTTTAAAAACCGATTTTTTTTTGAGCAAATTGTAAAATTCAAAAACCGGATTTAAAATTTTTAAATTTTAAAAAAAACCAGTTTAATATACTAAAATTGCTTAATTAAAAACGTTACCATTTTGATTTGAAATCGCCTCAGGCACAAACATAATGTCGAAAAGGTTTACTATAAAGTTCAAAACTATTGTTGATTGAATTTTATGTTCCGCCTCTGTACTCCCAACCACCACCACTATGAAATTTCAAATGGCAATTCTACTAAAAAAATTTCAATCGATTCTGAAACAGAGCCAGAAATGCATCATTTAATGAATAATATTAATATTACACCTACATAAT
The DNA here is from genome assembly GCA_029963845.1 of Rhamnusium bicolor. Lineage (NCBI taxonomy): Eukaryota > Metazoa > Arthropoda > Insecta > Coleoptera > Cerambycidae > Rhamnusium > Rhamnusium bicolor. The sequence continues at coordinate 99,259 of JANEYF010000342.1, read as the reverse complement.
ACGCAGAAAATTATTTTATTATTTGTCCAAAATGTGCTCCATTGTTTGCTACATAATAAAACCTATTTTGAAATACTCGCTGAACTAATTGTTTCTTGGGGAATCTTCATTCCCGAGTTATCCTAGCCCTGAGATCAAGAATATCATCTGCTGGAATTTTATAAACTTGAGTTTTTAAATAACCCCATCCGGAGATATTGTCGGCCATTCTTATACACATCTACTTCCAAACCATTTTCCAGAAAATTGTTCACCAAAACATTGTCTTACAGGGACAGCATACTAAGGAGTTCCGTCATGTTGGATATGCAATTTGTGCTAATCATGTTTCGTCTTCATTGATTTGGTTATCTAGTGAATGGATGATAAATGTATTTATCTCATTCTAAATATAATTGCCCAGTCAAGTTTTTTTCAATGAAAATAGGCCCTTTATGTTGTCATTCCGCTTCAATTTTTGCCTTTATTTTTACTCGTGCGAAATTATACAAGTTATACTAATAATAGACATTCATATTAGTCATTCAACTTTGTATTAATTTGAGTAGGATGGGTGCGGATATTGTGCATAATAAAACACAGATCATAATCTGTGTTTTATTTAATTATCCTAAGCTTCGCTTCTTTTCGCTTCCTTTTGATTTTCTAACCGTTTCACATGCTGTCTTTGCACATCACATTACAAGATTATTCAGTTTGTTCCAAACATCTTCCACAATTCCAATTAGCAAGTTTTCACTCTTCTCCATGCCAATTACATGATTTATGTACACCAGATTTCTCAGAAGAAAATTTCAGGAATTCTTAATGTTTTTGAATTTGCAAGTACATCATCGCGAGGACAACAAAGAAAAGGTGGCAAGGGCACTTCTGGTGACTTTTTTATACTACATACAATACCAGAATTTCAAAGCATTCCTTGAATTTGTCAATAATTTCTCATCAATTTCAGGATTTCCCAAATGATATGCCAAATGATTCAATGACTTCTTCGATTGAATGACAATGACTCTTAGAATTTCTTTAATATTTTCCAGAACATACAAGTATATACCAAACGTCCAATGTGATGTATTCCAGAATGTATCCTACGGGGATATCTTTTTTTAACATATTCACACTGATCTCAGATGCCTGCCGTATTATACTCTCGCCGATCTTTATGCGAAATAAGAGAAAAAAAAGTTTGACCATCAACACAAACCTGAATTAAATACTTAGTTTTTGTTGATGTACCTACTAAATTTGATACAAATAATCTAAGTTCCTAGGCAAGTTGAAACGATTTCATTGCAATTCATAATGTAAAATCGTCTACATTTTCTTTCTGCGACTGTACAACATTTTCTGTCGAGTTAACAATTTACGATTGTGTCAAATGATGAGAAAGTAATAAATTTTATCACAGGAACATACTAATAATTATTGATATTACGAAATGATGTGTTCAATAAGGTTATGAAACACATTTAGATAACTTTTTAATATCTTTATATCTTTAATGATTTATCGTATAGGTATTTATCATGGGTACAATTTAATATAATCTTTTCTCTATTGTTTGTATTTTAGGACACAGAGAAAACATGTACATATGTGTAAGTACTTAAAAAAATTATGTGCGGTTTTCAAATGCTGCAGGGTAAATTATTATAATTTAATGTTTATATTATACATATATTAGTTGATGTGCTATATTGTAAGATTCGTTAAGTTTAATGTGAACTTATATGTGAACATCATACTATTATCATATCAGCTGCAAATAGTGCTTGTATTATTACCTGAAGATTACCCTTTTTACTTTCTTATACCTAATATAAGGAAGAATAGTGATCGTGATTTTTTTGTGACCTAGAGATTTTGATTGATACATACGTTTTGAACCCTCCTGAATCCATTCTGACTATTTTCCGAATGATGTCTGTCGGTGCATGTGTGTGGACGAGTGTGAGGATATGTGTGTGCGCGCATGTGTGTATCCGCGATAACTCAAAAAATACTGATGGGAGACTTCCCAAATTTGGCAGTTAAGATTGTCAACAACGTTTTAGGTGACACATTAAATTTGGTGAATGTGGTACCACCAGAAGAGACATAATGAATGAAAGAAGAAAAAAGGTACAATTTCGGGAAAAAAATTAAAAAATTTTTATTGCATTTCTGGACGATTCTCGACGAATTATAACTAAAAAACATAACTTTATTAAAAAAAAATTCTGTCCGCATGTCTGTAGTATAGAGATAGCAGCCACAGTTTTTGAGATAAAGCTTTCAAATTTTGTACAATTGTTCTAAAGGCCAAAGACAATGAAAAATTCGGTGATGAGCTAGAGGGTCCACGGGACCCAAACTTTTTTGTATTTGACTACAAAAAATTATATTCTTGATGAAAGATTATAAATCATGTCTACTATATATCAAGCCAATAAAATATATTTACCAAGTACTTAAATAAAACTGATGTAAAATGAAATGTTTTGCACATTGGCCTCATAAAATGGGGTTAGGATAAATTTAACAGTTTGACATTTGAAAGGTCTAATTTAGTTACAAAAATTTCAATGTCAAACAAAAAATTATTAAAATATATGATATGAATTATTATTGACAGCATTTTAATAAGATATTTCAAAGTACACTATTAAAATTTAATTGGGGTAAGTGAAGAATTAAATAGAATGATTTTTTTTAGATCAGGATAATATATACTGGCATAAGAAAGTTATGTGCCAGCCACATCAGATATTTTATAACTCATTTATGTTGCAGTTTATGGTCTAGTCAGAAACATTTTCCAGCAATTGAGGTGTTCCACAAGAATGTGTTTTATTGCCCAATCTGTTCCTTCTTCATATTAATGATTCGTTGGTAACAATTATTCACTGTTTATTTCTTATTTAGTTTTATTTCATTTATACACTGACCAACGAACGAACCCATTTACAGGACAGGGAAAAATACAATAATAATTACATTGAATGAAATACAGACAACAAGAATCTTATTTCTTATATCACAAATATTACACTGAAAGATATCAATTACATTATACATAGTATGATAATTGAAACACATTACATGTAATGGTGAGAACCTGAGTAATTTGTTCTAGGCGTTGGCAAATAAAATAAAGAAGTGTTGAGTGTAAAAATGGGATGGTACGTGAAAACTGATCATACCGAGAATTTCAGAGCAATTAATTTTATTACAGAGAATTTTATATAAAAAAAGTACTGAATGGTAATTACGTCTAGTACATAAATCATTAACGTGAAGTGGCTGAAGCAAACCATCATGTGAGTTCCCTATTTCAGGATATACTCCGTCATGTCTATAAGCTAAATACTTCAGGAATTTGCGTTGAATATTTTCAACATTGTTAACATGAACATTATATCCAGGAGCCATATAATAGCAGAATATTCTAACTTTAAGCGTACAAATGCATTAAAGAGGAGAAATAAAGTGGTATCATCTTTAAAATCTATTGTGTTTCTGAGAAGGAAACCTAAATTTTTATAAGCCGCATTGATAACAGAGGAAATATGATCAACAAAATTGAACTTACAATATTACACCAACTGATTACATCTTTTCACGGCCTGATCACTGCGTAGATAATAATTGTTAATTATCGGAACACTTTTTTTTGTATAAGACATAATATAACATTTTCTGACATTTAATGGCTATCTATTTTTTTCACACCATGATTCAAGTGTAAGCAAATCATTTTGTAAGCAGATACAATCATTCATTGTTTTTATGGATCTATATATTTTTGAATCGTCTGCATACAAAAGATACATGTATTGAAGGTCAGACACGATATCGTTTATAAACATTATGAACAATAAGGGTCCAAGGTTGGAACCTTGGGGACCACCAGATTTAGCTAATATTTCTCTAGACTTGTAATCATGGTACACTACATACTGTTTTCTATTGTGCAAATAGGAAGAAAAAAAACATAACAGAATCCAAATACCGAATAAACTTAGTTTGCTAAGTAGTATGCAATTGTCTAGACGGTCAACGGCTTTCGAGAAGTCTGTATAAACGACATCGATCTGGCCTCCAATATCAATGCCTTCTGCTAGGTGTTATGTAACGCAGAATAAGTTGCTGGTGGTGGACCAGCCATAAATCCATGTTGATTAGGGCAAATGAGAGGCTTGACATGAGGAAAAATAATATCACATAATAGTTTCAAAAGCTTTACAGAACCTGTTCAATATCACTATAGGTATATAATATTCTATTTCATGTCTGTTATCATTTTTGAAACTAGGACGTATTTTTGATTGTTTCCATATGTCAGGAAATGTTTTAGAGCGCAATGATAGGTTAAAAATAACTGTTAGCGAGATTGCGAGTATCACCGCGCAGTCCTTTAATTAACAATTAACAATAATAACAATAACTTATTGAATGACTTGACTATAATCACAATTAAACACTAAGAAATCACTACTTCAGTCTCTATCTTATTTCTTCCTCAGCACTTCAGAGTTCCTTGACCCACCGTGTGTCTTACTGTATATCCATCTATGTATTGCATGGAACTTTCTTGAGTATTCCTGACCCTTCTCGAACAATTCTAGATCCTACTTTATAAGTCCAGACTACCTTGGCTATTTAATTTAAGTTTTAATACCGGTAACGCCATCTCTTGTTTATTTAATAAATTAAATCAATGCTGTGCATTTTCATTAAATAAAAATATTAACACATAGTTTAACAAAAATAAAAAATAATTGACTTCTGTCCAACTACAAAAAAGATCAAATGGGTGCGCAGTAAAAGCGCATCAGCAATTTCTTTGAATAATACCAGTGACGTAGTGATTTTGACGTATACGTAAATAAAAAATAGTACTGGTTTTAGTACAGAACTTTGGGCATTATGAAATTAATAAATTAAAAGGCATCAGTGAAATTACAAAATAAAATATATTTAATAATATTGGAGGTTAAGGTCGGTAGAAAGCAAACCAAAGATTCAATTAGTCGACGTTTCGTGTATTTTGACATATCCTTAGGACTATTTAAATTAGGTTTTCCTTGTAAAAGTGTATAATTAAAAGCTTAAATATAAACATGACCAAATAGATATGATTTCAGAACCATTGACTACAATGAAAAATACGTGATTTTCATTCTCGTCAAGGTATGATTTTTATAGCTGGTTCGCAAATTGACTTGAGTAAAAAAACCGAAACCGGTAACCTTACAGTAATCAAACCAGGAGAAAATATTCTTTTGTTATTTTTTTCAATACACATTTTTCTGTCAATCCAAGAAATCGTTTTATATTTAACTTTTGGAATAAAATAATGAACACAAAATCTTTTGGAAACCATTATTAATGATTTCATTTATTTTAGGAAATTATATAAATCTCGGGCGGAACGAACTTTGTCTATCATTATGTTGGTTCTTAATCTTTGCATTTCCTTATTCTCAGAAGACAAATATAATAATTTTTTAGAACATTTTTTTGTGCACATAAAACAAAATATGTATAGTAAGAATGAAATTAAATACAAACAAGAACTATTTGTACTTATGAAATAATTTCTTAAGATGTCAGACTACAACAAAAACTCTGTTTGGATGAATGCCTCTACAGTGGCTTCAAAAGATTTACATCAAAAATGGACAAAGGACTGGAAAAAAACAACGATGTCAGGGTATAATACCATTTAGCACTTAAATTCTTGCTCTAGAAGCTCGCTTATTTGTTGTTCGTACTACAATTTTTATTCCGTTAACACAATCTGTTCTGTCTTATTATAATATTGTCCTTGTATAGTAATTGTTTGTTTTTGTTTTTTAGACATTTACTGACAATAATAACGTCCTTTTACTTCCTTGCTTATTAAGTTACAGCATTCAAGTCATTTAATTTATTTATTCTTTATGCAAAATATGATTTAGGTATGAAGTTAATAATTAGTCTTTATTAAAGGAAATTGGGTGAGGATTGACTAGAAAAAATACTCTTCATAGTAAAGTTGTACATTATTACTAGTTTATGTTAAAGCTACACCTGTACAAGAAAATGCAAGGTACCTCTTTTGTTATAAATTAATTGGAGACACCGAAAACCATATATTTTTTCTTGGTGACCAGGGGCGTCCCATATTTTTTGCAAAAAAGGTATCACTAATCGCATCTGGCTACGTATCTGATCGATTTAAAATATAGAAATTATTTCAATAGGCCTAGGGGCGAACGTAGCACTGACTATATGTCTATATCGTGTCGATTCGATACGAAAAATAAAGCAACGGGTACTGAGGCTAGTTAGGTAACAACCAGTCTAGAGAAATAGCAGTCTTATCCATCTTCTAGCAGCTAGTATATCAGCTTAACATCTTAGGCGATGACTGTGTAATGGATATACCATTCTTCGACGGGATGTAAAGCAGGCGATCCCTTGTCTACAAGATTTTAGACAAGTAAAAGATCCCAACTTTTCGACAAAGAGGTTCGGCAAAATCAACGGGTTGGGGATAGCTCGTCTACTGACGTCGATGATTGGCGTTGGCAGCGGAAGTAGGCCGACGTTAAACAAACGCTTAAAAAAATAGATCACTTCCAGAGCTGGGCCAAGTACTACACACATGTTCTCATACATTTTCGAGTACGAGTACATTTAAAAAGTAGTTCTAGTAAGTATATTTAGTGAGAGTACATTGCATCAAAGTACTCTAAAAATTTGAGTCCTTTTGTACTCGTACAATATGAGTAGTGGAGTACCCATATTTTCGGTTATAATTGTTATTACTAGTACATAAAATAGTAACACATTGAAAGATTTGCTCAACTTCGCTGTTAAATTTTGTGTAATACATCCACCATGCGTAACAAACCACTGATCAATCAACGACATATTATACAAACATTACAAATTCCCATATTTCCTAATGCTTTCTCAAATTGTAAAACCGCCAGATTGTTTTTAATTATCGTCAGTTTAATCGCCAATCGTCTTAATACAAATTACTTCCTCACCCCTCAGTGAGGAAGTTATGTATTCGTGAAAAAAATTTTGAAAATTTTTCTTGCATTTCTGGACGAATCTCGACGAATTATGACGATACACAAAATTTCAGAAAAAATTTCTGTCTGTATGTCTGTCTGTCTGGTTCGCGATAGCAGCTACAGTTTTTGAGATAAAGCTTTCAAATTTGGTACACACATTCTAGAGGTCAAGGAAGAGGCTGAGTTTTTTAATGAGCAACATCGGTCCCAATTTTTGAAACGTCAAAAAATGTATTTTTGAAAAGTCAAAGTGAGTTTTTTGAAACGTCAAAGTGACTTTTTTGAAACGTCAAAGTGACTTTTTTGAAACGTCAAAATGTGACTTTTTGAAACGTCTAAAATTACTTTTATTATAAACACCACACGTCGTGTTTTATTACGGTGAGGAAGTTCTTATCCCCAGGTAATTGGCAACGGTTTTTAATTGCAGACGATGAAAATAAGTAGCCCGTTTTACGATAAATCGCTACATCTAGCAACCCTCAATACACCAGTAGCAATGTGAGTACAATTTTGAGTACATTTCAAATTACAACGAGTACATGTACTCAAGCACGGTTAAAAATATGAATTCATGAGTTCTGATACTCGAGTACATCAAATACTCGTGCACTATTTTCGAGTGTCTTCTTGTGTACGAGTAACGCCTAGCACTGATCTCTTCAAGTGAAAATTACTCTCCAAGTTTCACTTCAATACATCTAACCTAAGCTCCAACCGATTTCAATGGAAATGCTATAAATCGGATCGTCATATGTTGAAAATGTACTATTATGTTTAGAAAAAAAATTCTAAATTCAATGAATTTGTGACTTATTTTTGATTAACAAGACATATTTTCTCCATTCGATGGTTTCTCTTCAAGGCTTACTTAGCTTCTTTTATTACATATTTTGATGGCGTTTTTGTCAACTTTGATGCAAAATAAATACATTTTTTCTACATTCCCCATAAATAATTAACATGTCCACTTTTTCATCTCTTGCGGCATTTTGAACACAATTAACAAGAATTTTAAACAATTTTTAAAGATAATAAAGACAATAAAAACACCGGTAAACCAACAAATGTTTGACAAGCTAAATATTTCTTTGTTTTCAAAGCCACCTTAGTTAGTTACTTCTTAACATTTAATTAGAACAAAATTGTATTTTCTTATTTTCTTTTAGCTGTAATTTTGTTTGTATTTATCGCACATTTTAATCCGACATATGAATAAATTCCTTATTGATAGTACTAATAAATGGTACCAAGGTACCAATATGGTTCCATTTGAAAAAATTGAGTTTTTTCCCCAAAAACCATTTTGATGAACTTTATTTGCTCATAAATCACGTAATTTAGTATTTTTGACGGGATTTCGATTTTTCTAGCATTACACGGGTCATTTAGAATAAATCGGAACCGTCATGGCACACTTAAATGGAAAACTAAAAATTATATTATAAACAATATTGGAGTTTGAAATGTCACTTATTTGGTATCGTTGGATTCAGAAAATTATGCAGAAATCAAAAATGCAATAATATACAGGTGTTCCATTTAAAAATCGAAAGTTAGTGTCACTTCCGGCGAAACCGGAAGTGAACAAAAATCACTTGTATGTCAAAAAGTGCCGCTTATTATGCATATAGGATATCCCAAATTTTAATCAATTATCTTCAAAACTAAAGGAGAAAAGGGGGTGTACCATGATCCAGTTACACCCGGTATATTGGAGCAAATAAAAATAAGTTATCACCGCAAACAAAATGTGTGGGAGTTACAAATGATCAAGTCGGTTCACTATTACTGACATTTTTATTTAATTCTAGCGCTTACGTTATGCCAGCAATAAAATAATAAGCTTACTGTATGCTAGATACCACCACTTGTAAAAAATCTGTTTTTGTCGCCGACACTTACTAATATAGAATATAATTTTAGCGAACATGGTGCCCTTCAAAAGTAAAAAAAGTTTATAGAGAATGTTAAAATACATTTCAAAATATGTTTGTATAATATGTAGTATTTTTAAAAGTGTAAGTATTATAGTAGTACAATGAAATCTATTTGAAAAAAAATCGATGGAGATGCCAAAACGGAGGTACTGGTACTCATTTCTATTTGTGAACAAAACAAGATATTTTTTAATTAATATTCTTAATCAAGACAACTGACGTTTCTCCATAGCACAGCCAATGTGAACTCTGATTGAAAGTAACCGTACCCAGATCAACTTAAATGCCAACAATTAATCAATTTTTTCTTTAACTTTTAAAAGGAAATGCGTATTTTCAAGGACTTCTGTTGAAAGTTCAAAAATATTATCAGTATTTTTTTATTCAATTAAGCTTTTATATTTAAAAATAGTTTGTTCTTAGTCTTCCTGTTTTTACGTCAACAGAGACAGAGACTGTATTACATTAATTACGGCAGCAAATTATACATTACCAAATTGTACGTATTACATAGACTATTGTTTTTCTCTTCCCATAAAACAAAAAGCAGTGCGTTTGACCCAGTTTACCATATAATCCGGCCATTATGTAAATATAAACTACGAAAACGCATAGCACAAAGACAAGCACAAAAAAATCACACACACACAATGAGATTATATTATCGCGTTTCGCATAGGCAATTAAGTAATTTCGCGACCAAAACCGTAACAAATCTAACCCACATTTCAATTAAATTATATAAAGAAGAGATATTACATCATTATCGTTACATTAAAGTAATTCTGCAATTCTTTAAAACTGGTATAGCATCGGGTCATGACCAAGGAGCATTAATTAAGCCCAATCAAAATATGCATTAAATTAATTATTTCTTATTCTACAGTTTAACAGCCTCGATATCGAGATAATTTGCTGTTTAGCAGTTTTACAAACCGGTGGGATGGCAGAGCGGCAGGAAAATATCCTTGTGTATAGTAAGTATATAGGACGAGGTAGTGGTAGTATTGATAATTTGGTGCTTTCCACAATTTTACGAGAATAAAAGAAATACGCCTAGCCTTCCGACTTGTTGTGGCGTACACGTGACTTTTGTTGTATTACGTGCCAATGCATCCCAAAAAACCGCATCAGTGGTGAGAATATGAAATTCGTCATCAGTTGACACCGGACAATTTCCGTGAGTCCAGGACCAGCTTCCCGACTGACCTCTCTGAGCTCTGATAGGAAAGCACAGTAAGCGTACGCACAGTGAAATCTATCCCGTGTTTGTTCACTATTCAGTTTATTTTCAAACGTCGCCGTGTAGAGATGAACGTAGATCTGTCTTAACAGTACTTGTATTCGACACGAAAAGTTAAGCAACGGTAGTCGTAGTCAGTAATTTGATGGTAACTCAAGTGAAACTCAGCGACCTAGTCCCATCTTCCAGTGCATATCAGCGTATATGCAATCTTATTCAAGGGTTGTGTATGTGATATACATCCTTCGGAAGGGATGTAAAGGTCCCTTGTCTATTAAATGTTAGGCAAGTAAAAAATCCCTACTCTTCGATAGAGATGAGTTTCGGCAAAATTTCTAGGTTGGGGTAGCTCGTCTCCCGGAGTCGGTGATTGGCTCTGGTAGCGGAAATATGCCGACGTTAAATAAATGATTAAAAAAAAGGTCGCTGTGTGTAGGCGCGAGGATAAAAATAAATAGCAACAACTATGTCGCATTTTCGTTCGTGTTTGTCGGCAGTTGAACTACAGAAAATTGTTTTTCGATTATGGACAAAATTACGGTGGATGCAAAAAAATTTTATGTAACGGATAAACCGTTACATGAAAAATAAATATATAAGAAGCATTTTCTATTTTAAAAAGCAAATATCTGCTGTTCGGCCTCATTTATTATGCGTTGCGTGTCGATGTAATCAAAAACCAAAGTTTAAAAAAATATGTGAAAAATGCTCATCGTCCTTCAAAGTAGAATTTCTATCAGATGGAGAACCTTGAGGGCAGTATCAATTTCCAGCGGTTGAAGATATATCAAATATCTCATTACAAGTTTATGGGAACGTAATTTTTCTTATTGGGAATTATAGAACACTGATAGACAAGGATTAATCGTTTGTACTAAAAATGTGTTGTGTTGTGGGGAAATGATATATTTAGAAATGCACACAAACAGTGGTAAGTAGAGCAAAATTCTAGATGGGAATTGTTAATGTAGGATATTAAATTGTACCACAAAATACACAAAAGCGATTTTTGTAAAAATAACATGAAAATGGTTTAATTTTATTCAGGTTAATAACTTATACCAAAGTTTTTAAGGTAATAATAAAACTGCCCTTTATATGATAGAAGTTTATAGCTTAGTAAGATTTTAGTGCGTAAATATACAGGGCGTTTCAGTGCTGACACGACAGACTTCGAGGGGCGATTCCTCTCCCCAAAAAAGCAAAAAAACAAAAACTTTGTTTCCTAAAATGCTTCTTAAGCGCTCTACGATGCTTTGAAAATATACCATTAACCAGGTTTTTCAAATAACTACTTAGTGATGGTTGAAAGTATCGAATTCAAATTTGGCAGGGAAGTTGTTTTCATAGTACTTACGTACACGAAAAGTTTCATCAACAACTAAGCAGTGGCGTCGGAGTTATGGCGGGTTGGGGTGAGAGAATTTTACATGAAACCCAAACATCTTCAATTATAACTTTTGCCCCCTTCAGTTTTTTCATACATCGTACCATTCACGAATAAAAATTAATAAACCATCGGAATGTCGTGAGAACCGTCAGCAACGAATCTCATTCATGACCTTGATAACAAAAAATTGCAAACTGCAAAAAATTTATACAGCTACCTTCAATTTTATAAAGATTTCTGTTCATGAAAGTTGGAATTCAGAGATTATAGTCGGAATTCCGAGATTAAAGTCGAAATTCCGAAATTAAAGTCGGAACTCCGAGATTAATGTAGTAATGTCGAGATTAATGTTGGAATTCCGAGTGAATGTGGTGTCTCATTCACTGTATCGATTCAAAGTTACAAGTTCTTGGTAAATCAAATAACACGTCTTGTAGAGCAAGGGAGGAATTCCGACTTTCATTTTGAAATTCCAACTTTAATCTCGGATTTCCGATTTTAATCTAGAAATTTCGGGATTAAAGTCGGAATTTCGACACTAATCTCGGAATTTCAACCGCAGTCTCGGAATTCCGGCTTTGAAGACGGAATAAAAAGACATACATTCGTAAACAGTGTGAAACCTCAAGGTGCGTCCACATTGCTTGTGATCGCGCTTGCGTTGCTTCTTGCATTCGTTACTGTTTGTCAAGATCATTTTGCTCGCAAGCAAGGGTATTCACAGCAAGGGTAGTTCAGTGTTTGCGTTTGCGCGGTTCGGATATGTGAAATATTGTTATTAACGGCCTGGCCCGCCGTGAACCGGGCTCGCGCGCGCACGAAGCATCCCTTTAATGTACCGCTACCCAATCGAACTGTCGAAACAGGCGTTTGAGGTGATCGCAAGCACGTGGAACGTTGTGAACGCAGTTTGTATTTTGCTCGTGCTGTTCGCTGTGTTTCTTGCACTTGCTGTGTTTGCTCGGGATGCTCACGTGCAATGTGGACGCACCTTTATACGAACAAAGTATTCCTGTCTCTACATGAAGGCAAATATCTTCTTAGATACAGGCGGATTTTCTAAATGACACAAAAACTATTCAATCAACAACGTTCTCTGAAAAACTTACATTTTTGATTTCGGCAAACGATTATTGCCTACTTCAACATACAGAATAATTATTTACACATAATTACTTGTAGTACGGCATTGTTAATTTTTAAGTCATGGTTATTCACAAGAAATTACTAAAGTTAACAAGATATTAATCGCTTTTTCAAGGTTTTTACAATCTTCGTTTCAGAAATGAACCAGATTCCGACTTATTTGTAATGATTACCTTATTTTATTTTTATCTTATTTTTATTCCCCTTTATTGCCGATAATTTTAAGTACTTTCAAATTTAATACAGAAATAAAGAAATGTTCATTAATTTATTAATAGAGAGAATAATATGCCTTTCGGTTTGGTAAATTCATTCCGCAATCATGATATTAGGACACAATATCCGTTATAATGATAGACGTGACTGGTATTTTACAAGACCGTTAGTTTTTTTCACTGTAGCTAGAGAGATTGGCATATTAAAAGAATTGTTACTTAAGGTTTAATAAACAATACAAATTGATCCACCATTAAAACTATCGAATAAACTGCCATTTCAAGAAGAATGCTTCTTTTATAAACCATAGGTAGATACGTAATTATTACTATGTTTGCGTACTGCCATGAATAAATAAATAATTCATTTTATATTAGATATTTGGTCAATTTAACCATTTTCGTTAAATAGCAAACTATTCTACACTATATTATAAAAGGTGATAGTTCCCTTTCATCAAACCTCTCTGCCTATGTTTGCATAAAGTTTCAAATGCAACGGCTTTTTTCCGCTACAGGTGGACGAACAGGGTTTGCGGAAATCGAAAGATTCATATTTTCTTCAGCCTGTAGCCATATTTTCATTTCTTAATTTCCGGAAATGAATAAAAATAAATACTTCTGCATTTCGGTTCGCGTCGCGGCTTCCTAAACGCTGATAGCTGCCTTTCATCGGGTCTCTTTGTCTAATTTTCGGGAAATTGGGTACTCTAAAGTCTTTTTTCCGGGACCTTCTCGACGTTTTTGGTTTGCGAGGATCGATTGTAGGAATAATTCTTCGCCGCGACATTTAGATTCTTTATTTTTCAAAAACGAGAAAGATACGATCGTTTTTACGTCGAAAAGTAAAATGGCTTCACGTCGGCATTACGTGTAGAAAAACTATATTGGGAGAGAAAAAACGGCGGTTATATTTAAATTTTTAAATAAATTTTTAGTGTAAACGTCAGAAATGTCACTTTTCGTCCGCTCCTACCGCCCTTAATCCGCGAGGTCCGGGTCGCTGCGGGCCGGCGAAGCTACTTCCCAACTTTGATGCGTCGATCCGTACACAAAAACCCGTTCTGAAAGTTCCCTTTCGAGAGATTTCTGCGTTCAAAATTACCCCTAAACATTTTTTCGAAATTAATTTTTATTTAAATTTATTAGTGGTATACGATGGCCCGAAGAAAATTTAGTGTACCCGGTGTCCCAAATACGAATTTTTTTCCGCGGATTCCGGCCATATCCGGGGACGAGAATCGACCGGCGACCTCGAAAAAAATATACTGGGTGTTTTTAACGCCGGAACCAAAAAAAAAGTGATTTTTTTCGGAAAACCTGTGACGTTTCAGGTCAGAAAGGGCCGTTAAGGCCGGAAGGCCGAAACATGCCGACGCGTCTGGGGAAACCGGGAAATGAAGAATCGGCCCATAGGGCCGATAACCAATTGGCGTAGCCGACTTCTAGTACATAATTAAAGGATGAATAAGATTGTACATTAAAATAATTATTTGCCATTAAAAAAAGGAGGGTAAAAATGCATATTATCTTTTATTAAAATAATGTTGTCGATTTTTTTAATATTTACCATATTTTTATTTTGTTACCTGGAGCCACTTATAAATTTGATGAAACTCTGCGTATAAATAATTTCTAACGCATTCCATTTACTTTTATATGATGTAAAAATTATATATGTATATATTAAAATTACGTATTTAATACTCTTCCACCTACTAATTTTCAAAAACTTTAAGAAATTAATGTTTTGAAAAGTCGTTCTAATAACTAGCAGTATAGATCAGTATTAATAGCTTTTTTCTTCCTCTTACCCCAAAGAAATTTCTTACATCCCTTTATGTATTTTCACACATACAATTTTTGGCGTCGCAAGCGGTGTGTGTAATGTAAATTAATTATTTCGTAAGGGAATAATGAAACCTCTGTTAAAAAATATAGTTATCTCAAAGAGTAAATGTAATTAATACACACAGCTGGGCAGTGCCTCTAAAAAAAGTTTTAAAGGGGGTTTCAAGCACTCTCAGTAGAGTGCTTGAAACACTGTGCTTCAAGTACATTCGATAGTTAATAATTGGAGCTTTGTAATTCAATTACTTTGGCAAAAGTGCTTCGTAATTATTAATTTATTGAAGGCTTGAAGCTCTTTACGAAAGGCTCCTAGCACGCTTGCAGTATTTCAAGCAATTTAAAAGTGATTCAAGCCTTTTCAAGTAGGTACCATTGAAATAGAAAATATTGAAATAAAATAATTAAGTCTAAGCTCGAATGTATGTCCTTGACAAATCTTGTTACATACTGGGGACTCACTGTATGTATATACACAGTATGTCCAATTTAAAACTGACTATTCTCAAAATCTAATTCATTACTCAATTTAATATGTATGTTAATGTTCTCCAAGTTTTTTCTTATTTCAAATATTTTCCGAGAACATCAAAATGCTTCAAGCGCTCTCAAAGCGCTTCTAGTTTTCTTGCAGTCCTTAAAGCACTAATAACAAAACGGTTCGATAATTGGGAAATGATACAGTCAATTACGATTTTTAGTGCTTAGTAATTCAAATTACTTTCATAAAAAGAGTAACTGGTACTTGAAATTGAAAAACACTTTGATGAATGCTTTAATGCTCTGTGCTTCAAGCACTTTAGGCATGTTCTTTATCCAACTCTGGTTTCACTTGTGCTTTCTCTCTAATACTTCTATTGTACCCTTACGATTTTTTCCCGAAAACTTTACCTTTAATTATTATTACATTTTCATCAAAACCGCGTCCTTCCATTCTTCGATTAGTTTGCGGTAGATTTCAGATAGTTCATCCGCTATGCCCTGTTGTAGAATCTGCTCACGTTGCATTATTCCGTTTCAGGCGACCATGTAAAAAACGAGCTGTACGTTTGTATTCCGTATCTGATTGTCTCCTGCAGACATCTGCTGCCCATTCATGGGTTTCTGGTTCGGTCAACTGATTTATTATCGCCGACACACTTATAAGGATCAGACTTTATAGCATTGTCTATGCCAATGACAATCACTGGAAGTAAGCACATAATTAAAGTATTAAAAAACAACAATGAATCATAAATATCAGTCAGTACGTCTACCTCTCTTCGGGGCATTTTCTTAACACCAAACTGAATTTATTGTTAGATAAAGGTGTTTAAAAACTAAAGAGTGAAAACAAAAAAAATGTCTTTTGTAGATAACCGACAACATTATTAGACTATTTTACACAAGTAAAAAAAATGTGAGATGTAACTTAAATAAAAAACAATATTAATATAATGTAAAATCTGTCTGAGCAAATCTGTCTCGGAATGGTTTTGTCCTTTCGGAATTTTATAAAATTGGTATGAATATAAGAAAATTTTTCGATGGTAATATTTTAAAATCAAATTTTGTCAAAGCATATTCTGAGTTATTTATTTGGTAATGCACTTTCAAATTAAATGGTGAAATGAATCGTCAGAATTGTAGATACTGGGCAAGGGAAAACCTTCGATGAATGCAGAAGCAGCATACATAGTATCCCCAAAAGGTAAATTTGTGAGCGGGAATTGTAAGAAATAGAATCATTGGAACCCATTTCTTCGATGGAACTGTAAACGGACCGGCATATCTCCAATTTTTAATGGGCTATCTCATCCCAACGTAAATTTGTTCCCCCAGTAGAATTAATCCTCGAAAAGTTGACGAATGCCTGTGGTATCAACAGGATGGTGCGCCTTCCCATTATGCAGCAGACGTTAGAAGGTATCTTGACCAAATATTTCTTAACAGGTGGGTTTGTAGACGTGGACCCATCGAATGGCCACCAAGGTCACTGGACCTCAATCCATTAGATTTTCTGTGGGTCATCTAAAAAATTTAGTTTATAAAACCAAACCGGAAAACGCTGTTGAATTAACAAGGTTCACCAACACTTTATTCATCGTTTAAGGTACTATCAGCTACAACAAGGAGTACAGTTCGAACATTTACTATAAATTGTTTTTACTATTAACTAATCATTAGTTCTAGTGACTATTATTTGTTCATACAAAACATGGAAAATCAGTAAATTCTTATATTCAAAATGGCCGTATCTTCCAACTTATCAATTTTAGACACCAAGTGTGATATATATTTGGAATCAGTTGTTGCAAACAAAATGGAGAAATATACCAGGCGCTCCATTTATCGATGACGTCATAATGGAAACAGTGATGACGTCATAACTAGAGTTGACAAATCGGTCCGCAAGTCATGGACGGTGCCAGATAGAGAAATACCCATATACGTAAGCGAGACTTGTTTACTATTTTAGCAAAGACTAACATAGTATATTGTTATGCCTCGTGGTGTGTACAACGTAATTTATTCCTCTCCGTTGTATTGTTGATAATTTTATTTGTTGTGAGGTAAACGGTGACAAACGGCCATAAGCTCACAAAGTGAATAAATTTATCAGTGAATTCCCGGATTTATTCTACAATGGTACTATAAGAATTTGTAAGGTGTGCGAGACAGCGCTGATGTGCTGGGACAAACGTGATTGTAAACGTCACGTAAATTCTGTGCAACATAAAACTAAAAGATGTCGTGCCTTCGACAACACAGTTTATGTTCGATTTAATCTTAATGCTGATTGCCTGTGATGTTCCGCTGCACAAACTCGATAAACGACCATTTCAGGAGTTCTGAAATAAATAAAATCCCAAGATGACGTTACCTAGTCGCACAACGTTGCGTAACTATGTGATACCTGTAAGCAGACATTGGAAAAAAGATCAAATGTGTATTAAAAAATACATGATTGTTGGCGACAGATTGTAAAAAAAAATCTATTTTAAATGTTATAGTACCCTATTAAATCGACATTTCCACTGTTACTAGCTTGCAAAAGACTTACTGAGTGTACTGGCCAAACAATTATGCGGGTGGTGCTGGAGACGTTACAGAAATTTGACCTGTCAAAAAGTCAAGTGTTGATGTTTGTGACCGATGGTGCCTCGACAATGCGTTTGGTAAGCTGTTCTCTTCAAGAACATGGTTGTAGGTTGGTACAGGTTACGTGTAAAGTGCATGCTTTACATCTTGTGAAAGAAACTATTCGACAAGGTTTTCCAGAGGTAGATGCATTAATAGCAAGCACAAAAAAAGTGTTCCTTTAATCTCCTAAACGTCTTCGCTCATTTCATTGCAAGTGTCCCGGTTCTCCCGAACCACCACAGCCGATTCTTACACGTTGGGGAACATGGTTGAAGGCAGCTTTTTATTATGCTGAATATTTACAACAAATAAAAGCTGTGATACTACAATTCAATCCAGACGAGGCTGCCGCTATTAAGGCAAACCAGACAAAATTCAAAGATGTTTCTGTTGAAACAGCTTTAAAAACTATTCACAAGAACTATAAAGGATTACACCCCATACAAAACTTACAGTGCGTTGTCGTTAACGGAATCACTGCAAATAGTGGACGAAGTAAATCGACTGCTACATTCTATAGGTGACGCAAAAAACGAGCCCGTTGGAGAAAAGGTCGCACGCGTGTTAAAGCAAGACACCGGTTTTACCAGATTAAGATATATTTGTGATGGTATTGATGGTGCATCTGCAGATCTGTTAAGTGAGTTCAAAGACTATTTTAAGTATGCTTGTATTACATTAATAGATGTCGAACGGTCGTTCTCAAAATATAAGCATATTTTTTCACCACATCGAACATTACTCTCGGAAACAATCATAGAAACATACATGATACTGCAAAGTTTTTACAGATCTTTTCCAGTTTGTGATAACCAAGCTAGTTACGAGGGTAAGTTGTGCATACATTGTTATAAATTGTAACAGTTTATTGCTTTTATTACTAGTTAATTTATTTTATTACACTTATTATGATGCGTACGCTTATGTCCTGCGGCGCATTTTTGCCAACTCTTGTCACAACCAAAAAAGAAAAAATAAAGGATAAGCTGCGCAACTGAAATTAAAATTGAGGATTTGAAGATTTTTTCTGATTTTTGGTTCAAGAAATAATGAATTTATTCCATACTCTACACTGTATATCTTTATAAACAACTATTTTCCCGGCTATTTGTCAAAACGCTGTGACTTGAATTATAAAAAAGATAATGTTTTTAATTACAACTACTCTGTTCAGTGAAACCAAAAATAAAGATAGCAAAAGCACTCACCAGTTGAATAATCACCTCAAAATTTTAAAACATCCACCGGCACATGGTTCTGCATCTTTGCGTCGGCGTCGTCATGATGTGATGTTTTTTGTAAAAGTTAGAAAATAATAATTGGCAAAAAATCTTTAGCGTTATTATATTTCCATTTCATTCCATATGTTAATAGAACTTTTACCAAGAAAAGGATACCTAATTTGTTTCAAATTATTTAAATATTTGTTTATGTACAACTTGTGTATACAGTTATTTGTTATTGACTACAATCGACGTTATTAAAACAATTTCTGATTTAAAAATTAATTTTGCTTTCAGTTATATTACGATAGGAGGTGTCGTGTTTATATTCTTGGTCTGGGCATGAAACCAAATGACTAGAGCAAAAACGATATTTTGTTTCTCAGTATAGTTCCATTGCTTTTGAATAGAGGTATTAATAACATCGTTTCAATAACATCTTTACTCCGTTGTAAAAATATTCATTTGGTTTTTCCACAAAATGGCCCTCAACAGCTGCTATAGGTTCGTCATTGTCCCTGGATTTTGTTCCCCTAAGTGTAGTTTCTTGAGATTCGGAAACAAAAAGTATCACTGGGTGCTAAATCTGGACTATAAGGCGGATGTTCAATTTTCTCGAAATCAGAATCAGCTGCTTTTGTAAGTCTTGATTGTGCACTGGTTCAATGTCGTGGAGCAGCAAAACACCTCGCGTCAGTTTTTCGTGTATTTTCACTTAAACAGAATTTCCGAATCGATGCATTAATCCTGAATAATACCCGGGAGAGTATTATTCAAAAAAATAGTTGCCATTATTTTTCCTCCAGAAGGGGTGACCTTAAACTTCTTGGTAGGGCTGGAGTCCTTTACATGCCACCGTATCGACTCTTGTTTCGATTTTGGATTATAATAATGAACCCACGTTTCATCTCCAGTGACAAGTTGGTTAATAATTAAATCTGGTTCGTCTCCAGAAAGCGCTAAGAATTGTTCACACGATTCTACCGGAATACGTATTTGGAATAACGAAAATATTCGCGGAACCAGAAGTTTCAGACCGTGGGGTCTGAAACTTCTAATAAATCTGCTAATTGCCGCTTCTTCAATGTTGCATCCTCCAGTACTAGACATTTGGTTTTTCAACATCTGAAGTTATCACATCAATAGAGCGACCTGGATAGGGATCACCATCCAATGACTCTCGACCATATTTAAACAGTTCTGACCATTCGCAAGTAGTTGACTTGGAAGGACAATCATTCCCGTACACAACCCTTTTTGCAAGGATAATTTTTGGAGTTTTTCCCGATTTTGTAAGGAATTTTATAACATTATTCGTTTTGAGAAATTAAGAATGAGGGACAACACAAACTGACAGTTAATGAAATTAATAAATAATATTGCAATTGTTCTGTAAATTGATATAAAAAATTGCATCAAAATTTAAAACTACGAGAATATAAAAACGACTCCTCGTAGTCTGCTGCACAAATTGTTATTTAGAACACAAATTTTAATTCAATTTTAAATTATTTTATTTAAAAAAAATTTCAGCTATTTAATTTCCACCACTAAAAATAATAGTGCCAGGTGCTGGTAAACCATCGATACCATTCTGGTATACCTGTTGTTCATTTTTAACGTCGAATGATATTCTGGGGTTACACTTTCTAATATTATATAATAAATAACGAAAAATGGGGGTAAAAAACTACATCCACTCCCAAAAACAACTCCTTGTAAATAATACAGGAAATAACTACTTAGCCAAGCAATTTATCTCTACTTATGATGTTAGATACACCCAACCTTTTATTGTAGTACCAAAGTTCCACAGTAATTCCCGAAAAAACTGAAATAGCCTGTGTATATTTGTGTTCTAAACATTTGATAAGAATTAAAACGTTTATAAATTATATCTTATATTACACCTAATAGTTAACTTTTGAGTTTAATACAATTTTTACGTTTTTCAATAACTTTGTATAACCTTTTCTATTTCCTAAGTTCTGGTGGTTAATTATACAACTTTCTTCAACAATATTATGAATAGATGAAATGTCATTCGCGCTGGTCAATACAACATCTCGGTCAGACAATAAATATGACAGGCTATAAATAGGGTTTGTTCCAGCTTTTGCATTCCACGCGTTACAAGGGTATTGTTCTCTCGGCATTGTTCTCTCCCCCAGCTCCATCGTAGAAGGGTACTAATGAGTTTACAACCCCCGTATATATGAATACCCCCTTTGGGCACACGCTCGACTATACCTCGAACCGGGTGTAATGCAACTTTTTAGAGCTTATCCTAATTTGCTTTCAACATAATAGAAAGAACACTTAGATACTATCTGAGAGCAACGAAATTAAACCTAGAGTTTGTATTGGGGCTAATAAAACCCTTGTTGGGAATTAATATGAGGTATTACCGTTAAGTACGCTATTAAACTTGGCTTAGAGGAATGAATCAAGTTTTCTGAAAGCCTGTATGGAACAGAAAGTATTGTTTGAACGACCGCGACGCGTTCAATACCCTCATGAATGCAACAGGTGAAAATTCCAGTTAAAAGAAAGAAAAGTTACTGAACACTAAGAACATTAGTTTATATTAATGCGGTTTAGCAGAGCTACCAAATAAACATATAATCCATGTGGGACATGCAATGGTGAGAATACTCAAAAAAAAAAAATAAATAAAACATTCGAAAACTGCTAGCACGCGATTTTATTTTTATTATTTTACAACTGTTGCACGGTTTTTTATCGATCATAAAAATACGGTCATCGTCAACATACAAAATTAATACTGTACAATAGGAAATTTTCTATGATTATCAGCTGGATGAGGAGCTCTAAGGAAATGAATAGGAGCTCCACAATAGACCCACAGGGGGTCGCGGTGGTCTAGGCCAACCAGCCAGCTCCTCCCTTATAATCTATAATCTATATCTATCTATGATTATCATAGTTGTGAAAGTGCCTTGCAGTATGTGATCAACAGGAAGAGGAAACTGGATCAGAGTCCAGGACCAGCCATGAAAATATAAGACTATAGCCTTTGTTTCTGTCTGCGATTTTTTCAGGCTGTAACAAATTCGCTTCTCACTACAGAGATCTCGGAAACGGTAAGAGATACGGCATTGGTTAAATTGGGGCAAAGTTGCAGAATTTAACGGTCAGGAATATGCCATTGAGAAAATGTTACTTGCTGGTCTTGGGATTTAAAAAAAAAAAAGTAAAAATTTTTCAGGATGTAACAAATTCGCTTCTCCCTACAGGGATCTCGGAAACGATAAGAGATACGGCATTGGTTAAATTGGGGCAAAGTTGCAGAATTTAACGGTCAGGAATATGCCGTTGAGCAAATGTTACTTGCTGTTCTTGAGATTAAAAAAAAGTCAAATTTTGAATTTTCGTTTTTATTTTTTCCTGGCGTTATTTGAATAACTAAATATGAAAAAAAACTAAAAACACGTTTTCGTTGACATTTTTAATACTATAATTTGGCATAAAAAGTTTTTTTCATAAGACGTTTCGTCTTTTTGCGATCATCATCAAATACGTTATTTTAAATACGGACCTGTATTTTTTTGCATTTTTTGCAGCTTTTGAACCTCAGACTTCAATTTAATTTTAACAGTTTTAATGGTAATTATGAAAAATAGTAAAATAACGTTAATTTGAGAAAAAGTGATTTTTTCCTTGATGATGGTTTATAGCTACGAAACATAAAAGTTTAATACATCAATGAAGTCTGAGATTAAAATGGTTCAAGAAAATGCAATAAAAAAAAGGAGGACCGTATTTAAAATAACGCTCTTGGTGATGGTCGCGAAAAGAAGAAAAACTTTTTACACTAAATTATAATGGATAAAAAACGCCAATAAAAAAGTGTTTTTAGTTCTCTTCAAATAACGCCAGGGAAAGATAAACGAAATTCAAAATTTTACTCTTTTTTAAAAATCTCAAGGACAGCAAGAGATATTTTCGATTTCTCAACGGCATATTTCTGATCGCAAAATTCTGCAACGTTGCCACAATTTATGACTATGTGTCAGGTACAAAGAGTATAAATGTAGGGGTACCATCAGGAAGTACTCTGGGTCCGCTTTTACTCGTTTTATACACAAACGACATGGCAACTCTGTTTGACTATTGCTGTTATCATTTATTCGCAGACGACGCAATTATTCATATTGCAGAGGAAAGCGGTACATTAATAATGAACAGAATGAACGAAGTTTTGAAAGAAGTGAACTTTAATCGAATGGTTAAAAATTAATTCAATAAAGTTGACTGTATCAAAAACAAAAGGGACGATTTTTGGAATCAAGTTTAAAGACAACACAGAACAGGAATGATTAGAATTTAAACCTTGTGAGGATGCAATTAATATAATGCCGTTAAGGAAATTAAATATTTTGGAGAACTCACTGATGATAAACTTAAATTTTGTAATTACCGTCGGGCAGCATCTTTGTCGGGTGATTTTATGACGTTCTATTTGCTTCATACACCTCTGAAATGAACTGCACATATATTATGTCTGCAGCTGCTTCGTTATTTCTGAGCCTTATTATTGTTCCATGAGAGATTACGCATAAGTTAAGATTTTAGTAAAAAAAAATGTTATTTGATTGTAAAAAATATTATATATAACTTAATTTCATTGCCTGTGACGGTATACGTTGAAAATTAATATATTTTTTTTTATTGAATAAGTAACTGTTTTAAGAGCATTTTCGTTAAATTGAAATTATGTCAACAAATACAGGCACAATTGAAACTTCTAGAAACGTACCACAAGATACGGAATTTAATATCTTTAAATTCCTTCACAAAATATTAAGTCGTCAAGAGACAAACTTACTAAACTGAGAAAATTTCCAGACGACATTGAAAAATGGCTTCCAAATGACATTCACGTTACAAAATTGTCTTTACGGTTTGGAATTCACGTAAAGTGCAGGAAACACTTCTAACAATTTGAATTTGACAAAATATTAATGGTCATAATATTCACATATGTATATACATATAAATATTCAACCAATAGAATGACTTGTACATATGTATGCAGTTTCTGGGATTTTGTACATCAAAAAATAGCACATTAAAATTGCGCTCAAATATGTATGATTTCAGTGATATTTGGATTTACACATTCAATATCCGAAGGGTATAAACAAAATTGTCTATTATTCAAGTTAAAAAAGTAAAATATCTTAGAATGTTTGTATTAAAATATCGAAATGTAATTTCTAATAGTATTTATTTATGATCTGGCCTACACTACCTACCACGTTCCTCCATTTGTCGCTAAAGCCAGCAATAAATACATAGGTTCTTTATTTACCACGGCTAAAAAACTTAATGAAAATGAGTAATGAGAATGAGAATTCACTCACCCTAATACTATATTATACAACGCTCATGCACGTTCACTCTTCATCTCGTTCATTATGTAAGCTCTCGGTAAACACCTGTGTAATTATGTAACTGCGGGCCTATAAATTAACTTAATTAAGTGAAGAATGGCGGTGACATTTCGGTTATGTAAACAATGCTTAAATTAATCTTTCGTACTCTTAAATTAGGCATGTGGCATGTATTATTTAATTGTGGATTATTGTCTAAGGAAGGGTAAAATTTTTTCAGACTTTTATTTATTGTCTCCTTCTGTTTGTAACAGAAATAATCATCAAGCGGATATAAAACAAGGTTAGTTTTTTTTACAACTGATGCGCCACCATCGACACCACAGATACTAAAATAACAGTAGCTCTATTTACCTGGGATTTACAACTGTGATTTCACTTAATTTCACCTAATAAACCAATCAACATAAAAGTGTTCTTGGTCATTACGAGGTGAATATTGGCAGACGCGTAATGCTATGTTATTCAATTCACCAACAGTAGTAGATATATTTCTTTATCTTATGAACTCATCGGTACTACAGGCAAATCCGAAAACGGCTTCTAGTTACAGTCCGATATCTTTACTATCGGCAATGTCTAAACTGGTTGAAAAGGTCGTACTGAACCGCCCAGGACGCTCTTGAAATCAACGACGACATACAGTTCGGTTTCAAGAAGGGACGCATCTCGACTCTGCAAATCATCAGAATCGTCAATGATGTCAAACGACAGTATAATCTCGACAAGAGCACCGCCATGGTGCTCTTAGATATCGGAAAAGCATTGGATACCGTCGGGTTGCCCGGTATCATATATAAACTGCACCGGTACAACTTTCTGGGCCATTTGACGCAACTGATACGCTCTTACTTGCACGGCCGATTGCTGAGAGTAAGAGTGAACAAAACCCTATCAACATAGAGGGACATCAGAGCAGGCGTTCCGCAGGGGTCGGTTCTTGCGCCAAAATTATATAACATATACGTGTCCGACTCTCCGCAGTTCCCGAACACCAAGCTTGCGATAAATCCCGACAATACCGCCATGTACTGCCAGAGTCACCATGCTCACACATGGTACGAGCGTCGGAGTACTACGCCAAGTGGAATGTGAGGGTGAACGTCGCCAAGTCGGAAGCTATTGTTTTCACTAGAAAAAGAATAAATTATAAAATAATCACAGCTATTTCGATGGGGGGCAGTCAAATTGAAACGAAACAAGACGTAAAATATTTAGGTGTAACTTTGGACAAAGTACTTTATTTTGGAAAACACGTTAACGAGACGGTACGTAAAGTCTATTCCCTGTCCAGGAATCTATACCCCCTGATGGCGGAGAATAGCAGACTAAACAGGACAATAGAAAATCAGATTACATGATGATAGTGAGACCAACCTTAGTATATACTGCGCCGGCGTGGTGTTCTGCGAGCGCAACGACGTTACACAAATTGCAGGTACTGGAAAACAAATTCCTTCGCCTCATAAGTAACTCAACGAGATATAACCCCATAAGAGAACTATGACAACTTTGCAACGACATTGTACCCATAGTGGATTATATCATAGATAACTACTAACCGCCAACATTACACAAATATGGGATTATAACGCACCATTTCGAAAGAACACAAATTACTGTACCAAACGTTACCAATTTTCAGACAACATCTTTAAATAAACCAAGCTTCTCTCACAAAATGGGAGGGCACTCCCACATTATAAAAGGGCACCAAAATTCAAATTTTTTTCTCACCTCTCTCTTCTTTTCTTTTTTGTTCGTTTTCATCAAAATTCCCCACAAAATGTATTCCAAATTATAAGCTAACCATCAGTAAATTGCAGCACATTATTATACCGGGTGTAACAGGATCATGGTACACCTCCCTTTTCTCCTTTAGTTTTGAAGATAACTGATTACCGGTATCTTCATTGTGTCTTTAAAAATTATTTAAAATTCTTGTCAATTGTGTTCAAAATACAGCAAATTTATACAAGAGATGAAAAAGTGGACATGTTAATTATTTATGGGGAATGTAAAAAAAAATGCCGTTGCGGCTAGGCACCTTTATGCCGAACGATATTCTGATAGACAATGTCCAGCGAGAAATTATTTTAATAGTCTTAAAAATCAATTCCGAAGTGAGCCCAACAATGATCCCGAAGAAAATTTTATTCTTGACGAAGGAGCGGAAATTAATGTTTTGGTGAGTAGAAGTTGATAAGACTGTTTCTTTAAGGCAAATTGGGTTTGAATTGGAAATCAGTCACCAAACCGTAAGTCGAATTTTACACAAATACCACTATAAATCTTTTAAATACCAATTGCACCAGTACTTGTACGAAAATGATTACGAACGTAGGATGGAATATTGCAATTGGATTTTGCAGAATAACGTGCAGCCAAACAATGATTTTTTTGGAATGATTTTATTTTCGGACGAGTCTAGGTTTACAAATTTGGGATTATTAACCAACAAAATACAAAATATTGGTCACAAGAAAATCAAAATTTATTACGGGAGGGTAACTTTTAAGTGCGGTTCAGTTTCAATGTTTGGCTTGGAATAATCGGTGGTAGAATCATTGGTCCAATAATATTTGAAAGACCCCTGACTAGTGCCAGATACTTGGGAATTCTGCAAAATGATATCGAGGATAGTTTACCTGAATTACCTTTCCATTTACGACAGGGAATGTATTTCCAACAAGATGGCGCTCCTCCCCATAATTCAAGGTAATCAATTAGATTACCTTCAATGGAGATTTGGAAAAAACGTAATTTCGACGAATGGTTTTGTGAGGTGGCCTCCAAGGTCACCTGATTTAACACCCTTTGATTTCTTTGTTTGGGGTCATTAAAAAAATATTGTCTACGCAACCGCCGTTACAACCCAGGAAAACCTGGAGCTACGAGTAAGACGCGCAATTAATAGCATAACGGCCTAGCAATTGGCGAACGTTCTTCGAGAATCAGCTATGCGAGTTCAGAAGTGCATTGACGTTAATGTACAGCATTTTGACAACTGTTGTAATGGTTTGTATTCATTTTTCGCATTCCAAAGCCACCTTATGTATAACAAAATAATTAGAACAAAATTGTATTTTCTTATTTTCTTTTAGCTGTAATTTTGTTTGTATTTATCGCACATTTTAATACGACATGTGAAAAAAAATCCTTATTAATAGTACTAATAAATGGTACCACAGTATCAATATGGTTCCATTTTAAAAAAATTTAATATTGCCCCGAAAACCATTTTGATGAACTTTATTTGCTCATAAATCATGTAATTTAGTATATAAACCGGAAGTGAAAAAAAAAATCACTTGTATGTCAAAAAGTGCCGCTTATTATGTATATAGGATATCCCAAATTTCAATCATCTTCAAAACTAAAGGAGAAAGGGGTGTACCATGATCCTGTTACACACGGTATACATGATATATCATTAAATACCTAAAAAAAAGCGGAGTTGGACATTCCCGCTTCCCAATTCAGTATTGTTTAAAGGAGAGCTTTTTTACTGTGACAGTTTGACTCGTCGAGCATCGTCAAAATCCAAAATTATTATACACAAATTTATACAATTTTATTTTCTTTTGCATTGTTTTAAAGTTTTATATCAACGGCGCATGCTTTTGCATGCGTCTTTGATTTCTCGTTTTCGGCGTTATTATACAATTTAAAAATATTTTTTTTAGGTGTTCTATTTGTTATGAATATTTTAATTTTAAGCCCAGGCCGCCCTCGTTCCGCCCGACCTAACAATTGCCCCATCGCCAACTTACGCGGGGATGTTAGGTCGGTAATGGACCAGGTGTCCGACGAGGGCCTTATCATTGTTCCTAATAATTGTTAATAAAATTGTTTTGAATTGAATTGAATTGAATTCGTACTACAAGCTAGTATAAGTGATATAACATCATAATGACGTCTCAACCGTAATGAGATGTTGGCGTGCTTGTAAAGAACAGAAACATCAACACTGTAGTGGTACAGGAGAAAAACCAGGGAATCAAAGAAATCGAATTATCACATCAAGGTGGGTTGGAAATGATAGACTGGCTGCTACAGAACTCTATCAATTTACAGGCGATTTTAATCTTTATGACTCAGATCTTATCATCCCCGTTAAATTTGTTCTTTAACACTACGTCATTTAACCCATGAACTGCATTGGAGCGGGCAAATTGGGACAAAGAATGGAATCACATTTTTGTTTATAGGCACATGACAAATAGCAGGTCATGGCGAAAAGTTATGCTGACCATATTTTGGATTTTGTTATCTTAACTTACCTAAGAGAGTTAGACCTCATATTGCTAATATACATACAAAGAAGGTAATTAGAAAAATCATATTGAATTTATTTCTTGGCCAACAAGGCCACTCGACCTTTCTCCAATCGAGCATGTGTGGGCATAATAGGCTGACGATTGGGTCGTTTACCTTAGTCTCCCATGAATTTTAACCAACTTGGGCAGGAGATCCAAACATTGATCATGACTAGAGTTGACAGAAATGTGCGGCGGGACATAGGCGTACGCATCATAATAAGGGTAATAAAAGAAATTAACTAGTAACAAATGCAATAAACTGTTACAATTTATAAAAATGTACGCAAACTTACCCTCTTAACTTGCTTAATGAACTAGCTTGGTTACCACACACGGGAGAAGATCTGTAAAAACTTTGCAGCATCAGGTATGTTTCTATGGTTGTCTCCGTGAGTAATTTTCGCTTTAGTGAAAAAATATGCTTATATTTTGAGAACGACCGTTCGACATCTATTGATGTAACACAGGCATACTTAAAATAGTCTTTGAACGCGATGGATCTGGGGTTGCACCATCAGTACCACCACAAATTTGTCTTAATCTGATGAAACCGGTGTCTTGCTTTAACACACGTGCGAACTTTTCTCTAACGGGCTCATTCTTTGCGTCACCTATAGAGTGTAGCAGTCGATTTACTTCATCCACTATTTGCAGTGACTCCGTTAACGACAAAGCACTGTTTTGTTGTAAGTTTTGTATGGCGCATGTAGTCTTTTATATTTATTGTGAATAGTCTTTAAAGCTGTTTCAACAGAAATATCCTCGAATTTTGTCTAGCTCTCCTTAATAGCTGCAGCCTCGTCAGGATTGAATTGTAGTATCACAGTTTTTACTTGTTGTAAATATTCAGCATAATAAAAAGCTGCCTTTAACCATGTTCCCCAACGTGTAAGAATCGGCTGTGGTGGTTCGGGAATACCGGCACACTTGCTGTGAAAGGCGCGAGGACGACTAGGAGATTTAAGGAACACTTTTTTGTACTTGCTATTAATGCATCTACCTCTGAAAAATCTTGTCGAATAGTTTCTGCCACAAGATGTAAAGCATACACTTTACACGTAATATGTACCAACCTACAACCGTGTTCTTGAAGAGAACGGCCTACCAAACACATTGTCGCGGCACCATCCGGTCACAAACAACACTTGAATTGTTGACAAATCAAATTTTTCAAACATCTCCAGCACCACCCACGTAATTGTTTTGCCAGTAGACTCAGTTAATCTTTTGCTAGCTAGTAATAGTGGTAAGGTCGGTTTAAAAGGGTCCAGTACACGTACTATAACATTTACAATATAATTATTTTTCACGATCTGTCGTCTCGTCAATACATAACCACAGCCGTATATTTTTAATACACATTTGATCTTATTTACGTCTTTGCGTACAGTTGATACAAAGTTACGAAACCTTTACGCGACTTGGTAATATCACCTGGGGATTTTATTTATTCCAGAACTCCTGAAATGTTTGTTTACCGAGTATGTACAGCGGAACATCACAAGCAATCAGCATTAACACTAAATCGTACATACACTGTGTTTTCAAAGGCACGCTTTTTTTTTTTAGTTTTATGCTGCACAGTATTTACGTGACGTCTACAATCATATTTATCCCAGCACATCAGGTGTCTCGCACACCTTACGAATTATTGTAGCACCATTATAGAATAAATCTGGGAATTCACTGACAAATTTATTCTCTGTCAGCGTATGGCCGTTTTTTGCCCTTGCGCATGCCTGACATAGTTTATTATTAAATTAATATCAACAATAAAATACAACAAATAAAATTATCAACAATACAACAACATAAAATACAACGGAGAGGAATAAATTAGCGTGTAAACACGACATACAACAATGGACTAGTCTCGCGGCTAGCTTCGATTTGTCCGCCAGCCGGTCATTTCCTCACCAGATATCTATCTACCTGCTGTTGCACCACTGAATAGCCGCACGACTTGCCTACTCTAATTATGACCCCACAAAACAAAATAGATCATTTAATTCGCAACATGCAGAGTTAACAAAAATATAATTTCATTAATTTTTTCAATGTTATGGTTGCTGTTAAGTTGAAATTGTAATAATATTTCTCGTCTCTAAATATAAAGTAAATATTATTATCATAATGATAATGATATTAAGCACTACCTTAAAAATTCAAGGTATTAATCAGCCAGTCTAATTCAATAGATAACGCTACATTTATTTAAAAACAAATACAGAACTTACGGTACACTTTCATAAGGATTATCTCAACACATCTCAGGTTTCGGCAATTAATTGGGTCAAACCAAGCAACGTGTACTTCCGGCTTGAGCGTCTAATTTAGATGAAACTGCAATTTAAAATTTAATTAGGAGATCGGCTTGCTACTTTACTAAATGCGCCGACACAGTTAGATGCCTTGGTCTGGAATGCTGCCTGGGGTCATTTTTTGTTCGGCTATTTTGATGTTTTATATTTGTGACCCTTTCTAAAACATTTAAATCGTTATCAGGCCGTTAGCACTTCAACATTATACTATTGAAACATGTGTAATAGAAAAAATATAACTAATGAAAATGAAGTTATGCATTTTCCTAATACACATGTCACATGTCCTAAATATAACTTAATAAATTGTGGTTCATTCATATAGTTACAAAAAATTATTTCTGGGCACTTTCCGCGCTGGTTTCTTTTATACAATATATGTATGTAGTTATGAAACCGAAACTGATTTAAACGGCACCTTTGGAAAACACAATATTATTTAAATTATGCAAATAATTACAAAGATATGAAGCGAGAACGTAATAGAAATTTGTAAACTGACTTTCTGAAAATATACTCCGGTCAGATGTCAATGCTTCTAATAGAACTTATTCGATCTGAAAATCATTGCATCAGGCCATCCCTTAAGGAGGCATTTTCATCATCAGGTACCCAACATAAATACGGAATCACTCTTAAACTTAGGGTACGAATAAGACGAAATGCCTCGCTGCGCACGGTGGAACTCACGATCGCGATCGCTAGATTGTATCGACCGATGGAAGCCGGAGTTCCCCAAGGCTCTTTGCTGTCACCCCATCTGTTCGCTGTCTTCACCTCTGATCTCCCAAGGGCTGAAGGCACCGTTATGGCACTCTACGCGGACGACACGGCCCTCACGGCCAATTCCTGGAGAGCGAGAACAGTCAACAGAAGATTCCAAGAGGCAGCCTCTCTTCTGGAAGAATGGTGTATCAAGTGGAAAGTTGCAGTCAACGCGGAGAAAAGCCAGACGATTCTCTTCAGGAAAGGACGCAAGGAAACCCCCACAGGAAACGTTTCCATGTTCGGCGAGGACATCCAATGGCACGATTCCGTCAAGTACCCTGGCGTAATCATGGATAAAGGCCTAACATGGAGACAGAACACCGAAGCCATCGTGGTAAAGGCCAAGCGGGCGAGAGCTCTCATCTACCCGATGGTAGGGAACCAGAGCAGGCTGTCTGAGGAACAAGCTTCTGCTAGTCAAAGCACTCATCAGACCACAGCTGACCTACGCCTCCGCATGGGGATACCAAGCGAAGACCTATCTGAAGAAGATCCAAGCCGTGGAAAACGTGACCATCAGGACAGCGGTGGGCGCACCATGGTACGTTAGAAACGCTGACATCTTCAGGGACCTGAAGTACACACCAGTCACCGAAATCATCCGGGATAGAGCAAAAATACTGTATACATTAGTTGAGGAGCACAGGAACCCGCTGATCAGGGAGGCCACCTCCTATGATTCGGCCGACGACGCCCCGAAGCACAAGAAGCCGAAGGTACTGTTACTGGATAATGGGTAAGTATAACTAATCCTTTCCTTACAGATGGACCAAACCCACGGAAAAGACATGACACAACCAACCACCTTCCCACAAACCTTGCGGGCGCTGGTCAGTAAACCGACCAGTGCCCGTTGTCCCCCCTGGCTCCGTGAAGGATGAAAGTGCTAAGAAAGCACTTACGCCTTCACCTCCTAGAGCTATATAGTTCATCCTCACCTTGTCCGATGATCCAAATGACAATGTGTCAATTGACACTTTGTGTACTGGCAGTCAATCCCAAGTCACAGACAGATGACTACCCCCTGGGGTGACAAGCTGGCGAAGAAAGAAGACGAAGACAGAAGAGCGCCAGAAGAGGCCCTAGCTAGCAGGGTTCATCAGCCAGGACCCAGGGAGGTGGGCCGAAAT
Organism: Rhamnusium bicolor; assembly: GCA_029963845.1. NCBI lineage: Eukaryota > Metazoa > Arthropoda > Insecta > Coleoptera > Cerambycidae > Rhamnusium > Rhamnusium bicolor. The sequence goes on along the minus strand of JANEYF010000342.1, from coordinate 66,121 downwards.
CTTCGGCTCCGCTCATATTTGTGAGTGGGGCCGTTCGTAAAGTAAGCTAACCCGCCCTGCACGAGGCCGGTCCAGGTCTACAGCGATGACTAGGGTAAAAAGGCAATAGTCCTGCCTGACCCTAGCATCTGAGACTGACATCAAGCCAAATGGATATTGGCGCTCGATCGCTAGATTGATATCACTACTATGCAAAACGAACCTGCTTCTTTAAATGCGATCGCATTCGCACATAACAAGGATGCTAATTTACCGTCGCTGTTTATATCGAGGTCTATCACGATATCGAGATCGATACAACAAAGTTTTCCATCGCTGTAAAAAGGAAGGCATCGTGGTAGCTTACCTATGATTAATTCAATCAGATCACTCGACACCATTACAGTCACACGCTTTGTCGTACACTACACAATGAGCACGGAACACTAAATGGATAAACCTTTTTAACATGTCCACCTATCATCGATATCCACCTCGGCTGTGGACTTACCGAAGATGATTCGCAGGTTCACAGTGAAGGTCACGGTCGCAGTCGAGGTGGATGTCGATGATAGGGGGACATACCAAAGAAGTTTAACATTTCAGTGTTCCGTGCTGACTGTGTACGTTCGACGAAGCGTATGAATGGAAGGATATCGTGTGATCAGAGTAAACCAATCAGGTGCAAGCTACCAAGACGCCTTCCTTTTGACAGTGATGGAAAAACAAATATGTTGTATTGACCTCGACATCGCGCTGAGTGTAAACGGCGAGTGTGAGCTGTTAACATCCTATGTGCTATTGCGTTTAAAGAAGCAGGTTTGTTTTATATACAGGTAACATCGATGTAGCGACCGCGATCGCGACCTCCGCGGCATCTTCGGCATGTCCGTACCCTTAGTTTATTCATAAAAACCAAAAACAAAAACTATTACGTAAGCCTTCATCATTCGGAAAAGAAAACACACGAACTTTCGGCCCATTCACATAATTTTTTCTACAACCCGGAACACCTCATTTATACGGCATGTTCTCGAACGTCTACATTGACAATTTAATTAAAAAACCCTAATTATAGCGTGAAAACGGAAAAAAATAATGATAAGCTGGAATGTAACTAACACGTGCAACTAAATGTACTACTCTCGTACTAAAAACGTCAACTGTGGGGTCGATTGCCAAATGTTAGGACTACGATGTGTGACGTAAGCATATTCGCTTGGACCAAGTACTGAGGCCTTGTTTGGTGGTGTTGACTAGTGGGTAATTAATACAATTTTATATTACAGATTTTCAATAATCCTGTGTACCTATAAAATTCATTTCGGTGATTTTCATGAAACAGTATTACTTTCCAAGTTCATACTATATTAATTATTGCACTGTTAGCTAAAAATTATACTCAAATTATTATGTAAGCGAATAGAAAAAAATATAGCGTTTGATCATGATTCTAATTTATTTTTATTACTAAATGAGCAAGTAGCTCTCAGCCACAATTCCACACATCAATGCCTAAAAAGCCAAGTCATTTTCATCGAAAGGTGAAAGAGGAGACCCCAAGTAGTCATGTATACTTAGATATATCTTCTACTCATATACCTAGATGTATCAATTGTTGTCCTAGACTAGTGGCATGCACTTCCGACATTGAAAGAAGACCATCAATGTGTTGGGTCAATGTAGTTTCAATAGAATTGATACAACGGCTTTCCAAATCATCTCATTTTACATTACATTTTCTCTTAACTCTAAATAAGCTCTAGAGTATCGTGCATACAAAAATTAAAGAACAGCATTCTGAAATTAATGCATTAACACCGGACATTGTTACAGAACTTATAATGCGATTCTAGGACTGAGGTCACTTGAAAATAGACATGATTTTAAAAAAAAATTCTAGTTTTAAATATGATTTGATATTATATTTCCTGAAACAATAAAAGCCGTTCTTCCTAATACATTAAATCCGTGTTGTCAAATACGAAAATTAATGTATTTATTTCGCCGTTATCATCGCGAACGAAGGAAAATAACTTTCAACGTAACTTTACATAATGTTGCTTAACTTGTTTATAGTCTAGGAGAAATGGAGTCGTATAATTATGTATTACCTATCACAAGAAATAAAATAATTTAATATACAGTTAATTACATCGTCGCAGTTTATATCGAAATTACACTTATTATGACACCGGAAATTGAAAAAGGATTTAAAAAATACTAAATAATAATCACAACCCATTAATTGCTTACTACGGAAGCAATACATAATACATTTTCTTTTTTAACACGCTTTTATTAGCTTCACTTGTATGTTTGCTTGTTTGTTTGTATGTTTGTTTGTAACCGACTCTTTGGACTCGATTTTAACCCACTTTAAACGGACAGATTTAATTGAAACTTTGTACACTTATTAAGAACCGGTAACAATACAATAATTTGATAAGTTTATATCATTATCCTGTTCAGGATCGCCAATCCTTTCCTCACGTATCCCTGCGTGAAAGCAAAGGCTTAATATGTCAGTAGATTCCATAATTGTTAATTAGCCCGGTGGTCGAGTGGGTTAAGGCAGTCGACGCGAAACGACAGACTCATCCGGCGTGAGTTCGAACCTCACGGCTGAAATAAAATTTTTTTTTTTTTTCAGAAATATCTGTTGGATCGTAATATGTTATAATATCAGCATCAATAAGCAATATAAATATAGTTTAAAACAACTAAAAAACACGCTTTCATAGCACATCAAACTAAAAAGTTAAAAATAAATATAGTTTAAAAAAACTAAAAAACACGCTTTTAAAGCACATCAAACTAAAAAGTGAAAAATAATTATTAATATAAACTGAAAATAATAATGAACGAAAAATACTAGTATTATTGTGAAAAAAGCGTGGGTTGCTCGATATACGAAAAATATGGCACAAAGCACCCCACGCTTTTTTCACAATAATACTAGTATTTTTCGTTCATTATTATTTTCAGTTTATATTAATAATTATTTTTCACTTTTTAGTTTGATGTGCTTTAAAAGCGTGTTTTTTAGTTTTTTTAAACTATATTTATTTATTTTGTCTAGCACTCGAGTTAATGAGGTTTTCTTACGTTTCTTACGTAATAGAACAATTTATTATCGACTGGTACGACATTCTCTTCCATCATTTCAAGAAAAAATAAATCTTAAACCGTTTATACAATTAAACAGAAATTACTTCTCAATTCGCAATTTTATATGCTTATTTGTATTGTGCAAAATTTTTTTAATTATTACAAAAACCTGTTTCGATAAAGCTCTTATGTAATATTAAATAATGGGTGATCCAAATTGAACTTTAGGATTTGAATTACGCGCCATTTGCGTTGTGTGAACGTTGGGAGTTTGCACTTGTACAGTTGGTATCGAAACACATGGCAAATTCATCATGGCGCCATATACTGTGCAGCAACGCATAAATATTAAGGCTGGGAATTTTCTAGATGTTAGTATTCGAATATTCGTTCGAAAAAATATTCGAACTATTCGAATAATTCGAATTATTCGAATACCTATTCGAATATTCGAATACTCGAATAATCCGAATTATTCGAATAGGTATCCGAATAATCCGGATCCTCGAATATTCATTATTAATAGGTATAGCACTGAATACTAGTGAATAGTGAATACTCTATTTGAGTATTTGGTTGGATAGACCACAATAATAGTCGTGACGTAATCCACTAAGCAGGCAATTTGATTTGCTTTCCATATCCACAATAAGGTATGTCTCCTGTACATGTGCTTTAAGGGTCAGAATTATTTAGTTAGTATTTTATTTTAGGATTGAGGCGCTATTGTTCACATTTAACTATTGAAGCTTAAATAAAACGAAAACAGAGCTGGTTTATTATACTTCTGTGTCATAACTATTTTTCCTTTTCGAAAAAAATAAAAGTGCTCTAAAATTAGAATGTTTTTAAAAAAGCCGCAGATTGTGAGGGTAAAACAAATACATGAAAAGTCAATAGTTAAATATTTACAGGTTTTCTAAAATTTAAAATTTAATTTTAACCCCTGCCTTAGTACAGTAAGAATAAGGTCGAGGCGAGAAAGAGATGGAATAGTTTGACTGGGAGTAAAACGTGCCACTAATGTGGTCTATTTATATATTTGGATTTTAGAATACCTATACCTACTATCTACCTACTTTGCTTGGATGCAAACTGCATACCTATTCGTACATAATTTAATAATATATTTTAATATTCAAATTTACTCAGATATAATCGAATATTCGAATACTCGAATATATTTGAATATTCGAGTACCTATTCGAATATTCGAATAATTTCCCATTAGAATAATTCGTATTCGAATACTCGAATTATTCGTAATCGATTCCCAGCCTTAATAAACATCGTATAAATTTATTATGAAAACGGGCGACCAGTACGATTACATTAAGAAAACCTCGACCACTTTTTGGACGCAATAATGTGTCAAGTGAGCGTGCCAAACGGTTTTTTTTTTTAATGAAACCAACGATTTGAAATTGATTGACATGTGGTTTCAACAAGATGGAGCCACATGTCACACAGCACGTGAAAGTCACTTCACCTCAAACCAAATATCCTGGTCGTGTTATCTCTCAGAGGCGTGACATCGATTGGCCACCGAGGTCTTGCGATCTAACCCCATTAGACTTTATTCTGTCGGGCTATTTGAAGGAAAGGGTTTATGTCAACAAACCTGCTACGATTCCAGAGCTAAAAGAGAACATCAGAGGTGCAATTGCTGAAATAGAGCCGTATTTATGAGAAAGCATTATGAAAAACTTCGCTAAAAGAATGGTATCATGTCAGCGGAGCCGTGGAGGGCATTTGGCTGACATCATATTTCATACCTAACTGCTAAGTTTGTACTTTATACTAATAGCAATAAAATTCGGATTTTTCCAATATTTTGATTTTTATTCAGAAAGCAAATCCTAAAGTTCAATTTGGATCAGCCAATACAAACTGCGGCAAATTAATAATTAGGGATACTCAGTAGTTATTTATTGTGATAGTTGGGAAGTAAAAACTCTAAAACTATGTCCAAAAAAATAAAAAATTGATATTTTGATTGCATTTCAAATAAAATTCTGATTTATTTTCATTTCTGATATTAAAATTTGTTAAATCAAGGCCTGCTGAAATGTCTATATTAATTACGTTTTCAGTATAAACCCGAAATATCATCATAACAGCCATGACACTCAAAAACCAACATGTCCAGTAAAATAGACGACGCGATGGGACAATATGACTTTTGATGATAACTAGAATTAGGGAGTTTGGATGTCATCCCAGAGACGGATATTTAAACCTAACATTATATTACGAAAAACGCTTGATGTAATAGTTTATAAATTGTAATTTTTGACAGCGTACTTATACATTAATTAGTTCATCTTTTTCACGTAAAACCAAACCGGCACAGATGAGCGGTTGACAACAGCCAAGAATTATATTGGCACTGATGGCTGATAAGTGATGAACAGCCGAGAATTGCATTATGTATGTAGTCGAAGAGCGAATATCGTTTGCGTCCCTACGCGACTACCTGCGTGTGTGTCAGTTCGAGGACATTCTAGCTAGCGATGCGTGTGTGTGCGGCAAGTATAAAGACATTTTTTTATTTATTCGATATTTTCGGTTGTGTAGTGTATTAGTAGACGTCAATATCCCAATCGGCATGAGTTCGCGCAAATTCCAAGAGCTGCCTGTAATGACCTGCGTCCAAAAGAGGGCCAGTAGCTGGTGCATGAGGTGTTAAATTTTGTTCCCCCAACTTTCTTCGTACAGTATCGAATGAAACCAAGGTACCATGAATATCTACCAATCTTCTAGTCAAAGTTGTACCAGGAAGTGTCCGTTCTCGCAGAACTTGGAGTCGAAGAAATCGGTATTTAACTTCATTTGTTGCTCGTGGTTTCCCTTGTCCAAGTCTTCTTCAGTAAGAACCAGTTTCCAGGAACCTTTGTATTGCACCAAATACAGTGTTCGAGGGATGTCAAGCAAGTTGGCGATATATCGGATGCTGCGTCCATCATTATGTAAAACAACAGCTTGAGCGGCTTCTTCAGAACTCATTACGAAATTTCTCACAATAAAACTGTTCTCTTTTCTTCGGAAAACCTCAGAAACACACAAGAAACTGCAATCGAAACAAATTGTGTAAAACACATAAAACGCTGACGATTGAAAGATATCTAAAAAAATAGATAACAAAAAATTATTCTCGTGATACGAGAAAGTCCAAAAAACTAGAACATTATTTCTTTCATGTGTACATGTTAAATCCATGTTATAGAGTGCGTCTTCGCAAATTTGCCATAAGAAAACCTAGGGTACGGTTAATTTTGCGGTTGAGTGTATTTTTCAACGTAACCTATTGGGAACTTAATTTAACTCTAGCTGCGACAGTTCTAGCAACTTTTTGCAGCGTTTGTTAATGGTTTCTGACAAAGCGATTTCTAGTTATTGTCTTCGTTGGTGCGAAGTAGGTACATCGACGAAGGCAATAACCAAAATCGGTTTGCGAATGGTATACGCGACGGCCTCAAGCAGGAATTCCATTTATTTGGCAAAAATCTATTATTAGTGGGCAATTGCAATTAAAGCTTAATCACTTCTCTCTGTATGATACAAATTTATAAATCATCAAAAAGTGTGTGTGGCAACTTTACTTAATCTTCAATTAAATAAAATGAGAGGAATATGACTTTGGTAACTTGTATTTAGATATTACTTTGAGTATTCATTACTAAAGCTGGCCGAGGTGGCTGAGTACAGCCACGGTCTTGCGCTGGCGTCACACGTGCCAATTTAGAAGTGCTTTACGCTGCAGTCTTATTTGAAAGGTTAATGCGTGAGGTTGTACCTATAAATTATACATAATGTCAAACGCGCCAAAGGGTAAAAAACGACCGTACGCGGACACAATGAATAAATTTATCGGTGAATTTCCGGATTTATTCTATGACGGATGCAAAATAATTTGTAAAGTTTGCAGTCAAGACTTAATGCCTGGCATAAAACAGATTGTCGTCGTCATATCAATACCGTGCAACATCAACATAAAAAAAAATGGCATGCCTTTGACAACTCAGTTTATGTTTGATTTATTGTTAATGTTAATAGCCTGTAATATTCGTACATCGTTAAGTAGATATATTCCAGCTGTTCGTGAAGACATTGTAAACAGGATTAAATGTGGATTAAAAAATACACGGCTCTGGTTATGTATTGACGAGACGAGATTGTAAAAAAAATTCTATTTTAAATATTATAGTACGTGTACTGGACCCTCTTAAACCAACATTTCCACTTTTACTAGCTAGTAAAAGACTAACTGCGTGTACTGGTGGAATAATTACGCATGTGGTGTTGGAGACATTTGAAAAATTTGAACTTTCAACAAGTCAAGTATTGATGTTTATGACTGATGGTGCCGCGACAATGCGCGTGGTAGGCCGTTCTGTCAAAGAGACAATTGCAGGTTTTTACATGTTACGTGTGCATGCGTTACATCTTGAGGCAGAAATGATTCGAAAATGTTTTCCAGAGGTAGATGCATTAATAGCAAATACAAAAAAAGTATTTCTCAAATCTCCTAAACGGCTTCGAGCAATTCACAGACAGTGTCCTGGTATCCCTGAACCACCAGAGGCTTTTTATTATGCTGAATATTTTCAACAAATAAAAGCTGTGATACTACAGTTCAACCCTACCGAGGCTGCAGCTATTAGGGAAAGCCAGACAAGCTTTCAAGACGTTTCCCTTGAAACAGATTTAAAAACTATTAATAACAATTATAGAGGACTACACGACGGAATAGAAAAATTGCAAAATAGTTCGTTGTCGTTAGTGGAATCGCTGCAAATTGTGGACGACGTAAATACATAGCTACAGGCTATAAATGACGCAAAAAAATAAGCGCGTTAGTGAAAAATTCGAGTGTATTACAGAAAGAATCTGATTTTAGCAAATTAAGACAAATTTGTGATGGTGCATCTACAACTTCGTAAAGTGAGTTCGCAGATTGTTTTACTTATGCCTGTATTACATCCGTAGATGTCGAACGGTCATTTTCAAAATACAAACATATTTTTTCACCAAAGCGAACATCGCTGACGGAGACAGCTGTAGAAACATACCTGATGCTATTATACTATAAATCTTCCCCACTTTGTGATGACGACAACCAAACTACTTCATAAATCTGCTTAAAAGGGTGAGTTTTATACAAATTTTTATAAAATGTAACATTATTGTTAAAATTTATTTCCATTTATTGTACTTATTCAAGTATTATATGATGTAACATGAGTCATATGACGGCTCTGTCGGTCAGGTGACCTCGGCCAGCTTTATTCATTACTATTTGTAAATTAATCTCACCTCTCGATTGGACATTTTGGTATTTTAATTTTTATCATACCCTTATTACATAAATATTTAATGAATTTCGCGAAATTTAAAGCGATAAATATGGTTACATGCGACATTAAAATACTTTTTATCGTTACAGTTTAGAGAAAGTCAACGTAGATAATTTTCCTAGTTGATTATACGTTTTGCAACAGGCGGACTAGCCTCTTCCATAAAAAGGAACGGCATTAAAAATCCACTAAGGCAAATTTGAAATTCTAATTGTTCTGTTCCTTTATTGTTGGTTGACATGTTCAGTGACCTAGCTATGATAAACGTTGTTTGTTTACCAAGTCATGTAAATTGTAGAAATTTCCTTTATGCCAAGATGACTCATTCCAATTTGTGTTAACAAATAAATCAAAGTTTATGATGTGAAGAAGTGAAAACTGACGAACCCCATATTGAACGATGATCATCTATTTAGAGAAGCGGTAAATTGAAAGTATTATTTTTTGTGATTAACACAACACTAAGTAGGTATTCGAGTGAAAATTTACTGGTATTATAACTTTTACTTTATTTAGAATTATTATTAATGAGAGGGAATGAAACAAAGTTAATTAGATAACAGGCAATAATTTACGTTTCTCATTCATAACAATTATTATGATAATGACTCCATTAAGCTTCTGAATTTGAGGATAAAATACGTCAGATCTGATAATCTGGCAAACAAAAAGGTCACGATAAGTGAAAATGTGAGTGGGTACATTTAGTTTTAATTAAAAATATATACTATTTACTGTTGAAGTCGATTATTACTAGAGGTCGGAAGGTAGCGATGAATTCCAGAGACGACTTACCTCCGTCAATATATTATTATATTGTAAATATCTAATGAAACATTCCCAAACAATTTGAAATGATAAAATATTCTTATGTGTTATGCAATAAATCTGTTTTCTTTATAAAAATGGGAACAGAAAATTAAAGGTTTTTATCAGGTAATTGGACGAATTGCAGCTATAAAAAACAATTACTTACTGACCATCATCTTGTCGGAGACGCTCGTTATTGTTGTGTCCAATAGCAATGCAAATGCATTGATAGATATAGGCGGATCCGCCTTAGCTATTATGTTTACGTCCATTGCCCCGTATTGAATACATTTTAAATACGTACTAGTGATGGGCGATTCGAATCTTTTTAAGGATTCGTACCATTCGAATCCATTTACAAAAAGATTCGTACCAAATGAATCGTATCATTTGGATTCGAATCGAAGATTTCTGTACATTGTATACGACTATATGAATACGTACTGAGCGTGCGTACTAGGCGAGCGCGCTGCCGCTTATGACCTTTATGTGATTAAATAGGTATTATAAATACTAGTGTCACGTGCGCCGTATTTGAATTAACAGCGCGCCAGAGTGTTTTTAACTGCCGCATACGCATAACATTTAAAACACACATCTGAAAATTGAAAATAGAGTTAGAATTAGAAATAATATGCATAAGACTAGAAGTTTTGTGTGAAATTTTTTTAAAGTTTCCGAGCTTACGGCAAAATGCAATTTTTGTTCCTCAATTTATTCTATTAAAGGCGGTTCTACCGCAAATTTAATATGTCATATTCGCAAAAAACATTCAACTGTTAAGATCAGTCTTCTTTAAGAGTGAATATGAGACAACACTCTGTGTTATAAGTATCGAGTTGACATGTGCGGCGGACACGGTATTTGCTGCTAATGCTATGTACCATCGAGTTACGTCAGATACTGCTCGATACGAATCTTTTTAAAATTGATGATCCGTACCATACGAATCATCGAATTGATTCGTATCATTTATACGAATCATACGGATTCGACACACCACTAATACGTACTATTTATAAAACGAGTATGTGAATAACACTTAGATACGTAATCAGAGAGAAATTAAAGACAATGGAGGTTAACTTTTTTAAAATGTCTTGTTCAATTCCTTCAGAGGAAGGAGTGAACTTGTGGATTAGTGATTTCCCGAAGATACAATACAGAGAATTATATTGAACAAGCTGTAAAGAAGTGCTTTCGTGCAACGTCAAAGCAAATATTAAGACACATTTCCTTAGATAGTCACAAAAAGTGCGTGAGTGGTAATATTACAGATAAACCACTATTTATACAATTTTTGCTAAAGTGTAATAGTGGGCAATATAACAATGTTCAGGATAGGGAGTGCGACACACTGGAATATACCGACATCCCGTATCGTATAGTATGGATTAAGTTTCCGGTTGGGTGTAATATTGAACGGAAAGGTACCGATACACGAAGTACCGGTTCATACCCAATCCGACATTTACTGAAAGTATTTTTTAAATTTTCATTATTGACAACAATATAAAATAAAAAACTTTGCCACCAAGATAATTGTACAAATACAAACAAAAATGTAAAAACAAAACAATACTCAAAACTCTGAACTCTCTTAACAAAAATAAATGTATATAAATATAATTTCAATTGGGGTGCATTGAGAAAGTTTTGCATGATTAAAACAAATTTTCTGACAATTCCAGATTTTCATGACCCTGATAATCGACTTTTTCTGGGTCGTCCATTTCTGACACAGGATGCATCGAAATAGATTACAATAATAAATAAATGTCCAGTCGCGAAGAGCATAATAATTATTCATCTTGATAAAAAAGATAATATCAAAAACTGGACAAAACTAAACGCTGTCAAAATTTTTCCATTGTTAATAATTAACCTGATGTCCGCGCAATGTCAGGGGAAGTTTTTCGGTAATTTGTATGAATGTTATGTGGCATTCTTTATTTTTTTTTCTTTTATGGAGCTTAGTACCACATGAATAATTCTTGGTTGTCTAAAAAATATAGTTAGTTACCCAGTATGATACTGGAAAAATAAGCCACTGCACTTGTGATGTAAAGTCACAAGTGCAGAGGTTTATTACAAGAATTATTCATGTGGTAATAATACTCAAGAAAAAGAAAAATTATTCGGAAACATACAAACTTAAAGATTTAGCAACAAATGTGCAAATATAGCTAATGTAGTTAAGAGTTAAAAAGTTTGTGCGCCACTGTTTTAAATCATTGAAAAAATTGTTTGATTTTATCCGGTTTTTCCATACTTGTGTATAAAATGTATAATTTCACAGTGCTATTAAGTCAGGCGTATATGCGTTAAAATTTCACAAACAGGATCGTAAATAGGACAGAACATCGTCAGCAAATTGCCGTAGCTACCGTTGCATTAAATTGTTAATAATCTGAGAAAATTACTAGAAATAGTAAGAGCTTACCTTTTAGGATTTCTATTTGTATCCATTTCATCTTGAAACCCCTGTGGTTGATCCTGAAAAAAGGAAATAATGTGAGGACCTTCCTTTCTAAAAAGTGTTATGACTGAAAATTATTTATAACTACGTAGAGAAAATAGAATACAGTTACTGCGTGTCTAATGCAACATAAGATATAAAAAAGACAAAACAGAGACAATGAATAAATAGCTCTAGACCCCTTCGTAACATCGCTGCAGACAATTATTGTTTTTCGATATCAACAAGCAATTTATGTTTATGGCTATTTTTTTTTGCTTCTTACATCTTGTGTTGCATTATATTAACTGATGACATTAATCTATACTATTTTGAAATACTTTATCCGTAAAAATGTGATCTTAGATTTTTTTTATTTTTTTTATTTTTTTTTTTAGAAAAATTATTCAACCCCTTCTGCTTCGATCTCTCCTAATAATTATATACTTAGAAATAGAGGCTAGTTGAAGGCAGAAAATTAGTGAAACAAAAATTATAAAACAAAAGAAATAGAAACTTAAATAAAATGCAGCCGCAAAATTACATACAGAAAAAAAAATTATAATCTTCTGGAGAAAAAACATGATAAAAACGCTGCGTTTATAATGAATCGCTTTATAATTAGCAGAGCAAAATGATTGTTTTAAGTTTAATAAATTTTTTACAACCTAATTTAGTGTGAACTTCTTTAATTATGCTTTATTAAGCAATATTTATCTATCAATAATCATTATAAAGTATTTTACATTACTACTTTCCATTTTTTTCATTTTCTTTCTCTGAAATGCTATGGATCATATATAATTTTTCATAAACCACAGCCAAAATTGATTTACCAGATTTAAGCGATTTCCTAAATGACATTAATTATTTTGTCAACTATCTACCGTGTGTAAATAAAGATATAGTACTATACAGGAAGATAAAGTTGAAATTTTAAAAAAAAATTTTTTTTTGCTTCGCATTTATACATTTCCAGAAGAAAATAATAAAATAACTATTGGGTATTATATAAATATAGGCATCCTTTCAAACCTAACATGATAACAATAATAAATACTTATAGTTTTTTTATATTTTATACTGTCATTCCATATCATAAGCTCACTTCCAGCAAATGAACTAAACTGGAGTATTTCTGGATTGCGACTATTTTTTTTTTAATATTTTTTGTATCTTTTTCGGTAACTAGTAAAAAATGCGTGTAAGAATTTTTTATTATTTTTCAGTAGCCCCACCAAAATTAGAAAAGGCCGGACCTGTTTATTGTAAATATTAAGAGGTGTTGTACGGTCTTATAGTGGGCGGGTCACTAATATTGTAAGTTACATACAGCGTGTCTCAAGACCTTTTGCAAGTTGGGCGTGACTAGTAACAGAGGGTTATCTCTGCTAATAAGTGGGTCATTGTGGAATAAAATACAATGTAGTTTTATTAGTCGGTTTGGATAAAAAATTAATAAAGAAAACCTCAAATTCTCATTTAGTCGACGTTTCGACAAAATTTATTGTCTTCCTCAGGACTACAACATATAACATAAATTATGTATAAATTCAAATAAATAAATAAAGATATAGAACATTAAACACACAGTATGACTCGATAACAATATTTTAAAAATTGAAAAAATTTAAATTAAAAAGTTCCATAAAAACAAAGTTATAAGTAACAAAACGAGGAAAAATTTATTATTTAAAAGGTAAAAAATATTTTTGTTTGAATAAAAAGTAACAAAAATTAATAAAATATTATATTAAGAAATCACGCTTACCTAATGAGGTCTTTGGTTTTCTGTCAATATAATCATAATCGTCAAATAAATAAATAATAACGTCACTTATAATAACAGGATTATTTTGGACAAACAATGACCTTTGCGTAATAAATTAATGGTTTTTTTACCTATTTCCAATGCAGGTCAATATGAGTGTAAAGGCAAAACAGAAATGAACCAATATATTAAATGAATTTTTAATACACATGAATATCAGTCCCTTATCAGAGTAACAATGAAAGAACTATACTAAAAAATTATTAGTAATCACAGGTTTCATGATCAAAATATGGAAATTTTTAAACAAAAACTTTTGAATAATGATTATCCTAATACATTAGCGAATTTAATTATAAATAACAATGATTTGAATAATAGAAATATGGTTACCTCAAATCAACAACAACTGGCTAATAATAATAAACAATATTTCAAGTTACCGTATGTACAAGGCCTCTCACAACAGATTAAAAGAATTCTAACGAATGAACATTCCAATATTGTTTTCTATCATATTAAAAAAGTGGGAAATTTATACTCGACAATGAAAGACAAATTAATATTAGATTATAAATCACATATAGTTTACAAAATTCCGTGCAGTTGTGGGGCTATATATATTGGACAAACTAAACAATTATTAAAAAAATCGAATTAAGGAACACAAATGCTCGTGTAACATAAGACACATTCACAAAAAAGAAAAAACTGCTCTAGCATCTCATCATTTCGAGTTAAACCACGAGTTTATTTTCGACAATGTCAACATTTTAGACAATGAACATAACTACAAAAAACGATTGATTAGCGAGATGATACTTATTAACAAACACAATAATACTGTTAATAAAAAAACAGATACGGAAAATTTGAGCAGAATATACAATAACTTAATAGCTAACTTTGTAAAATTATAGCCCATGTAGAATTATTACAATAATAAATGTTTATAAATACAAAAAAAAAAAATATATATATATATATATATATATATATATATATATATATATATATATATATATATATATATATATATATACATGTTTACTTAATATAATATTTTACTAATTTTTGTTACTTTTTATTCAAACAAAAAATATTTTTTACCTTTTAAATAATAAATTTTTCCTCGTTTTGTTACTTATAACTTTGTTTTTATGGAACTTTTTAATTTAAATTTTTTCAATTTTTAAAATATTGTTATCGAGTCATACTGTGTGTTTAATGTTCTATATCTTTATTTATTTATTTGAATTTATACATAATTTATGTTATATGTTGTAGTCCTGAGGAAGACAATAAATGTTGTCGAAACGTCGACTAAATGAGAATTTGAGGTTTTCTTTATTAATTTTTTATCCAAACCGACTAATAAAACTACATTAAGAGATTGTGGATACGAAACTCCTTAGCTAATAAAATACAATCTACATACACTTTTCAGGTAAGCAGAAATTTGAAGATTTTTCAGTCACTAAATAAATACATAATGTAAAGCCTTTAAAGTAAACCATTACGCAACATTTCTATTAAAGCTTTATTGAAATATGTCAAATAAAATTTATATTATTACAAAGTTATTGTAGATTATATGGAAACGTTTCTGTAAAATATGAGAAATTTTCAAATATGCGTTTCATTAAAACCTGAAAACCATTGCTTTAAGGCGGTGATTTTATTACTTGCCAACTTAAATCTGTAAAACTTTCTTAAACTTTTTCTATTGATAGTACCAAAAACAACAAAAAACTTTAAATAAAATGAATGTTTAGTAGTAAATTACAGAAGAAACTGATGTTTGCTTTTTTTGTTTTTGCGAAGAATAACGTTCGTAAAATTTACGAAATATATAATATTAAAATTTCGAGTTAAATTCGTATTTTCAACGAAAAAAAAAATTACATTAGTTTCGGCTGTAATTTCACCTTCTAAAGTTGCACATGATTTAAACCGACAAAATTGTTTCATTTTTGGTTTAAGAACAAATTCAAAGCAATTTAACTTCATGATGGCCGTATTAAGAATTTAAATGTAAGAAATTGCATGGAATAATAGATAGCATACATATATCATATATCCAAATGTAATGAACACCCTGTATATAACATATTATTGCATAACCAGCCGTATATTAAAAAAAATTGCAGTTTTTAATCATTCATAATATTTTCACTTATGTAATATTAACTTATCGGTATATGTACAAGCGAAGTTTTAAAAACCAGTTTTTTATCACTTTATCAGCAACAATACTTGGAAATTCTAGGTTCGAATTATGCAACCAACTTACAAATAACCTCAGAAGCCGTGAATAATATGCATCAAACACAGAAAAACACATTATTAACGACATATATTATTTATTATTTATTTCAACAAATTAACATCTAAATTAACACGATACGTTTGGCTTTCTCTGATACGTGCGATTATAGAGGAGAATCCACATTACCTTATATGGTTATGTTTACCCAAGCAAACGATAAAACATACATAGATAAGTGTTCATAATGCTTTACATCGTGGCGATAAATCAGATAACACTTTTATCAAAAATGAAGACAAATTATTAATCTACGATATTAGTAAATAAATTATGTATTTATTGTTAAGTACTAAGCCAGATAAACTCGCAATATCATTATTTATTTAATGATCGATAATACAAATAAGTGAAATTACATTAGAAAATATACAAATGATGACTATGTAATGTATAAGCAAAGCAGTCTATGTATGTGAAGATGACATTGATGAGATGACTGATGAAGTGAACGTCATGAAAAAGAGATAAAAATAATGAATTTTCTCAATTCATTATTTTTATCTCTTTTCATGAAGTTTATTTACTTCATCAGTCATTTCACTTCACACATTATATTAAGAAATACAAGTTATAGTTAAAAATTATTTTTTTAAATTTAACTGGGTGATAGCAATGAGTACAATAAACATCGTTTTTGGGTTATTAATTCTTAACAATCAAGAGCATGAACAAAGTTTTAAAATCGTGTTTTCCTACAATTATTTTTTATTATTATTATTTAAAAACCAACATTGTTTTGAAATTTTCAAGATACATGTGAGAAAAACAGGTGTCTTTCAGTGTATTTAACAATTAATTTATTCGATAACTATTCAGTAAATATTAACACAATACCTTTATTAATTCAACATATCACAAATTAAGTAACAAAATAACATTTTTACAAAACCAATACTTTCTTGCCGTTAAATTATTATGCAGAACTGCATTAATAAATTGACCCCCTCGTTTACCCCTATCTATGGGTAAGCTGTGATGTTAGTGTTTTTCAATTATTCGATGCTATTTTTTTTTGTATATCTTTTTTTGTCAATCATAGGAGCAACGATTTAAAAAAACTCGCTACCAATATAACGGTCAACTTAGCCGAGTTATTGGATTATGTTTTTTTTTCAAACATGGTTGCCATATTAGTAGCGGGGTCAGTTTTTTTTTTTCAGTGCAATGTTGGGTTTCCTTGTTTGAAATTTTAATTATGTCATTTGTCACATTCGTAGCAACTTTGAGTTCAAATTGTATGTATGAGCATATTCCATTCGCAATATTAAGACTGTTTGCTTTTTGTGAATCAAAACAAAGTTTTAACAGATATTTCATGTGGAAACGTAACTTGGTATACAACAAACTATTGTATTTAGTTTATAATGCCCGAGGTAGTTTTCCAGGTGATTGCCAATAAAACGTATAAAGCCAGTGAAATAAAAAATAACTATCAAAAAAGGATATATTATAGAATAATGTTCAATGTATATGTATAGTGTATGTGCTTTCATTTTTTTTTTAGACAACACAAAATTCATTACAGTATTGTTAAAAGAAGAAAATTTCTTAGTTTTGTTTTACGATTGATCAGTAAAACAGGCTGTAACAAATTCGCTTCTCACTACAGGGATCTCGGAAACGGTAAGAGATACAGCATCGGTTAAATTAGGGCAAAGTTGCAGAATTTGGCGATCAGGAATATGCCGTTGAGAAATCGAAAATATCTCTTGCCGTTCTTGAGATTTTTGAAAAAAAGTGAAATTTTGAATGTTCGTTTTTCTTGGCGTTATTTAAAGAGTAATCAAAAAACTAAATACACATTTTCATTGTCACTTTTTATTCTTCACAAGATAGTGTAAAAAGTTTTTTTATAAGACGTTTCGTCTTTTCACGACCATTATCTAGTACGTTATTTTAACCTCGGACTTCACTGATGTATCAAACTTTTATGTTGCTAAACGTTTCGTAACTGTAAACCATCATCAAGAAAAAAAACACTTTCCTTCAGATTAACGTTACTTCATTATTCTTCATAATTAATAATTATTAACGATGAAACTATAAAAATTTAAATAACAGGTAGGAACACAAATAATAGCACAGTAAATAAATTTGAACAAAGAACGACAATAATGATAAATAACAATTAATAACATAATAACTACGAATAGATTGATGAAAATAGTATAAATTGTTATAATGTACAATTTATAATAAGTATTCAAACAGATTTCCATTTACATTCCTACATAAATCTATTCTTCGACGAATATCTTGCACTGCCCTCTGAATATCACGTCTTCGTAAAGAATTAAATCCATTTACAATATTTGCTCTTAATTTGGCAACATCATTTGGCACCGTTTTATAGATTTTATTTTTTAAGTGACCCCACAGGTAATAGTCCAAAGGCGAAAGATCCGGTGACCTCGCTGGCCACTCGACTACTCCACGATTACCAATCCATTTTTCAGGAAATTGTTGATGGAGAAATTGTCTTACGTCTCTAGTATTATGAGGTGGTGCCCCATCTTGCTGGAACCATAAATTTGGCAATCTGTTCAGTGGTAATTCGTCTAAATAATCTGAAAATGTTGTTCTCATAAATTCAAGATAACCTGCACCATTTAAATTTTCTTGATAAATAAACGGTCCGAGAATTCTATCGCCAATTCTAGATGCCAGCCCATACGTTGAGACTAAATCGAACTTGAGCTCGAATTGGTCGATTAATTCGTGGATTTTCTATCGCCCAAATATGTTCCGTATTTCTATTAAAGATGCCACATATGCTAAAACTATGTTCATGCAGAAAGTATGGTTGGTTAGAATCTAGAAAAGCTTCGTTTCAACAGCAGTTTTTCAAAGATTTTCCTAATAAACAGAAAGGATCTTGAACGACTGAGAATGATAACATGAACAAACTGACGTAAACACGAAGGGTTGTAAGAGTTTTTACTAAGAATAGGGTCAAAGGCTAATAAACATAGTGATTATATCACTTTTCACCTAAAGCCTCTTGAGTTAAATTTTAGTTTGAAGAACACAAGTTAGCATTTGGCTATCCCCGTCAAGCTTGCGGGCTTGAACAACGAACTCACTCACGGGAAATCATATAAATACGCGAGGCGGCGTATAATCGTGGTCACATCTTTGGCAACCCTAGTGTTTATTGCTGGCTCTCCGGGGCCTGGAAGTCAAAGATAGACCGCTCTCCCCGGCTTATAGCCACCGTCACTGATCGCGGTCACATCTTTGGCAACCCCAGTGTTTATCGCTGGCTCTTCGGGGCCTGGAAGTCAAAGATTGTCCGCACGCCCGTCGCGTCGTGTTAACTCTTTGGCAACCCTAGTGTTTATCGCTGGCTTTCCGGAGCCTGTAAGTCAACGAGAAACCACGACTCCGGTTGTCATAACCGCCGTTTAAGTATAGAGAATCCCGCTTAATTAGCGGTCCACCCAAGTTGGTGCAGAAACCTCTGTGGCCTGGTCTCTGTGACCGAGGACCAGTACACAGCCTTAGAAATATGGCGTGTGCACCGCCGACGCCGCCGCCAACATGGAGATGAATATCACAGGGCTTACTCAGGAACCCGGGGGAGAAAACCTCGCGGAACTCTCCATGTATCCGAGAATTGGTAAGGACGGCATTTAAATCATTTTTATACTGCGTTGCCATTTTCTACGTACTCGAGCTCACTAAAATTCATTAAACTAATTCAATTTCTTTGTTACGAGTGGAATGGCAACGCTAATCAAAGTACGACTCTGTATGCTTGGGTTTCGCGGTTTTTAACAATATTTGACCGGTGGTATCAAACGATTTCCAGATAGGGTATTTCTGTTTTAATGCACTGCTCAATACATGTTTATTAATAATTAGTACTGCCCATATTAATTCAGATAGGATCAGTAATAGTAGTTGGACTTTCAATCATTTTTCCAAACCAAGTTAGGTCAAAATATGATAATGTACAAAATGAATAGTGTCCAGTTGAATCTGCAATATCTGTAACTTTATCAAAGTTCACCTCTTGTGCGAGGATCTTGAGCGGTCAGCTGGCAGATTAGTATGGTCAGGTGCCGATACCACCACATGCAGTATTTTGAACTCTCCGAGTGTTTTGACCAATGGGTCTTGTCTCTCGACAGGGGGTCCAGTGAGTATCGTTAAATGTTTTATGACCATAGCTACCGTACGCGTGGCGTAAATGCAGTTAGCGCCTGCCAACCACGACACAAAACTCTACGGGGTAGTTCGTTTCACCTTGGTTTAAGCCGTAAAGGCGGGATGCACTCGACGAAGCCCACAAATATATGGACAGTTGTCCCAACGAATATTAATTGGCAGCGTTAGTTGTATTTATTGTTGTACAGTGACAACGAGTCCGCGAATTAAATTAAAGCATAGTGTCTGCACCTGCCCATCTTCTTTGGCAGATGACGTTCTGGTACCTCATACAAGGAAAGTTTCCCTTGCAACCATATGGAAGGTTTTACATATGTTATTTAAACTACGACGCGGAAGTTTCCGCGCAGGTAACCAGGTTTGGATGCTTTGCCGGTTTAACTAGCTAAATATCCATGTATTTCTTATAGACAGTTGTCTAAGCATAGAAATAAAAGGTGTGAAAACGTTATTTGAGTTTCCTTGACTTATTTCTTAGTAAATCAGTAATCATAAATCTAAAGCCAAATCTTACTCAGACTAGTCATTCCTTAAAACATATATCAGTGCAGTGCAGATTAGTGTGCATATTAATTGGTAAAAAATTGTGTAATCACATTAAAGCAAATTAAATATCATACATGAAACAACGTAATACCAAACTTTATAAACGTACCTGGTGAGGTTAACAATAACATAACAAATTTGGGTCCTACCACTAAAACTAGACGATCACGAAAAAAGGCCAATTAATTAAGTATTACCAGTCGCTTCACGACAGGTGAGACTTAGTAAAAGGGGGGGGATGAGGTATGGACATCCGTTTAATTTCCGATATTCGATCAGTGAAGTTAAGCAGCACTGATCGAGTCCGGCAATTGGATGAACGATAGCTCATCTAACAGTCGGTAGGCTGTCAACAGACAATCCCGGGAAGGCCGCTAGCCTGATGCAGGCGGAGAGGCGAGCCCGGGTGGAGGGTCGAAGAGACCTACCCAGGAGGTTTGCCACTCTGCTAGCGGTGCAGGCGGGCAGGCCCAGGCGGTGGGTTAGTTGACAGTAGAAGACCGTGGTTCGGAGTCCACGCTAAACTGTAGGTCCCTAGGTAAAAAGGGCCCATTGTGGCCTACTTGCCTAGTAAAATAAGTAACTACTACTAGTAAAAGGGGAATAAATTAAATATACGAGGGGGGGGTTGGGTCGTTACACGGGTGCCGTGACCAGGATAAAATAAACTAAATAAATCGAGGGGGGTGGGCGGTCACAACATAATAGAATAAAAAAACAACAAATAACATGGAAAAACTACTATTGTATGAAATTGTCAAAATATTAAAAGAGTGAAGATTTGTCAAACAAATATCCTTAACCAGGATTTTGTTTTATCGATAGACTGGTATATTTTCCTGGTTAGATAAGCTATGGAATCTTTGGTTGAGGTTCTTACGCGAAAATAAATTATTTGTTGTTTAATATGTTACTCTCTTTTACAAAACTTTTTCTAAAAATGTTTAGTGCTAGTATTGCGGAAACTGGCCTATATTTACAAGTGTATAATATACTCTCATGCAGATTTTATTTCACGTATTTTAAAATGAGATGGACAGGCACCTGTTTCGATTATTTAATATTTATCAGATGAATCATTAAGGGAATTATTACATCGATCGACTTTTTGAGCAGCTGGGATGTAATCGAAGCGGTTACTGCCGTAAATGTTAATATTTTCCATAAATATCTTCCTGGAATATAATTTTCCTCTAACAGTATTATCTTAATCGCCATATCCGCTCCATGTGAAGTTTTTTCCACGTTACTTATTATTAAACAAGCTTGTTAAAGCAAGGAAGAAGGAATTACTGCAGTTTACTGAACTGCTATGTTATTTTCTTCATTTTTAGCTAATTACAGTTTTATGAATCATATTATTCTAAGCAATAATTATGCATGAGTATCTCAGCGTAGGAGCCAGACAATTTGCACTAAATTATAATTAATTATTATTTTATTAATAACGTTCGTGCAGTTTCTCGTATATGTAAATAATTGCTAATCATTAATAGCGTTTACGAGCGCAACAACTTTTAATTTCTTCTAGTATGTAAATTTTTATACTTATAGACTACCAACTCTAGACTTAACTTGGCATCTGTTCCTAGGTGGAACTTTGCAAGGAGAAAGGCCTTTTCTGATGAAAAAACTTTAATTTATTGTACGGTATCGAGTGGAATTACGTAATATTTTTATTAGAGGCTTGAATAAATACCGTTTTATTTGCTTCAAAGCTATATATTTTACGCTTGCTTGGATAATAGTAATAAATAATTATTCACATAAAAATCATGAAATTATTTGCTTGAGAAGAGATTATGCAAAATAATATCAAAATGTAATTTTACATTTTTATTTACATTAGGAATTTTTCAAAAGAAATTATTGTATTTTAGCTTTCGTTAGTTATTTATTATAAGTATGTAGTAAATAAAATTTCCATCTTTCAAATTTATATAATTTTTAATTACACATTAATGTCATTTCACCAAATCCACAAAGAAAATGAAATAAAAAATACAATTTTCTGATGAAATTTTGAATATTAACTGCAACCACCTAAGTATTGAAACAAATAAAATTAAAGGAAATATTAGTAGAAAAAACGTTTAAATAATTATAATTTTTAGGAAAATGTATACATAATTTATTCAAATATAAACAAATTTATTTAAATGTCTTTTTAAATGTTTATTTAATATTGCCTTGTACGGATTATGATATGTGTGCCTTTTAAATATGTAGTTAATGTTAATAACACAAAATGAATCTTGGATATTGCTAAAAAATTCAAGCGATACCGCACTCCCGATATTTTCAACATTCTATGGGATTTTAGGTTTCAAATTGATAGGAGAGAGCTAGTAAGTAGTAGGCAGGTAGAGTCACAGAGTAAGAATAGTCTGTGGTAGTGTTCAATTCCCTGAGATGTATCACCCTCTGGGAGACTAAAAGTGCAATTAGCAATATAACCATTTGATGAACAGTGAATTATGGTACATAAAAGCTGTATAGAAGCTGAGGATTTGCAAATTTGTTGTATAAAGTTCTTTCATAAGTCAATTTTGTTTTTAAGGAGCACAATAGATAGATGCAATTTTATGTTGTAAGAATATTCTTACTATTAAATTACAAAAATGTAAACGTAAAAACATACTATAACTTCCGCTATACAGCAAAATTGGTCTATAAACATTTTTGCTTTACAGCACACTTGTAATAGCTCTTAGATGCAACTATAGTAAATATGCGTCGGACTTCGATATCTCGAGTTCTACGATAGCTAGAAATTAAAAAAAAAATACCAGTAAACTAGATAAAAAAGTTTATAACCGGAAATCAATTTCGAATACACAGGGCGGGTCAAGACGAAATCACAGGATCAAGTGCCTTTTTTTTTTAAAGGAATGCTTTGTACATCAGTACATTTTTTGAAGCCTCTTTCTAGACTCTAATCATTCCTATATTATTATTCAACACTTGGATGTATTGAATTTTTTTTGTTGAAATAATGCCATCTGCAGCTGCACATTGAAAAAATCACCAAAGTCACAATTACGGATTTTAAGAAAAACTTATGTGAATACTAGTTATGAGACATCTAATTAATGTTTTTGAATCATTTTTACTTCATAAAAATGTACAGGGTGACCAGAAATTATTTTTCAATTAAAAAACTTTTTAAATTGAATTTTCTCAACTTTTTCAAATGTATATCTGTATATCTTTCAACGATGTGATGTAGAAACGAAAAACGAAAATTTTTTGTAAGTACTTCCCTATGGCTAATTGCAATCATTTTCGTTTTATTGAGCAATAAGTACAAAAATCAAGAATAAACTTAAAAAATAAAGGTTTCTTCGAATAATTCATTAGAAAAAATTATAATAAGTGTTCCACATGCTGCCCATTTTGATTGACACACGTTTCTATGCGCTTTTGATATGAGGCCATTTAGTGGGACCATTTCTTTCAATCCATTGAAGGGTGGGTAAATAGTATCTAACTGGACCCTTACTGTAACAGTTTTTTTATAATTTTTTTTTGCTGTCTTCGTTATTCGACAGGCAATAAAACCTCAGTTTAGTATAAATTGTCTTGTACAAACGAACATTTATCGCACTTATCGGTCATCAGTTATCAATTGTATTAAATTTAAAATATTGTTTTACAAAATAAATTTTAATAAGCGGAACTTGTAGACATGACTTTTGGTTTGGACAAGTCAGACAGAAATTGTTTGGTTGCCAATAGAATTTATAAGCAAACGTATCCTGAAAGAAGGATTCCTGATGTTAGCAGCTTTCAAAACCTTCTCGATAGATTTGTGGAAACTGGAAATGTCGAATGTAAAAAAAAGTGAAAGAATAAAACGTGTTGTGAACGAATAAAATGAGTTTTCTGTGTTGCTGGCAACGGTTGAGAATCCCTATATTAGTCAGAGAGAAGTGAGCTCATCAGTAGGAATAAGTATCTAAAAAATAAATATAGTTTAAAAAAATTAAAAAACACGCTTTTAAAGCACATCAAACTAAAAAGTGAAAAATAATTATTAATATAAACTGAAAACAATAATGAACGAAAAATACTAGTATTATTGTGAAAAAAGAGGGGGTTGCTCGATATACGAAAAATATGACACAAAGCGCCCCACGCTTTTTTCACAATAATACTAGTATTTTTCGTTCATTATTGTTTTCAGTTTATATTAATAATTATTTTTCACTTTTTTAGTTTGATGTGCTATGAAAGCGTGTTTTGTAGTTTTTTTAAACTATATTTATATTGCTTATTGATGCTGATATTATAACATATTAAGATCCAACAGACATTTCTGAAAAAAAAAATATTTTTTTTATTTCAGCCATGGGATTTGAACTCACGCCCAAGGAATCCGTCGTTTTTCGTCGACTAAGACTTGCCCGCTCTGCCAACGACCGACCTGACAGTCACGGAATATACTTACAATATTAAGCCTCTTGCTCTCACGCAGAGGATACGTGAGGAAGGGACTGGCGATCCTGATCAGGATAATGATATAAACTTATCAAATTATTGTATTGTTACCGGTTCTTCGTAAGTGTACAAAGTTTCAATTAAATCTGTCCGTTTAAAGTGGGTCAAAATCGAGTCCAAAGAGTCGGTTACAAACAAGCAAACAAACAAGCAAACATACAAGTGAAGCTAATAAAAGCATGTTAACAAGTAAATTTTATGCATATATCATATTCAAATGCACCAGGAACTATCTAATGACATTTTCAAAGGCGTCTACAGTTTTGTAATTGGGCCAGAGATAAAATGCAAGATGTCACCTTCTTCAGTAATGTTTTATTCATTGATAAGGCAACATTTCATAAAAATGGATTTGTTAATGGGCACAATTTCCCTTATTATGCTTAGGAAAATCCTCACTTTTTTAGGCAAGTTGATAACCAGCACAGATGGTCTATAAACGTTTGGGGAGAAATTATTGGAGAACATATAATGAGGCCACATTTCTTTGATAGTACATTTACTGGAGCTATTTATCTTCATTTTCTGGAAAACTATCTACCACAATTACTGATGAATCTTCCTGAAAGGATTCGAAATAGGATGTGGTTTAAGCAAGATGGTGCTCTACCATATTATTTAAATGCAGTTAGAGACCATTTAAATAATACCTACCTACTTCAATGGATTGGAAGATATGGACCCACTGCTAGATTCCCAGATCTTACAAAAATGGATTTCTTTCTATGGATATACGTGAAGGAAATTGTTTATAAAGACACACCAACAATACAAAATATGAAAGAAAGGATAATAACTGCTTTTAGATCTATCACACCGGCAATTTTAGGAACAATAGAAACCTCATTTCAAGAGCGCATAGAGACGTGTCAATCAAAATGGGTAACATGTGGAGCACTCATAATTGAATTTTGTACTTATTGCTCAATAAATCGAAAATGGTTGCAATTAGCCATAGGGAAGTACTTACCAAAAATGTTCATTTTTCATTTCTACATCACAATGTCGAAAAATATCCAGGGTGTTCCATTAAAAAACACAGTTTTTTTTTGTAATAACAATAATGTCGTTTGGCCACAATAAATACAATTTCAGGGTGAAAAATTTGTTTTAGAAACAAATTTCTTTATGAAACGAAATTTATTTATGACACTTGTAATTGAAATTTGCCATTTACAATAATAATTAAATGTATAATAATCTTGGTAACTTTGTTTTTTAATACTTTAATCTCTGGAATGTTTATTAATCTAGGAAGGTAAAGTCGTTTTTATTATTTTTATTTTTTTATAGTTTAATAGTTCATGATAAATTATTGATCAATATTTATTATGTACTCGTATACACAAAAATATACCTAATGCAACAGCATACATAAGAATTACTTTTGCGGGAGATCAAATTCGATTTTTTTTAATCATTTACTTAACGTTGGTCTACTTGCGCTACCAAGGCACCGACACCAAGTGACGAGTTACCCCCAGCCAGGAAATTTTGTCGAACTTCTTCTGTGTCGAAGAGTAGGGATCCTTTACTTGTCGAACATCTTACACACAGGGGACCATCTGCTTAACATCCCCTCCGAAGGATGGTATATCCCCTTCATAATCTCCGCCTAAAATTGCATAGCTTCTGCGTTTTAAGCTGATATACATGCTGCTAGAAGATGGGCGTGACTGCTGTGTTTCGCTGGACTGATATTATCGATAAAGTCGGGATCGTAAAATAAAATATTGCAAATACTTAAATTCTTGTTAGTATTTCGAAGAACTCCACTTTATTTCTGTTTATAAATATATTTTGATTTCCTTCACCAACACTGCTCATCACAAACGAGGCAATATAGAAATGGAGTAAAATAAGTTATAATAAAATAAAATAAAATATTTCTGAAACATATTTCATTTGCACAATATATAGACTTGTTAAAAATCATAAATTCAAGTGTTTACAATCACCATACTCAATGTTAAACTAGGCCATCTAGGGGATGAAAGGGGTAAAACATAATAATCATATTTCTAAATACTTCTAAAAATGTATTGGTTGACCTGCAAAAATTTAGATGCAAAATTGTTATAAACAATTAACTGAATTTAACCTAACCATTGAAATCATTTGACAGCCCATCTAAGGGGGTGTAAAAAGGGTTAAAATCATTAAAAATCATATTTCCATTAATTATTCTTGACCTAGAATCATTTGTCAGGTGGTTTGAGGGGGTGAAACGTGAGGGTAAATTGTATTAAGATTCATATTTACATAAATAATCCTTGATCTGTGAAAATTTCCATGCAGAATCATTTCTAACAATGAAATAAATTCAATCACTTAGATCTCATGTATTTGTCATTACAATATTTAAAAATAAAGAAAAATACGATTTAAATAAACGAACCTTCAAATTTTTTCCCCAAAAAAATTTTACTTTTTCGATGTAACCTATATAAAACATACCACATAAATTAGACAAACCCCGAATCTTAAAACAAGCGCAGTGCAACAATTTAAGCTAAAAAAAATTAACACACACCACACAACCATCCTCACTGTCTTGCTGTGCTGGAATTTGCGCCTACCACATAACGTTATCTATTCAACTATATTATCAGTGACGTGCCCAGGAAGGGGCTAGAGGGGGCGTAAGCTCGCGCCACTGTCAATATTGCCGCCCTAGCGCCTGACACCTGACAAATGATTTTAATGGTTACGTTAAATTCAATTCATTATTGCGAATAATTCTGCATAGGAATTTTTACATATCAAGAATTATTACGGAAATATGATTTTTAATGATTTTTAATCCATTTACACCCCCCTATATAGGCTGACAAATGATTTCAATGTTTAGGTTGAATTCATTTCATTGTTAGAAATCATTCTGCATGGAAATTTTCACAGTTTAAGGATTATTTATGTAAATAAGAATTTTAATATAATTTACCCTCACGGTTTACCCGCTCAAACCACCTGACAAATGATTTTAATGGTTCCGTTTACTTCATTTCATTATTACGAATAATTCTGCGTAGGAATTTTTACAGGTCTAGAATTATTAATGGAAATATGACTTTTAATGATTTTAACCCCTTTACACCCCCTTTGATGGGCTGACTAATGATATCAATGCTTAGATTGAATTTATTTCATTGCTAGAAATCTTAATGCATGGAATGTTTCACAGTTCAAGGATTATTTATGTAAATATGAATTTTAATACAATTTACCCACACCTTTTACCCCCTCAAACCACCTGACAAAAATGATTCTAATGGTTACGTTTACTTCATTTCATTATTACGGATAATTCTGCGTAGGAATTTTTACAGGTCAAGAATTATTAATGGAAATATGATTTTTAATGATAATAACCCCTTTACACTCCCTTAGACGCGCTGACAAATGATTTCAATGTTTAGACTGAATTTATTTCATTGTTAGAAATAATTCTGCATGGGAATTTTCACAGGTCAAGGATTATTTATGTAAATATGAATTTTAATATAATTTACCCTCACGTTTTACCCCCTCAAACCACCTGACAAATGATTCTAATGGTTACGTTTACTTTATTTCATTATTACGAATAATTCTGCGTAGGAATTTTTACAGGTCTAGAATTATTAATGGAAATATGATTTTTAATGATTTTAACCCCTTTACACCCCCTTAGACGGGCTGACAAATTATTTCAGTGTTTAGGTTGAATTTATTTCATTGTTATAAATGTATCCACATGTAGATTTTCAGTTTAAGGATTATTTATGTAAATATGAATTTTAATATAATTTACCGTCACTTTTTACCCCTTCAAACCACCTGACAAATGATTTTAATGGTTACGTTTAATTCATTTCATTATTACGAATAATTCTGCAGAGGGATTTTCACAGGTCAAGGAGAAAGAAAGAAATTTTCAAAATAATGATAAAAGTTTAAAGTGCATTGAAATTAATTAATTTTCAGTGTTACTCGAATGGAATTACAGGCTTTTAAAATATCATCCTCAAAAAAGTCACAATAAATCAGTGTCAATTCTACTGCTTCAAATATAAAAGTTATTTTTATTATACGAAGGTTTAGTGCCATATCCCCACAAAAAAAAACAACTATGCAGCTACGGACACGTGTTTCGGAGTTATTGCCCCTCATCAGCGTAGCGTAGCTAAAGAATTGGATCTAGGATGGGATTGATCAGGAACAAGAACTAAAATAAAGCTGAAAAGTACAGTACACAGTACTCAATTAGTGCCTTCATGTTCCCATGTTCCACAATTAGGGCCTCAATGATCACAGTCAACACACAGAGCTCTATGTGTACTGCCCGTTTCCACCTGGCAAATACACACAAAATAATATAGATTTATTGGGGTCAAAATAAAATAAGAAGGTTTAGTGCCATATCCCCAAAAAAACAACTATGCAGCTACGGACACGTGTTTCGGAGTTATTGCCCCTCATCAGCGTATCGTAGCTAAAGAATTGGATCTAGGATGGGATAGATCACACATAGAGCTCTGTTTGTTGACTGTGATCATTGAGGCCCCAATTGTGGCACATGGGAACATGAAGGCACTAATTGAGTACTGTGTACTGTACTTTTCAGCTTTATTTTAGTTCTTGTTCCTGATCTATCCCATCCTAGATCCAATTCTTTAGCTACGCTACGCTGATGAGGGGCAATAACTCCGAAACATGTGTCCGTAGCTGCATAGTTGTTTTTTTTTGGGGATATGGCACTAAATCTTCTTATTTTATTTTGACCCCAATAAATCTATATTATGTTATTTTTATTTTGGTTTTTTTATTTAATTTTTTGCGCTTTTCTCAAAAACTGTTAGATTCACGTAAAAATGCAGGAAATCAAAAAGTTCTGTAAGAGAACAAACTGTATAATAAATGCTTGTAACAATGTAAGTAACAAAAAAGCTACTTTTTTTCCCAAAACTTTTTTTAAGATTTTAAAGGCCCATATAACTCTCGGAGCATATTTTCGGACAATTTTCAAAAGAAATTTTTTTCATCATTTTAGCTATAGTCTACACCCTCTATAACAAACATATTTTTCCATTGTACGTAGATTACTTTGGGTGCAATAATTGGTAATTGCCCCTTTTGTAAATTTAAATATGTTAATAATATAGAGTGGAATGAAAAATAATATTAACTCAAAATTTTTTTTTGTTAATTATTATTTACTAACTTTTACAAATCTTATCACAGATAAGTATAACATATATCTTTTTAAACAATTATTTTCCCGGCTATTTGCCAAAATGCTGAAACTTGGATTACAAAAAAGATAATATACACATTATGTTCAGTGCAACTGACTCAATAATGTTATTTTTAATTTCAACCATTCTGTCTAAAACCAAAAACAAATAAAACACAAGGTACTCACCAGTTGACACTCACTTTAAAAAACTTTAAAATATCTACCGACACGTGTTTCTGCTTGCCATAGCGTCATCAGGGTAGCCAGCACATTTAAAGAATCCAAAGTAAGGAAACTTGTAAACCTTAATGTAATAAACATTAATGGCTTCAGAGAACAGAATAATTGAAATTATATAGTGGAAATACCCCTTAGGGTCAATGAAATAATTTAAAAACAAATTAAGTTCCTCTTCTTGATAAAAGTTAAAATATAGAGTGGAATGAAAAATAATATTAACTAAAAATTTTTTTGTTAATTATTATTTACTAACTTTTACAAATCTTATCACAGATAAGTAGTCTCTGGTATAACATATATCTTTTTAAACAATTGTTAATTTATGTTAATAATAATTAATACAAAAAATATGGATCCATTGCGTTGGTAGTGATAAATTTATTACCACGTAACTAACTATACTTATACATAATGTCATCGCAAATTTGTTATCACCGAGTAAGCAGCATTTGCATAGAACAGTGTTTTATTACACAAAGCCTTTCAAAATGCGGCACAAGTTGAGCGCAACGTCCGGTTGTTACCCTCCAGTGTGGGGGTTGTTTTCCTATCCATGACGTAAAATCAATTCCGAATCCCTTTTCTCGAACGTCGCACCACGATGTTTAAAGACATTTTTATGGTATTGCTTAATGACCTATGCACTGCAAATTACGTGCGTCATTGAGGAATCCTCTAAGAAAACTAAAGATAACAGTACAAGGCTTTAATTAAAAAGGACCAAATTTAGAGAAAACGTCATATGGCAAAACAGTAATTGCTATTGGAACAAATCTTAAGACATATGGGAATGGCACGTACCAATTTACTGGTTTTTATTAGTACTCGTAAAACATTAGTAGATAAGAATATGAAAGTCACGGGAATGCCGTGATATATTTGTACTGTTGATTTCAATAAAAACTGGTACACTTTCTTTTAGCTATGTAAATCATTCGTTCTTTGATTGATATTAATAATCTTACAAATGTCACTTTGACGTTAATCAGTGGCGTCATTATTAAAAATGGTTCGACATCTAACAGATATTCAAAAATTTCGAATTGTTTCTAAAATTGAAGATGGTTGGTCCATAAGAAGACTTGCTGCTGAATACAATGTGAGTAAAACCACGATAATGAGTGTTTAAAAACAATGGGAAACTAACCAAACGGTATTCCGTAAAGTTGGTTCCGGTAGGCCCAGAAAGAGCAATAATCAAGAAGATGAAAATCTTATAAATTACCTAATAGAAAACTCTTTTCAGACTGCAGTAAATGCAATTTGAGAGACAAATTTTCCTGCTTCGGTATCTACTGCTTGCAGAAGAATAAAACTACAGAGCGACTTGAAGAGTTGTTCAGCGGCTAAAAAATACAAACTTTCAGAAGAAAAGAAGCAGGGTAGGATTATTTTTGCACTCAATTATATAATCAATGATGAAAACTTCTGGGGACAAGTTGTCCTTTCTGACGAAAAGGTTTTTAAATCCTGTAACGATGGACATGTTCGCGAATATAGGCCTCCTTCCACTAGATACGACGAAAAATATACTTACGATCCATAAATATCAGGAAGGTTTTCAGTCAATGTCTGGGCTTGGATGAGCCTAAATGGGTTAGGTGTGTGTTGGAACAGTGGTGGTCATCTCAATTCCATTAAATATATTGAAATATTAGACAATATTATGTTGCCGTCAGTAATAGAGGTGTTTCCGGAAAATAATTTTATATTCCAACAAGAGAACTGCTCCGTACATACGGCCCATCGTGTCAGGCAATGGTTTCTTAATAAAAACATAGAGTTGTTACCGTGACAATCTAAAAGTCCGGATTTAAATCCAATTGAAAATGTATGGGGACTAATGGTGAAACATAAGAAAATTAAATAACCATCCAAATAATGCCCAAGAATTAGAAGGGATAATTGAAGACGCTTGGGAGAACTTGTCGCAAGAAGTTGACCTTGCAAGAAATCTGATTTTGTCCATGCCTGCAAGACTTCAGGCAGTTTTAGACGCTAATGGAGCAATGACAAAATATTAGTTAATTCTGTATTACTTAATTGAAGTTCATTTATTTTATTTTTTTATTGTATTTTTATGTTCAGTTTGCATTGTTAACATTTTTTTTTAATCTCAAGTGGTATTTTTTCGTTCTTATTTTAAAAATAGAATTATCATTATTCAGTTAGTATTTTAATTACAATGATTAGTAGAATTATCCGTAACAAATATTATTTTTTTAAACAATAATATGGCAGGCTTGAAAATGTTTTGAAAAAGTTATTTTCTAATTATTTTTAAAATTCCAGTTTTTTTTGGAATCAAGTGTACACATGTAAAATAAGTAAGAAAATTGGACACCATTTTAAAAATGACACAGGTAAATTAAAAACAGCTACATCTCACCAGATATATACAGGCTGGGAAATTTCGATGTTTGTATAGGGTAACTCAGTAACTGTAAGTGATACAAAAAAAATGGAAGGCACATGTAGCTTCCATGATAACAACACAAACGAAGCTACTAACAACAGTAGTTACAACGTATTTTTCTGACACCTGCTTCCGAAAGTGACATTTTCTGTTGTTTGTCAGTGTATTTTATACTAGCGAAAATAGACGTTTGTCTCCCTTCAGTCAGTTTCCAATAGCAACGGGAGACAATATACATTTACTCCCGTTATTAGAGACGGAAGCCAATATTAACATGAAACCAATTAAAATATTATAATCAATTTTTTTATTTACCATTATGAACATTAATGGTACAATTTATTAGATTATTAAAACTAATGGCAATAAAAGATATTGATGAACAGCTTAATGTTGTTCTGTTAATATCAATGTCCTCATTTTCGCTCGTTATTGTTGATAGTGATTCACAACCCTCAATAATAATTTGCTTGTCTTTATTTACATTTTCGCAAGTTGATACTGACTGTGATTTTTTACCTCCAGTAATAATTTGTTGAGCCTCATTACACTTTTTTGAGATAGAATCTTCTAAATCTCCTTCAGCAACTGCTGAGGACCTCCATCCCTCATGCCTCTTCAAACTTATAATATCCCCTCCAGCTTCTACCAGAAGCGATGCGGATGTTCTTCTGAAACTGTGTCCAGCATAATTAGAAGGTTCCGGCAATTTAAGATACTCGGCAACTTTACGGGGTATTTGGGAAAATGTATTTTTTCCAACTTACGAAAAATCTGGATTGTGTTTTTGCAGATCTTAATGCAAAATACTTCCTACGTCAATAACGTTATTTCCATTAATCTTATCATTAGTTACAATAAAAGCACGTACAATGTGCGTTTTTGTGTCTGGAATCGTAATAACTAAAATGTCGTTTTTATCTTGAATATTTTCGAGACGCAAATAGGTTAATCCGTCACACCGATAAGCCCCACAAATTGCCATAACTACAGCAACCTTAAATAAAACAAGATGTGTGAGAAAAACTACTAATAAGTTAAAGAACAATTAAGTTTACCTTTATGAACAAATATATTTCGTCAGGGGCTTCTGAAATAAATTTATTTATATCTTCCCTACTGAAAGTTTTTGCTTTCTTCGATTTATATCCAACAGCTTGCCTTTTTAAAAAATTTATCAGTTTCTGTTTCCTTATCTCGATATCTTCTCTTAAGAGAAGCGTAGTTCTTAACATTGAATACTTTGCCCAAAGGGTCGACGATTTGTATTTTTTACTGGCAAATGAAAAATAAGCCAAAATGACATCATTTATTTTCTTGACGTTGCTGGTTGTCATGCATTTTTTGAACGGATTATATTCGTTTTCATATTTTAATCTCGACTTTGCTGGAAGAAGATTTAGTGTAGCAATTCTTGCTTCTTCTACAATAGCTTCAGGAATTTCAGTCACTATCCGAATTCATTTTCTTTTTCGTAATGCACTAACTCGCGTTGCAATAATAATTGTGCAGTAAACAATTTTGTTTGACTATTACTTGCTACCATAGAAACTGGAAACATTAATTAGCCTGCTCATGTTTTTTATATTTAAATTTTTTGATTTCAGCAAAATATAAGAAATAAAGTTTTATCATAAATAATATGTGTGAACGAGTATGTGAAGGTGTCAAAAAAAATCATATGTTCAACTCTGGAGTAAAGTATCATTTCCTCCCTTGGATGATTGCTTTTATCCGCAGGAGGAAATGATAAACTTTCCTCCCTAGGTAAACAAATACCTAATTTGTTAATAGGTTTCAATTCATCCGTGTGCATTTTTTTCCAGCGGTATTAGTATATTTGCCGAAATAGTAATCCATCATTCACAAACCTTAAGAACAACGCAAATGATGTTTTCTCCAGCAAATCTAAGTTTGTTTCGCGTTATTTTTTCCTTTTTATTTATGTAGGTCACAAGGAACTTTGTAAACTCAAAAGTATCAGCAAGGGAGGGTCGAGTCAATAGGGTTAGTTAGTGTAGGGTCCTTCATTTGCCGAATTTCTTCGGTGAGCAAAGAACATGCAAGTGGATTTTGACTCTGGGAAGTATCCTAGATACGATATAAAACTAAATACAGTATTATACATATACAGAGCCGGATCATTTATCAGAATATCTTAAAATAGCGATGCGGATTTCCTGGAAAAGTGAAATTCAGATACTTTGCTACAAACATTTCTTGAAATGTGTGAAAAGTTAATGTTAAAAATAAAAATGCATTGCATACATAGCCCAAAAAAATAAGAAGCATATATATATTTTTTGTTCTAAACTTTGTAAGTAGAAATTTCAACAAATATATTTTGGTATGTACAAAGGTGAAGTAAAACTACATGAATTACAACTCGAAAAACTATGGAAAAAAATCATTTCTATAACTTAGCTGGCTGTCTTTAAACATTATTTCCTAAATTTGTTTCTTATTTAAAGGTCGAATGATGATTCCATTATAAACATGGTTTTTAATAACTTAAACTAATATACGTATTCGTATAGTGAATGAAAATAGTATATTAAGTGGTGTTAATTACAGCTAATATGCAGTTAGGCTTTACACAATAATTATTTATTGTGCTGTCTTGAGAATAATAACAATGGTATGAATAATTACTGTCTTAAAGATGTAATTTAACATAACCTGGCTAGTCTGACCTTTTCAAGTTTGGAAATTTATGATTATGAATTGTATATGAAGAGGCTAATCGCTCTGTGCAATATAATTAACACAATGGCAAAAGCAAAGGAAATTAACAGCTACACCAACAACTGTTTCTCTATTACCAAAATTCACAGGTATAATTTTTTCTTTATATTTTTAAACAAAATGAATCACATCTGTTAAAATCGGTCACTTTCAGTAAAATAATTTAATTTGTAACATGAGCAGCCAAGTTCCAAAGTTCTTAATTAACAGAATCATCAAGAAATGCCTACACGCAAATACGGCTATTTACGGCCCGTAAATCAAGGATATGGGCATCCTTGATTTACGGGCCGTAAATGGCCCAGAATCTTCATAGTGCTCAAGGAAATAAAAGTGAAGACAACCATGAGGATAATAACAAAACTCAACAGAGAAGATAAACACCTCGATATATCCCCGGTTACACATGGAGGACATTATCATCGTCACAGAACAGTCAAAACCTGCAACCATATCTAAATGAATTATCACCAACACTAAAATGAATGACCTTGCTTGTAAAAGATTCAATAGAACACGAACATTACAAATCAGGAGAAAAACACATAAATCGAAACACACTAAAGTTAATCACAATCAACAATACGAAACACCTCGGCAAACCGAACAGGAGCGAACACTATATACTGCGCTCGACGCGCGTTTCGCCAACCAAGTTGGCATTATCTGGAGATGATTAAAACTAAACTTATGCTAACAATCTACTCTATTTATACCTAAACTATTGTCACGGTTCGGTGAACCGTGACCCACTGACCAATAAAGCGGGCTATTTGGGATAGGCCCTCTGTCACTATTCATACTAGTTTTACACTTTATGATTTCCAAGCTTTCAAATGCATCCTGTCTAATATTTGTTACATTCCTAATTAATCTTAAATTGCTAGTATCTATTTTATGGTTGTTCTCAAACGCATGTTGAGCTACACTAGACTTATCTGTTCTACCATATTTGAGATGGGCCATATGCTCTTTGTATCTAGTTTAAATTGATCGTCTAGTCTGTCCAACATATTTTTGATTACAGTCCTTACAGCTAAATAAATCCCCGACTTTTCGTTTGTCTCAAATTTTGTCTTTTGGATTGCGTAAAAGTTGTTGTAGTTTGTTTCCCGATGAATGAACCACTGTCATACCTATATCTTTAAAAATCTTACCAATACCACGGATGAATCGAAGATCGAATGGAATCGATACACATTTCGGATTTTCTCTTTCATTTTGAAAGGTCGAGGAATTTCGAAGCAACTCTTTAAACTTTCGTTTCCTAATTATTTTATCAATTAAACTTACAGAATATCCATTATTCGCAGCTATATCCTCTCCTTATTGAGGGGGAAGCTTAATAGACGTTGGACTAGAAAATAAAAAATAGCCATTTTGTGTTGAGCACAATGGTGAGAGTCCTTAGGGATATATCTTAGAGTACTAGTATATTTTCTGTAAATGTCAAATTCTAACATATTTTCACTATTTCTAATTATTAATATATCTAAAAATGGTAGTTGTTCAGAGTTTTCAGTTTCATATGTGAATTTAACTGAAGCGAAACGACTGTTTTATTTAGATACAAAGTTATCAATATCAGCGACTTTTGTATTGAACACTGCAAAATATCATCCACATACCTAAGCCAAACCCTGGGGAAATACTCGAATTCTTCTTTTGCTTCCGTCTCGAATCTGTTCATGAATAGTCTGGTGACAAAGAGTTACCCATTGCTGTTCCTTCATGTTATTCGTTGAATCGAAAACTATTTTGTTTCATGCAAAGTTTAGTGAGTTTAAGATATTTTTTTACTACATCTTGACTGAGATTGTTTAATTCGAGTAGATTCTTAAGGTAGTACAAGGTCTGTGGTATCGGAACATTTGGAAACAGTGAACAAACGTCAAAGGAGATCAAAACTTCACCTTCTTGCAACTGAATATTTTTCATCTTATTAATGAAATCGTTGGAATTATTAACAGAGAAACTAGGTGGTGCAATAGGTAAATTTTCAAACTCTTCTGTTAACCATTTTGATAGGTAGCAAGTCGGCGATCCGATTGCTGACACAATAGGACGTACCGACTTTCCTGGTTTATGTATCTTAGGCAAGCAGTACAGTCTAGATACACTTGGGTTAGATACATGTAACTTCCTATTTAAAGCTGGAGTAATAAGGTTGTTGCAGGATTTAAATACATTTCTTACTTCAGTAACCATTTTTGGTAATGGATTTCTAGAAAGTGCTCAACACAAAATAGCGAGTTTTAATTTTCTAGTTCATCGTCTATTAAGCTTTCCCCTCGATAAGGAGAAGTTTGAAAAAGAAGAGGCATTGATTAAGGATATAGCTACGAGTAATGGATATTCTGTAAGTTTAATTGATATAATAATTAGGAAACGAAAGATTAAAGAGTCGCTTTGAAATTCCTCGACCTTTCAAAATGAAAGAGAAAATCCGAAATGTGTATCGATTCCATTCGATCTTCGATTCACCCGTGGTATTGGTAAGATTTTTAAAGATGTAGGTGTTCATTCATCGGGAAAAAAAATTACAACAACTTTTAGGCAATCCAAAAGACAAAATTGAAACAAACGAAAAGTCGGGGATTTACGAAATTAACTGTAAGGACTGTAATCAAAAACATGTTGGACAGACTAGACGATCAATTCAAACTAGATTCAAACAGCATATGGCCCATCTCAAATATGGTAGAACAGATGAGTCTAGTGTGGCCCAACATGCGTTTGAGAACAACCATAAAATAGATATTAGCAATTTAAGATTAATTAGGAATATAACAAATACTAGACAGCTGGATGCATTTGAAAGCTTGGAAATCTTAAAGTGTAAAAATAGTATGAATAGTGACAGAGGGCCTATCCCAAATAGCCCGCTTTATTGGTTAGTGGGTCACGTTTCACCGAACCGTGACAATAGTTTAGGTATAAATAGGGTAGATTGTTAGCATAAGTTTAGTTTTAATCATCTCCAGCTGATGCCAACTTGGTTGGCGAAACGCGCGTCGAGCGCAGTATATAGTGTTTTGGTGTTGCGTGGAAAACTACGACAGTGTTATCTTCACATCAAAGGTTCCAACCCACTCCAGAAATAGGAATATCATCACGATGATAATTGACGTTAAGAAAATGAAATTATTGGAGACATACAAAGAAAACTCGTTAACTTCATAGTTAAGACGTGGAACTCAGTTAGACAGGAACGTCTAACGACTAGGAGACCTTGTTACATCTGGATTGTGAACTGATACCGATAGTAATGAAATAAAAAATGGAAACTACTGAAATGAGATGATATGGTGAACTGGTTGAAAAGAAGACAACAAATTAAAAATGAATCAGAAAAATATAACACATGACAAAAACAAGATAGCGAAGACCATAATGAACCATTATACGACCACGGGTAGTCGAAACTGCTGGGTATTTTTGCACCGCAATACCTACCTATATTTCAATTAAAAAATGGTGAGACTTCTTTGTCTTCGCCGGCTGTGTTCAACCAAATTGCGCTTCATCTAAGATGCAATTATTAAAAGCAGAAAATATTCCTTCTTCGCACAGTTTAAATCTACTTCAAAAGTTTGTAAATATGCCTCCCACTATTGGTATTACTCATCAAATTTAGGGATTTTCAGTAATATTGTGACCTTCCTCTGTACTACATTTTCATGTAAATATTTAGATAGATGTAAAAGTCTAAAAATAATTTCACACGTTTGCTTTTGAAGATTCCGTAATGTCATACTCCGTCTGCATTATTAATTTATAGATTTTCTATTTCTATATTTACGATCTTTGTAAGTCACTCAAATATAGTTACAACAAACACGTGTAACTCAATTCGTAGGAATTCATTTTGCACATGTTTAGTTTTACTTCTTTTCAAGAAAAGAAGTAGGACTAAAAGGCAACGTGCTATTTGATAACCTCTTTTTAAAATCATAAGCAATCAATAAGTTAAAATTATATCACTATTTGGCTTTGAGGCTTTCACAGTTTCAGTCTTTCTTCACATAACATTTTATATACAAATAATGTTGGTATGTAATTTTGACAATAGATCGTGCCCAAATGAGACATTAATTTACAAATAAACATAATTTAAAAAAACTAAAAAACACGCTTTTAAAGCACATCAAACTAAAAACTGAAAAATAATTATTAATATAAACTGAAAACAATAATGAACGAAAAATACTAGTATTATTGTGAAAAAAGCGTGGGGCGCTTTGTGCCATATTTTTCGTATATCGAACAACCCACGCTTTTTTCACAATAATACTAGTATTTTTCGTTCATTATTGTTTTCAGTTTATATTAATAATTATTTTTCACTTTTTAGTTTGATGTGCTTTAAAAGCGTGTTTTTTAGTTTTTTTAAACTATATTTATTTTTCACTTTTTAGTTTGATGTGCTATGAAAGCGTGTTTTGTAGTTTTTTTAAACTATATTTATATTGCTTATTGATACTGATATTATAACATATTACGATCCAACAGATATTTCTGAAAAAAAAAAATACTTTTTATTTCAGCCATGGGATTTGAACTCACGCCGAGGAGTCCGTCGTTTCGCGTCGACTAAGACTTGCCCGCTCGGCCAACGACCGAACTGAGAATCACGGAATATACTTACAATATTAAACCTCTTGCTCTCACGCAGAGGGTACGTGAGGAAAGGACTGGCGATCCTGATCAGGATAATGATATAAACTTATCAAATTATTGTATTGTTACCGGTTCTTCGTAAGTGTACAAAGTTTCAATTAAATCTGTCCGTTTAAAGTGGGTCAAAATCGAGTCCAAAGAGTCGGTTACAAACAAAGAAACAAACAAACAAACATACAAGTGAAGCTAATAAAAGCGTGTTAATAGTAATAAATACTAAATACCTAAATAAGGTACCAAAGTCGTATTATTTGATAACCTTTTAAATCTCGTGCAATAGCATAGGCGTCGAAAAGGGAGCTGGTTCCATTTTTGTGGTACACATGTTGCACCATTGCGCACTGAATGAAATCCACAATTTATTCTATTTTTGAATGTTTCTATGTACATATTTTATGAACATGATGTCCCTTGAGCCTTTCTCTTCAGCTTGGAGTACGCTAGACATGCTCGTATCGGCTCGCATTCGCCCGGAAAAATGGCAGTGGGGCCACTTTGGTGACACATTTATAAATAATTTAATGGTGTATACATAGGTACTACAGGACGGTATTTTAAAAAACGATTATCTGAACATACAGCTGACTAAAAATTTTCATGTCAAAAAAGTACAACTTAATTAGTTGAGCATTTTATTCAAAAGGACCACATATCTGCATTTAATGATGCCAAAATAATAGCCAAAAATAACAACTACAGAAAGAGAATGTTTAATGAAATGATCTGTATAAAAAAGAACCCTAACAGTATAAATAAAAAGAACAGATATAGAAAATTTAAACAGCGCTTACTTTAACCACCTAAAAGGCACTCTTTAATACAATAAAAAAAAACTAATAATAAAAAATTAAAAAGATAAGATAATAGGATCACAAAAGTATCATACATTAGTACCATTTCAACCGCCAAATGGAGCATTTATCTTTATGTTGTACAATATA
This sequence comes from Rhamnusium bicolor, assembly GCA_029963845.1. Taxonomy (NCBI): domain Eukaryota; kingdom Metazoa; phylum Arthropoda; class Insecta; order Coleoptera; family Cerambycidae; genus Rhamnusium; species Rhamnusium bicolor. Next base: position 24,850 of record JANEYF010000342.1, on the reverse strand, counting down.
CATTTTAAGAAAAAGTTACACATACCTAACATGTTCCGTAATTGTTTTGAGAAAATGACACCAAATTTTAATTTACCCGTAAGTTTTTATATATTCTCTAACATTTTTTTATCATCCTGCATATCTTCTATATTTTTACATTTTACAAGTTCGAAATTTTTTAAAGTGCCTACACAGAGAGAAATCCCTTTGGAACATTTTGCACAATGTTGTGGAACAACGTCTTGTTGCATTTTTTTAAACAATTGTATAATTTCAAAGCACAACGTTATATAGTTTTATACATTTTAATTGTGTATAATTCTTGTACGTTTTATTTATCCAATATAAAGATTTAGTTATAATGAATTTGTTGGAAACTTCGACTAACAAATTGGCGACATTTAGAGTCAAATTTATTTATTTTTATTCAACAAGTTATAGCAAATTAGGCTTAATTTATTGTTAAGCGTGTCCCTAAACTATATATTTTGTTACCATTCTATTTACAGTTAGTTTTAAGTAACTGTTTAAAAGGTTTGCACAAATTGTGTAACATAAAGATGTGATTTTATAAACGGATACTGACAAATTTGTCAAAGTATGGGCCCCAACGTATTTATTTCCGTTAAACAATAATAGTAATCTATGCCTAATTTTATCAATGCCGCCCTCACAAACTGGGTAATTTAATAACATACTACTATTCACAATGAATTTGGCGATATTGTTATAAAATTTTGCATAATTGTTTCATTTGTTTCACATAAAGATAATCAATCTATACTGTTATTGGTTAAAAAATTGTAGAGGTCGCGCCCGCCACGCTAAGCATATAGGTAACGCGTGTCGCGAAATTACACAATCTGTGGATTTCTTATTTAGAAATTGTGGAAAACTAAAAACATACTCTCTTAAAAAACTATAAACATTGTGTCACTTAAGAGCACTATTTTTTGTAAATATGTTTTACAAGTGAAGAGGTTTAGATGCGAAAGTTTGTTTAGGAAACCTTCACAATATATTTAAAAATTTTACACAAATTGTAGAAACTAACTTAATCTGTTCAGAGATCTGTTCCACAAGTGGAATAAAATGATGTATTTTTATGCAACCATAATTCAAATTTGTAAAGAAATCAATTTATGTGATTTTTAAATTTGTACAAAAATTTCAAACAATGTTAATGCATAAACTGTACAAAATCATTGCTCCAAAAATGTATTATTTATTTGCACAAATTGTTCCTGTCACTTTTTAAAGACCAATTTGGAATACAATTTTCTACAATTGTGGTAAAATAGCACACACATTTTTCCCTGTGTACTCTCTTTTATATTTAATTTTAACATAAACAATGTATATATAAAAAAATCATATAATTTATATTATTATACACATTTACACTTTTCTTATGTCCTGAAAAAATTTTGCGAAACGTCGACAAGTTAAAAAAGAAAAAAATTTTGTTTAATTTTTATGATCCCTTAACCCACCTAAAAAATACATTTTACATTTTTATAATAATATTCACTGGATACTAATGTCCAAAAATAATAATCTCAGAAACAGAAAAATGTAGTTTATATCGAATCGAAAAATGATGATGATCTCAGCTAATTTCAGAATAACTCAGAAACTATCATTCTGATGATAAAACTAAAATTATTCACGTTTCAAAAATTAGACCAAGGAAGTAAAAAATTTGATCGACTCATTTTATAAGCAATGGCATAACATTTCTTGCTATAATATGGAGTCTGACCCTAAGAAACGTCAAAAATCAGTATGTAATTGTTATACTTTACCACGTTATTGCAAAAAATCAAACTTGATTGTTTTTTACCCAAATTTGTTAACAACCTGTATCTTTTAAGACATATTCATAGGAACTTTCTTGCTACTTACGTTTTTATTGAATTATAAAAAAAAATCTTCGATTTTATTCATCTAATATTAATAAATTTAAATTGTCAAGAAATGTAATGTATTTGCTAATTTAAGAGAGCATTTACCCCAAGATAAATCCACATTTGCATTATTAAATCTTTGTAGAAATGCCACTCCACATCTGTGGGGCCCTATCAAGTTCAAAGACCACATTCGAGATTATAATGCATCTCCTGGGTAGATATACTGCAAGCACAATTTTTGTTATGTAAAAACAATATTTCATTCTAATTATACATTACATACATATAGGAGGCAAAAAATTATATCAAAGAAGTTAAGAACTGGAAATTCTATTATATAATAATAACGTTCGTAGTGTTGTTTTAAATGTGCAACGTTAGAGTACATGCAAAAACAAACTACATTTTGCATACATGTTTCGATACTTGAAAAAATAGTGTGTAGTCACATTTTTTTAAACACCAACCCCTAGTGATGTAAAATTCTCGAGAATATATTTTTGGAGAACGTTCCCGAGAAAAAAAAAACGAGAATAAATGGGCACAGAGAATAAATAAAAAATATCAAACAATTGGATTTGAAAATGTATTATGATGATGGATATGGGGTCTACTTTAACAAAAGCATCATATTTTTTCTTGAACAGGACCATTAATGTTGAAAATTGTATAAGAATTCTGAAATTGCTCATTTTTTCTTTTTTTAGGGAATATTCTCAAAGTTCTCAATTGACGATGTTAAAAATACAAAAAAATTAACCACTATTTTAAACTTTTATTAAGAAAACAGTTACGAGATGATTAAAATATATTGTATATACATATATAGGGTTTTACTTTAAATTTTCCAACATGGAGGTCTTGCTTATCTTGCGAGTTGCGACATCGATTAAATTAGATAAATATTGCATGATATTCCTGCTAAGACCTTGAGGTCAACAGAACTTGATCATCTGATTTGGTTCTTCAGATATCTGGGAAAAATTTAAATATTTCTATTTCGTTTTTATCTTGTATGTTGCTTATTTGACATACAATCTTTATTCTGTAAAAACATACCTGAGGCAACTTTCTGTGTTCTATATGATTTTTATAAAATAAAAGTATTTCGTTCACTCAGAATCATCAAGATAAGCGAGATCTCTATGTTGGGAAAGTTATATATAAAATATATCATTAAAGTTAAAAGCACGGCCATGAACAAAACAAAATTAAATTCTTTTGTAACTTCTACATAACATAAAACATAATGCATCACATAACATTCAATTATCTTAAATTTCTTCATCGCTAAAACTTTCGCGATTTAGAATTTTTTTGTACTGTTTTTTTCATTTAAAAAATACGCTTTTCTTTCTGAACATTTTATATTACTTCAGATAGAACTTAACAACTTACATTGTTATTGTATACCACTTAATTCAACGCATTAATCACTAAACTCTAAGCCAATTAACCACACACTACACAACGCATTGGGTGACGAGATAGGCAACGGCGCGGCGCATCATATCAACAGCATGAATAACTAACATATTAAGTTGTAATTTGGTCGCGTGGCCAAATTACAACTCGAAATTTGGTGGCCTGGCCAAATTACAAACTCGAAATTTGGTTGCGTGGCCAAATTACAACTCGAACTTTGGTTGCGCGACCAAATTACAACTCGAAATTTGATCGCGTGACCAAATTACAACTCGAAATGTTTATTGAGTGGAGTAATAGTGAACTGGTATTGTACGACGCACAAAACATGTGCAGAGTTGCACCGTCGCCGGTGGCACTTATACCCAATTTTCCTCCAACATTCGTGAAGCAGGAATTTTAAAAGCGAGAACGGTCGCGAATTTTAGAGAATATTGGGAAATATTCGCGAATTTACCAGAAACTTGGAGAATTTTGAAGAGTACATTCGCGCACTTTCACAAGAATTTTTTCTAATATGCTCAATATGCTCAAGGGTAGGGTAACGTGCACGAATATACGGAACATTCCTTTGAACAGGAATAAGAACGTTCCTTAGCCTTGCATCACTACCTCCAGCATTAATGAAGCGAGAATTTTAAAAGCGAGAACATTCGCGAATTTTAGATAATATTTAGGAATATTCGCGATTTTGCTAGAGAGATTGAGAATTTTGAAGAGAACGATCATGCACTTTCACGAGAATATTCTCCAATATGCTCCAACGGCGGTTCGTGGGTCAAGAGATAGGGAGGTCAATTAGAAAAGTTTACTGTATTACCTACCTTTTAAAGTGATTTAAATTCCAAGTCGATCCTCCGGTCTTTTTTGAGATGCAAAGTGGTCAATTACTTTTTTCATTAAAGTCTTTTATCTTCTTTATTAATGCCCTTTCTATGGTAAACATAGCTAAAGAAGATAACCTTTCCTGACCCATGGTATTTCTTAAAAATATCTTTATTCTTTTTTAAGGTGGAAAAACAACGTTCACTTTCGACGGTAGTAATTGGGAGAGTACACAAGATTTTTAACAGTTTGACACTTTCAGAAAAAGTATTGCACAAATTATTGTTAATAAGAAGCTGTAACAAAGCAACTGCACCTTCACCATTGGAAAAATTTTCTCGGCTATATAATACTAATTCAGTTTTAAATTTCAAATGATTTATGACTGGATACTCCGTTTTAACTAATTTAAACATATCTTGAGGAAAGCTTTTTTTATAATCTTTAAATCGATCTGCGTGGAATAACTGAGACACTGCTAAATGATTACTGAAGCCAAACCTGGTTTTGATCTCAGATGTAATAATATCACAAACTTCTAATGAAATTCTCCTTTTTGATTCTTCCGTTTTACATCTCTGGGCAGACTGCATGGATGTCTCCTCCAAATAGTTATTCATAATTTTATTTCTGATGTCTTCAATTTTACTATTAAAAACGCCAATACACTTATTTACTGTTATGACATCGATATTACATTTTTGTAACTGATTGAACAATATATCACAATGAGGCATAACTAAATGAAAAAAATTTAACCAGTAAAGAAAATGTTCATTTTGTAAGTAGTTTCTTAAACCAATAGCTTGGTTTAGAGTGTTGTTTTCTGATTCATTATCAATGATTTTTTCTAAACAATCTAATAATTCTGTTCGATAGGTATAAACAGTCTCTATGCACTTTGTATTAAAATTCCATCGTGTTGAAGCCGCTTTAGGTAATCTCACCTTAACAACATTATCTAACACGGCTGTTTTTTTTTGGCGATTTTCCAAAGAATGAAGAAAAGCTATGTAAATTAGCAAAAAAAAATGTTTATGCTTTTATCCTGAATTGATGCTTTTTGTAAAATTAAATTTAGTTGATGAGCATAACAATGAATAAAATTTGCTGAAGGATAACTTTTTTTAATTAAAAATACCTACTAACTTCTTTTTTCTTATCAAGAGATGTTTGCTTTATCGTCATATTAGGTTTTGGACGGCCACCACCTTTGAACTTCACTCAGTCTTCATAACCCAACTTATGTCCATCTTTCAGTTTTAATATATTTTGTACAACACTCATATTTAATAGTAAACACCAAAAACACTGTTTTACTTAATTTCACGACAAGGAGAGATTTACTAATAAAATGTCACAAATAAAAACATTAAAAACAACGCGACAGAATTTATCGGCCAACACGTACCTAGTCAGCATTAAGACTGCTGACTGGCGATTGCACTACTAAACTTCGTGCGTTACCGTGTCAGGGTTGTCAGGGACATTGTCCCCGCCAGTGTTTTCTGTCTCTTTTGCTTTCTGACGATTCGCGCATAAGTCTATTTCACTTTAATTCGTTGTAAATTCGGTCCGTAGTTAGCTTTGAGGACACGTTGTGGATTGACCCAAGATTTTTAAATTCTATAAATGAATAATGTAATGACCTAGATATTTGAATAGTATTGTGCATAGAATGAACTAGAAACTTTAATATATTTTTTTAAGAATATTAAAAATATATATATTATATATTTTTAAACCTCAGAAAATGAATAGCTCTATTTTTTTATTTGTATGTGGGAGGTCATTGACCAAATGACCCTATAGAAGAACCGCCAGTGATATGCTCAAGAAACATTTGAGCACGAATGTAGAGTAACGTTCGCGAAAATACGTTCTCTGAGCACGAACGAGAACGTTCCTTAGTTTGCATCACTACCAACCCCTAACTGTTATTGGCTATACAATCTAGCGACATCTTAACAAATATGTTTTAAGTCAGTATAACAATATTAATGGCTTCGGCAGTAATACTGGTTTAAACTAATACTTTTTTAAAGGTACCATATGTTTTAAAACAAAAAACAAACAATTCGTAAGTAGAAATCACAATGTCTGGTGTGGCCTAGTAATGGGAGGATTACAGGCACAGTTTTCATATGAACTAGTTTGCCGATATTAATACATTGCCCTACCTTACATTTGGATGATTTGATAAATATTCTATTCTCTATGTATTCAAGTATCTTGTCAAGTTATTCACAAAATATGTCGATTTGATTAATACCGACTGGTATTACTATGAGCTCGTAAAATTGTGAAAGTACAAAATGTCTCCTAGTAGTAAAGTAATAAGACCTTTCGCAAGCAAAGCGGCATGGCATAGCTTTAATATGTGCAATGATTGACAACTTACGACCCAATTTTAAGTACGATTCTTATAATTTATTTAACATTACCAGTTTTTTATAATATATTTTTATACTATTCTTACAATTCTCGTAGAAAAAAATGTTATGTTAAAAAACTGTATTGGGTTATCGTAATACCATTTACAGCAGTAATATAGGGTCCTTCCAAATGAGGTGTTCAATTAAAATTTTAGTTTTTGCAGAACTATTTGAGATATTGTAACAAAACAAGCGGCATCTTGTTAAGAAATAATGGGGAAAAATCGGCAGGAAAACGTCAAACAGTGCGTATGCCAGAAATATTAAGAAGCCCTTTATGATCAGTTTCACAACATTCTCAGGCACTCAATATATCCGAGGCTGTCGCAGTTTACACAAAAAAAAATTCGCCTCTATAAATATCTAATGATTCAAAAAGTTATCACCAAGCGAACGTCTTCTTTTAAGCAGCAGAAAGGAACAGATTTTAGAAGACTACGCCGATTTTCTTAACCACTTTATTCTGAATCACGAGGCACATGTTTACCTTAACGTTTATATAGTCAAGAAAACCTACTGGGTAGTCAAGAAAACCTATTGGGCACTACAACACTCCACTATCAAAAAATTACTGTTCGGCGTGAAGTTTCTTCATCTCGCATTTTTGGCCCACGCCTCTTTGACTTTTCAAAGAGTAAATATTCTTCGCAAGAATATATAAACATGTTACAAAATATTCTAGACAATGTGTTGAACGACTTTGGTAATTTGTGTAACGGATAAGATAGAGCAACAATGGCAGTCTTGTGGCAAATTTTACCTCATTGGCTTGTTTCAAGATTAGGGGACATAAATTGGCTAGAGAGATCCCCTGACGTTAAGACTTGTATTCATTTCTTGTGAAGATACTGAAAGTCTAAAGATTATACTAGACGACCAGAAACATCAGACCCTTTAGTAAATAACATTCGAGTTGAAATCGCTGTAACCCAATGGAATGTTAGAACAGTCATACAGAACGAAAGATTACAGATTTGTCAACAAAATCAAGGACGTCCCCTTAAAGAATTATTTTTTTAAGTCCTAATTTAATTTTTAGTGTTTACTCATTATAAATTTTTAAGCCACCTTATTGATTTTGATTATGTAAACGTCTGAAATTACGATTTTGGGAGAGCTTCAGTTTGGACTGTATAAATAAATCCACAGGACGTGGAGAGTAATGAAGAAATAATAATTAATAAAATGCGAGGTATTGGAAAGGCTTTGACCTACCTTTTCTTATTGTCAGCCTGCGATCTGGATGAATTAGCAATAGGGTCGGTGTCACTTTTCCAGAGAATATGCACCTTTTTTGTTACTATTAAATGAGTTTTGGATTTTACGCACTTTTTTTTGGATTATTAGACGAGTTTTAGATTTTAGTCAGCGTACCACTTGTCACAGGAGCTGGCCGAGTAATCCCACCGTGACACAGTGGTCCAGAATCAGAAAGAAGTTGACAAAAATCTGATTATTGTCTTAATAATAAGTCCGGAATAACGTACATAACAGTTATCACTACTAAAACCTATATCTGTTGCACTTGATAGGCTTCAAAGAAACGATGCAATTTTATCAGACGTCGTAGAATAATTTAAAATTCTTGAGTCGCATTTTGACGAAACTGAAATTAACTTAAGGCAAATGCAAACATTTAGATACCGGTACGGTCAGTGTATCACATCATACCATTTGCTAGCCTTCATTCTAGACCCTACGAAAACAAAGCATAAATTAACAGAAAGCGAAAAGAATCGTGCTTTAGAAGCCGCTAATGAATTATATCCCGAAAGTGGTTTACTATCACTGATTATTAAATTTCTGGCAAAATCTGAGCATTTTGCCGATATTATGTTTCACGAAGAAATTCTTAAAAACACAAAACCCTTGGACTGGTGGAAATCCCAAAGAAATATTGATATTATTGACAAATTATTCCCGATTATCAAGCAACTATTTTCTGCTGCAGCTAGTTCAGCCTCGGTTGAGAGAATATTTTCGACATTCTAAGATTCGCAATCGTTTAGGGACCGAAAAAGCAGCTAAATTAGTTTTTTGTACAAACTTTACAATAATTAAAATGAACTTAATTTAAAATTTTTGTTTTGGAGTAAATCATGTTTTATTTTCTTTTAGAGTTGGTCCTGTTTAATTTGTTTACTTTATGTTTCTGCTTTTAAGTAGGCACCTAATTTATAATGTACATTTAATAAGGTAACTTTTGTTTTATATGTGTAACTGTTCTTTTCTTCTTTTTATTTGATTTCTTTTTCAGTTTAATTTGTATCTAGCTTTTAAATAAACTATACTTTTTATTTGAATTTTCGGAAGTTTAATTTACTGGCTTTACACAACTTGATTTAAATCATGATTTAAATTTAAAAAATCAGTTGATTTAAATCATGATTTAAATCACGATTTAAATCAAATTGATTTAAATCGTCACAACCCTAGTCAACAATTAGTTAAAGACCTTTATATTATGGAATCTTACACTATAATCATTGTATTGATTTAAGATTGTTTTAGTGTAATAATTTGGGACATGCAATATTATGTTTTTTGGGCCTCTAATTGGCTACCAATGACGTCACCGTGATGCTTTCAGCTTTGATTGGCTAAAGACTGATTAGGCACTCCTTGTTAGTTTATTCTTCTTGATACAAATTTACCATTTGCTGCGTCATTTTACTTTTACCAAATGACATAAGTTGTTTGACAGTATGAAAACAAAAATTCAGTCTTCTTGATGACATAATTTTTAAATTATTTTAAATGTTTGTTAGGCAATGAATTATAGCAACTTTAATTTGCACCATTCAATTACGATCACGATGTATTTCAGACTTCCCGGGTAAAGTGGCTTTTCGTGTCCTGTGGATGAATTCGAACCTCCTTAATTTATATGAAGTTATCTTTAAACAAATGAGTGAAATTAGTCATCTTTGCCAACTAACGACTGTTAATTATGTTAAATTATACAACACTGATTAAAATTTGTCAGTTACATAACCTATTTATCTTGAAATATTATGAAATTAAGATCTTTCTTTGTTATTCAAAGTAATTAATTAATTCAATTTATTAATTACATGATCACGATATGTTGAAAATTAACGGGAAGTTGTCAAACACTCCTAATTAAGTTGTATCTTAATATTTTATTGTGTAATGTCAGCCAACATAACTGATACAAGCTAAAGGGTTCAAGAAAGCGCACTGCCGTTATTGCGATATAATTCCAATAACTTATTTAGTATTCCAGTCCTATCAAGTCTGAGATCCTTGAGACCAAGTTGTGTTATGCACTGACAAACAGGAAACACGTGGCGTCCGCTGAAACTTTTCAACCTGTTTTGTGAAGATAAAGGTACAATTTTACTTACTATTTGCAAACAATATAAACTTCTTAGAAAGAAATTGTTGTTTCAACGAGTTGGTGTTTAGCCACAGCGAGAGGAACGATTAACGGGCTTTCATTAATGTAAAGCGGAACTTGGACTTATGGCTGCATGTTAATATCGTTAGTATTGGACATCGTCGATACAAAATTTCGTTCCCAGATACGGCTTGAGAATACACCTATATGTTGTTCATAGGTAATATCCATTTTTTTTTGACTGGGAATAAAAATACATAGTGTCATATACAGGTTGCTAAATTACATGTAAATCTTTGAACCACCTATTTTTTGCTTATAAATAAGGCGAAAAGTTTCTGTAGATATAAATGTCTATAATCGCTTCCTAAGTGCACGTTTATATTGGAGCGGCGCGATAAGTCACGACAAAGACCACGCGCCTAGCCACGATTATTCTAGTCAGCCACACACGGAGAGCGCTTGATTGAAGTGTCCGTTCAAAAATCGCGCGCAATAGCGTTGATCAGTGAAGTGTCACGACCACCGCAATAGTTTTTTTTGACTTTTACTTTTAATAAATATAAATAACATATAAATGGATACACTTTATAAATGGTTTAAACTGCAAAACAGCTACCTAACTCCATTTTTCCCATACAAACTTGAAACTTAAGGATTTCTTTAAATTGACCTGTACATAAAACAGCTATAGTTCGATGATACATAATATCTACGAAAATTATGTAACTTCAGCTATATCTTGTAAGACTGGTATTTGAAATTTTTAGATTTCTAAAATGCCACACGCCATTTCAAACCTGCCTGATATGGGACAATTCTAGCACACTAACAAACACTTTTCAACGTGAGACTACAAACTGCCTGCTAAACTCACGCGAAAGTTTTGGCCGTTTGTGGGGACGGACGTACCTGACGCGTTCCGTTCCAGTTCAGAGCTACGGAACGCCCCATGATTTACGCACGATCCTAAGTATTCTTGTGTGGCTGGCTAATGCATACACTCTTATCAGTAGAGTTGACAAAAATGCCCCGCAGGGCATAGGCGTACGCATCATAATAAGTGTAATAAAAGAAGTTAATTAGTAATAAAAGCAATAAACTGTTACAATTTATAACAATGTATGCACAACTGACCCACTTAACGAGTTTGGTTATCACAAACTGGAAAAGATCTGTAAAAACTTTGCAGCATCATGTATGTTTCTAAGGTTGTCTCCGAAAGTAATGTTCGATGTGGTGAAAAAAATATGCTTATATTTTGAGAACTACAGTTCGACATCTATTGATGTAATACAAGCATACTTAAAATAGTCCTTGAACTCACTTATCGGATCTGCAGATGCACCATCAGTACCATCACAAATTTGCCTTAATCTGGTAAAACCGGTGTCTTGCTTTTTTAACACACATGCGAACTTTTCTCCAACAGGCTAATTTTTTGCGTCACCTATAGAGTGTAGCAGTCGATTTACTTCGTCCACTATTTGTAGTGACTCCGCTAACGACAAAGCACTGTTTTGTATACCGTCATGGAGGAGGAGGAGAAACGGACCAAATATCGTGATCTCCGGTACGAGCTCCAAGTGCTGGCCACTCAGTCAAAATGGTCGTCCTAATAATTAGTGTACTCGGAGGGATATAGCATACGCTGCTCTCGGAACTGAAAACCATACCGGCCTGCCAAAAATCAGTCGAGTGGCTGGCAGGCCAAATACAGAAGGCGGTCATTCTGGGGTCTCTCCGTCTGTTTAGGGCACACGATTCTGGTGTCTACAGTCACAAACCCTGCGGGATGTGGGGAGTGGCTGTAGTTGATGCGCCGGTGCGACTCCCTTGAGGCGTCGGAGGTCACGGGAGGACTGTCCGGCATCAGATATTCCGAAAAATAATAATACATAATTGATTTTACTAAAGGAAAATCTAAGAGACGAAGCTTAGCTTTAGAGCTACTTTACCACTGACATTAATTAAATTATTATGAATAAACGACAACGACAGTACAATGGCGAAGGTCGAATTTTGGCACGCTGTATAACTTACCCATCCATACATAGAAACGTTTCCACATTTTTTTTTAAATTTATTCTAAAAATTTTGCATCTTGTAACTTTATTAAAATATTATGTAGGTATAAGTATGTACATATATTGTAAATCTATTTTTGCCCTGGTATATGTGCAAAATACGGAGTTGGAAACAATATCTTTTTCAAATTTCTTTCTCCATTTCTCGACGAATTCTCACAAAATAATACTTTTTTAAATCAATTATTTCATCTTGGATCACATTTCGTCCCTCTAAACACGTAGTGACATCTCAGTTTTTCTGATTTTTTAGGAGAAGCATTTATTTAAAGTTTTAGAGTGATCTTGTCTTTTAGGGTAATAGCTGGAGCAATTAGTGTAATTTTTTCTTTGTAGACAAATGCTTGTGGCATAATCAATTGATGTGAGCGCATGGCGGCTGTCTCTCATATTATGAAAAAACTTATGTTAAATGAGATACGTCAGTTTGTAAAATGTGTTTTTTTATTTCAGGATACAAAAGACCACTTACGGCATGTGGATAATTTTCAATTAAGTACAAAAAAAAATGTTTTGATTCGAATAAAAACCTTTATTTGTAAAAACATAACATAAACTACATAATAGAAATCCAACAAAGTTACTGAATATTCAAAATGAATAAAAAATAGAGGAAAAGGAAATCTATTCAAAAAATAACTCGATCATCACCATCGCTATGATGTGGAAGAGACTTATAAAAATGTTTGTATTCGGTTACTTTGAAAATTGGGGTTTTTCCTTGAGATAGAGCCATCAAGTACTTTTTTTTTTTGTTATCTTGTTTTGGTTCTTTATTGAGACAATGTAGTGTAGCTGTCGACATACGCCTATTCGAGATGAACAAAATTCATTACAATTGCGATACGTCAAGCAAGTAATAGAAAATACTGCTGTTTTGGGTTACGCCTATACATAATATCGATGGAGAATGTAAAGTTTAGTCAGTACGTAGAGTATCTCAATTTTGCATTTTTTGAGATACGCCACTACGTGTTTAGAGGGACGATTTGCAACAAATAACAAGGCAAAAAAGGTTTTTGTTGTAATAATTAATATTCGGAATTTTATTTCATTTTTCGAAACGTCTTAATTGCGTACTTTGTTTACGTTATTAAAGTCAAAAAATAATTACTTTAAGTATCTGAATTGTAACATTAATACAATGTCAATAGATAATTATTATTACATAATTATACATTGTTTAATAATAATTATTCCCATACATGAAAAATTATATAATTTCCATGTAACGGAAAAGAGCTTTTGTCGTGTTTTTAAAATTTGATTTAATTCAGTGATAAAAATTGTTATTTTTTTTATATATATCACTTATCAGATCAACCACGAAGCGATATTTAATTCAAATCGTTCCAGCCGATTATGAGATCAAGTGAGTTACCAGGTTAACGAAAAAGTGAGAACAACACATAATCTGATATTTTACAAGCTATTGATTTCAAAATATTATAAGACTTAAATTAATTTAGAAAAAAAGCAAATTAAAGGCGTTATTTAATTTAAAGGAATTAATTAGTTAAACAATTATTACTCGACTTACACAGTAACAGTTGTCTTAATAACTTTGTAACTAAAATCAGACAAATAAGATAATCGGTGAAAACACGAAAACAAAAGCATGAGAAGGCGATCATTCACCTCTCAGACCAAAATGTCTTCGGCATGATTCAGATTCTATTAATTATTTAACTCATACCTATAGCAAACACGATGCAATTGAAATGCATCTCTACCACGTAAATGTCATTCAGAATGCTGAAGTCATTCACAATCAAGTGCATTTGCATAGAACTACGTGATGTACAGACAAATAAGTTTTTCTTTCACAACTTTTTTTCCAGATTCTTCTGTTCATACAATTCATACTTCTCTTGAATCTTTTGGTTCAGCATTTCCATACATAAAATCACATTACCTTTATCTCTCGGCGTTTTATTTATCGTTTTTTGAAAGTGATATTATCTTTATATGTATTAAATATGTACGCAGAGGAGACCAAGAAGGATGTAATATATAATGTAACACTCATTTGTGATGAAAGCACCTAAATCTATAAAATTTTTCATTAAATATATCTGCCAAATTTATTTACTTATAAGCACATTACAGGTCTGTAAATTATATTTTTACAAATTCAGTCGAACTTCTATAACTCGAACTTCTAATGTATATCTCAGAATTCTCGATAACCCGAATATATTTCTGAGTCGAATATATTTCTGGGTCTTTGATATATATATTTCGTTTTAGAAGTGGTTTCTTTCATTCAAATTTTCTCTAACTTGAACAGTCTCGAGGGGATTTAGGAGGTTCGAATTAAAAAAAGTTCGACTGTAAATTATAATGGGCACTTCGGCACTTCTATCTATCTACAATCAAGAGTAACGCTGTGGCAGCGTGGCCATTCGCACAGTGCCACTAGGCACTTTCCATAACTGTTTTTATTTTTCTATCCGATAGTATTTAAAAACCTAAGCTCTCTAATTTTTTTCAATTTTTTTGAACCTCATAAGGGATAGAAAAATTAACAAAATTTTGAATTGTGGTCTTCTGCCATCATCCGACAAGTTTGATGTCAAAACACAAGCAGATAATTAAATCGAAAAGCGTGCACCTAGTTATAACGTATTGTTTCGTTGAGAAACTTTAAGATGTTATATTAAAACCGAGTTTAGAATCACGTAAATTTTTCGTACCTACTCAAATGGACACGTGCAATCTATGAGACTGGAACCACAATTGGTACTTTTAGGAACCGATAAAAACGAAATTCTGACAACATTTCTTAAAATTCGACATATAGTAAACTAAAAGACTTATTCTTCTTCACTAATACATTGACACATATTTTCAGAAAATATGACAAAAGAGGAGTTGGCGCAGCTGATATAAAAATCTAGAAAATGAGGTATATCCTTTATTTGAAACGCAGAACATTAGAACAATACTTGAAAAAAAATTTCAACAATTAGGACAGAATATGAAAGAAATATCATTTTTGTTGAAAAAACATAAAATGGCGAACCCGCCATATCGATTTACAGTGCACAATACGATAACGTAAGCAGACACGTGCCGTCTAGCAGATTGTGTCGATCTGATTATAGTTAATATTTAAACAATTAACAATACAACTGTGCTGCAAATCGAGTAGGAGATAGAAGTCCAGTAACATGAGGATTAGGTATATTAACATATTTGAGGGCAGTTCTGTTTGGAATTACTAGAAAATTTATAAACGTAATAAACGTATAAAAGTAGTCTCCGGTTAAGGGTTGACAAAACACGATGCATTTTTGATTTATATGTGTCAGAAACCACTAACAAATGCCAGAAAAATTTATTAGTACCTACCGCCTTGAGAGTTAAATTCAGTTCTCAAATAGGTTAAGTTGGAAAACACGTATATTTACGTTTTGCACTATGTAAACTAATAAAGTCTTGAAAAAGTTTGATACAATACAAAAATAAATGTGCAAATTCGAGATATTTCTACACTTATTCTTCTTCTTCAATCATCAAAACACAGTGACATAAACATAGGCAGTATGACAACGCCGAGCCGGAAATATAATAGAAGAGAGCATTATTTCACTGACTGTTTAACTGGCGGCAATTAAGAATAATTCTGAAATTTTACATATATTTCTTTTTGAAATGCTGCAAACGTTGCAATTTAAAACCAGAGGCAGACAGACAACCCATAGTTGGTCAGCAAATTCATTTTCCGTGCGGTCAACAATGCACTGCCTTTCAGTCTTTAATGTACTTTCATATTTTAATAAAATAATACACAATGTACAATAAATAGATGAATATAAGTCAAAAACTACTAAATAGCAGAAAATTAGATATACCAAAAGGAATATTTCTCACGGTCCAGAATCTATAAAAGGCAGTCCAAACTGATAGTGACTTTCGTGAACTTTGCATTTTGTAATAATATCACAGATCGTGCTATTTGATGATCGGATGTTTATGTTGTGTCGATTATAAAAAAGTATAATTAAAGATATATCACGAGTTTCAGAAAAAAAGCTTGTTAAGGAGATGGGATCCGCATGAACACAGATTTATCTGCGTCTTGACCGTGACTTTTAAAGTTTCTTTAAATTAAAATTAACACTTATCTACTGTATAACTAATAAAATAAATTATCTTTAAAATTATTCTCATACCACACTTGAATAATAAGCATTTTTATTTGTGTGACAAACTGAAGATTATTACATGTTTAAAAAAATTGGAAAATAACAAATTTTGGAAACAAAACAAGTCCAAACCGTTAATAAAGCGAATATATCGTATTTCGCAAAACAGAATCGTACTACAACGGTAAATGAAGAAGAACCGATTGTACGTTATAGATAGAGTTCGGATACGTGCGAGTCATTCCAGTATCGTCTTCAGGAATCTTGATAGGAAATGCAAGTTTATGTTATGTGAATTTGTTTACATTGTATAAATTTTTATATGACCATATAAAAAACTAATTCTCTAATATCCTCTACAAAATCATATACCTACCCTACCACCTACCTAATGGAAACTTTGAATTAATATTTGCATTAATCTCGCAAAGCCAGCATCGTACTACTTCAGAAACTTTGCCATTTAAAAGAGTCGTACTACAATTGGATGCTACAGGAGTAGTTGCTATTGCAAATTCTCAACAAGCTATTGTCGATCCCAGTGTCCAAAAGATTTAGAATTTATACGTTCAAGCTTTTCACGACTGCCTCTCGTTATAGAACAACCAGAAAGTCGGCCAAAACCAGGAGAATTTTTCATAATCGATGCGATGAATGACCTTCAATAATATATATATATATATATATATATATATATATATATATATATATATATATATATATATATATATATATATATATATATATATATATATATATATATACATATATATATATATACATATATATATATATATACATATATATATATATATATATATATATATATATACATATATATATATATATATATATATATATATATATACATATATATATATACATATATATATATATATATATATATATATATATATATATATATATATATATATATATATATATATATATATATATATATATATATATATATATATATATATATATATATATATATATATATATATATATATATATATATATACATATATATATATATATATATATATATATATATATATATATATATATATATATATATATATATATATATATATATATATATATACATATATATATATATATATATATATATATATATATATATATATATATATATATATATATATATATATATATATATATATATATATATATATATATATATATACATATATATATATATATATATATATATATATATATATATATATATATATATATATATATATATATATATATATATATATATATATATATATATATATATATACATATATATATATATATATATATATATATATATATATATATATATATATATATATATATATATATATATATATATATATATACATATATATATATATATATACATATATATATATACATATATATATATATATATACATATATATATATATATATATATATATATATATATATATATATATATATATATATATATATATATATATATATATATATATATATATATATATATATATATATATATATATATATATATATATATATATATATATATATATATATATATATATATATATATATATATATATATATATATATATATATATATATATACATATATATATATATATATATATATATATACATATATATATATATATATATATATACATATATATATATATATATATATATATATATATATATATATATATATACATATATATATATATATATATATATATATATATATATATATATATATATATATATACATATATATATATATATATATATATATATATATATATATATATATATATATATATATATATATATATATATATATATATACATATATATATATATATATATATATATATATATATATATATATATATATATATATATATATATATATATATATATATATATATATATATATATATATATATATATATATATATATATATATATATATATATACATATATATATATATATATATATATATATATATATATATATATATATATATATATATATATATATATATATATATATATATATATATATATATATATATATATATATATATATATATATATATATATATATATATATCAATTCTGAAAGACATCGCTGAACACGTAAACAAAAAACTAGAAATTATTTTACACAACAACTCTGGTTTTATCAAAGTACATCGATTAGTACACCTATTACAGGGCAAAGAAGTGGATTGTTTAGGACCTCAAATAAATATATCTTATGAATGTTCCCCTATTTTAAAAATGAGCCAATACCATCTGTCGAGATAGAATGTTCATTTTCAACATAAAGATTCATGGACTCTGATATCCGAACTCTAGTTATAAGTCGCATCCAGACTGCGCGAACAGTCTCGCGAGGCGATTGTTCTAGCAGTGTGGACATGCCTCGCGGGATGCCACCACCGAAGCTGTCTCATTCTGAGTCGAGCATTGTCGGTTTTCGTCCGTACTCAAAGGCGCCTCAGTTAACTCGTGATCTTGACTCTGAAAGTGTGTTCGCTGATTTGTCTAAGCCACTCAGCATGCTTTGCGAGGCTGCCTCACTGTACATTTTAAAAAGCTGCGACGCTGCTCGCCCAGTCGGCACGCGGCTATAGGTAAAAACATTCAACAATGTTGGGTATTCCTGTAAAGCGTTTTTGCCTCGCCCCACCTTCGGTTAGATCACATGACTAGAGAGAAAGCATGTGCAGAAAGGCAGTTATGATTAAAAACATAAATTTTTTTAAATTTTAATCATGGCAATAAATGAAAAACTAACTATAAGTTAAATTATCTGTAAACATCGAAAACCGAAATAGAACTGCGTGAAAATATAACAAAATAATTGTCAATTATTTAAAGTCCTTTCATCATTACATTATTTTTTAAATCACCACAGCAATATATTGAAACCAGGGCGTTACATTTAAATTGTTCTAATTGTCGAACTTATTTATCTGTAACACTGATAATTTGCAACTTAAATCCAGACCACGGCCACGAGCACTCACACAATTCAAGATTCCAGGAAACAGATTTATTTTTAGAAAAATAAAACGTAACAGTAAGCGCCATTTTCACTTTTTTTTAAATTATAATCTAAATTCTTGCGACAGAATTATTGGAGCAAAACTGCTGAAATATCTCAAAATATATCTTAAACAGTTCCTATAAAAACAATAACTAATTCTGAGTTTTCATGATTTGTTCCTGAATATTTCTAACAGGCGCAATTACTAGTGCAAAAAATCATTGTTTTAGCATCTTCATAGATTATTTAAATTTTTATTACAGACACCTATTTAAATTTTTTATTACAGACGTCTAAATTGTTATTTAATAAACGGCATGCTCTTTGCTACACTGCAGTTATAATTATTTACAATGCTGAAAATAAAGGACATCCGGAGACCTGGAGTACTTGTATATTCTTAGGAAAAATTAAAAAAGATATTATATTATGCACAAAATTTGCAAACTACATTTTATAATGTACTAGGCAATAAATCTGTTTTTTTTATAAAAATAGGAACAAAAAATTAAAAGTTTTTATCGGGTAATTGGACGCTTTGCAGCTTTAGAAAACAATTATTTACTGACCGTCACCTTGACGAGGATGTTAATTATTGTCGAGTATCCAATAGCAATGCGAATGTATAGATAAGATACAGGCCTAGGCTATGACGTTTACGCCCACTGCCCCATGTTCAATAAACTCTAAATATGTAGTAGTTATAAAACATCTAACTCTTAGATATATAAACAGTGCAAAATTAAAGACAATGGAGGTTAACTTTTTTAAAATCTTTTTGTCAACTCCTTTAGAGGATAAAGTGAACTTGTGGATTAGTGATTTCCTGGAACTGTAATTTAATGGCACAACATTATATTTCACCAAAAAAAGTGTTTTCGTGCAACGTCAAAGCAAACATTAATAGACACATTTTCTCAGATAGCCATAAAAAGTGTGTGGTGATATTACAGATAATCCACTATTTACACAATTTTTGTAAAAGTATATTAGTGGGCAGTATAGCATTGTTTAAGTGCCATCGGAAACGGCCCAACACTAAGAAAAAAATATTTATTCACAGATGTGACAGTATTAAACAAGAAATTTATTCTGAGCTGAATAACAAATACGTCTGGGTTAGCGTGGATGCTTGCGGCTGAAAAATGGCCAATTAAAACATCTGCGGGGAAATTGTGAATACCAGAATGAACACACAAAATACTAAGGTGAGGTATATTAAAAGTATGCATGTCGATATTTACACTTACAAAATATAGATCCCCAAGCCGACCTGTCCTTTTGTCGGAAAAACAAAATCCTGACCTGCCTTTTCGTCGGGAATACCAAATTCTCCGATGTATTGTAATAGTAACAAATAATAAAACATTTTCAACCCATGTTGATAAAGTACGTTAAAGTGCACACAGCCCATAGAATACCTATAAAATGCTTCAATGACACTACTTTACATGATATATACATACATACATATTTACATACATTTACCGATCCCCAAAATTTACCTTGAATTACTTTATGCACATATTAGTACAAAAAAAATACAATACAGATTTTGTCACCCATATAATGATGCAACAAAATTTGCTCATAACACATTTGCAATGTAAAAAATTTAAAAAACCTTGAATTGGTTAATTTAAATCAGGGTAACATGCTCATTTACATCATGTAAATGTGCATCCGCTAATAGGGAGATAAACTTAATGGATGTGTTTCTCTCGAGATAAATCGTTGTCAGTACGACTAATTTGCATAAATTTGATCGATCACTGTTAAAAATCGTTCTAATTCTAGATATGGCGATCATGTATCTGATTTCTATTTCTTCTATATACAACTTATACAACAGATAAAAAACTAATCACAGAATGTTGAATCTAGGAACAGTTTCTAATTTCTATAATAAATAATTTATCAACGAGGAAATAAAACTGACAACAAGTCGCTAGAGGCACTGTAGAAATTGGTATTAATTCAGTTACAAAATTCTCTATTGGAAAATAAAAAATACTTATAGGGTACCTTCGAGTAATTTCGACAATTTCGTGTTCAATTTTATCAGTTTTGTAACAAGCCTTGTGCTAAATTTTAGTAACTGTATTTTCTGTACAAAAAAAATATATTTGCAGTCAGATATGTGGCCTAAACTTTCTTTATTTTAAATCAATATTTACTTTATATTCAAACGGGTTTTAAATGTAGCTACCTTTTAAAAACAATAAAATATGACACCACATTACATGACATTGTCTTGATATACTTAAACAAACATAGGGTATATATTTACTATGAGCGCTCCACAGGGTCCTGCGTTGGGTCCTGTTGATTACCATCAATCAGAGATTTTCCGATGTATGCAGACATCTTTGTCATAATTTCTAACCCCATCAGAAAATATTTTGTAGCGTAACTGTAATGAATTTTAAGTTCTTTAAATAATTGATTTTTCCATAACACGTTTATTTCAATGTCAAAAATACTCATCTCTAGATATTACAGCGACCAAGAATAAATTACTAATTTAAATATTAACATAAACAGTACCACTATTTTTAATTCTGAGAAGAGTAATGAATTTTAGGAGTATATTTGAATGACACCCTAACTTGGGCATATCATTGCGAGGTTTTGATATCCAAAATTGTATCAATAATATACTTATTCAGAAATAGTAAGTATTTTTACGTAGAGATAAACATATTAAGTTACATGTGCTCAATTTGATGTACGCTTAATGTATGGTATCTGTAATCTGTATTGCTGTTTATTGCTTAAGGTATGGCGTCTGTATTGCTGTCTACATTGTCGAGTATTACGCAGATTAATGTTATACTTGTTACCGGCGTAACTTACCCATTGATGCTATTATACTGATTAGTAAAATTCTGGCAACATCAATCACCAAATACGTACCGGCAAAAATTACCGGGGTATCCGATTGGTTTCAATATCTACTACTTATTTCCTGGAATGCGTTTTGATTATTTTGTCAGGTAATGAAGAATTGTTCCATCAGTTTTTTTTCAAATATCATTTGTACATAAATGCTGAAAAATTGGCATTCACTTAAAACATAAATTTCGAGACAAATTTAAATCCGTTCCCTTTTTGCAATTCAATACAAATTGTGTCAACTGATTGACGATCCGATATATGCGAGTTGCGGCGACAAAATTCGCTCGTACAATTAACATGTGTGTGCATTACGTATAGCAAAATTATTCTCCAACATGATATTTACTGTCATGCGTAATAGTTGTTTGATCCTTAGTGACGAACGCCAGTGGTCTTTTGCATTCATAGCAAAACAAGAAAGTCAGCCAGATTGCTTCGCAACGTGCAATTTGGATAATAATACACCTGGTGTGAGGTTAAAACTCGGACCACAGAAAAAAAACAACTGCTGAAGGTGCAGCGTACGTATAGTACATACAGCAGGTGTTACATAGACGTATTCGCAAAATTTCTTGAAAAGACCGTGGTATCTGAGACAGAGGGCTACCTAGTCCTGGGTTTAAGTTTTGTAAACAACTGGTAAGTTGCTCAAATCTGCGATTTAGTTAGTTTACAAGTAGGTACTATTTATTTTATTTATTTTCTACATTCAAAATGTATACCAAGACAAAATGCAGAATGCGTCACACAGTTTAACACTAACATTTCTTAACGAAAAAAACAAAGAAACAATTATTAAATAAATACCACAGAAAATTTTGTTTATCAAATAAAAAAAACTCATCTAAAGTATAGCAAACTTTATCTACTAATATTTGAGTTTGATTTTAAAAATATTGACACTGGCCGAAGATTTAATTTCATTTGTAAAGTGGTTAAAAAAATGTACAGCCATTATAAATAAAACATATTCGAAATATTGTCGTTCTAAAGAAATTATGTTGTAAATGTGTTCTTCATATCGTGTTTCATACCTATAACTTAACTGACTAGTTGAGAACATCGATCTTTTATTAAATACCTGTCAACATATTTCTAATATGTAAGTACTGAAGCACCCCAATAGTGAAGCATCCCAGCCCTGGGCTGCTTCATCGCGGATAAATTTCCTATATTTTTGACATGACTAAATTATTTCCTAGCATTCATCTCATTAAATTCCAAATTAATTACTACATAAAAAGGTCAAACCAATTTCTTATAATTTTGGCAGTAAACGTATGTATTCAAACTATAGAGTCTAAATTATTCATCTATATAAAAAAAACACAGTATTTTTTTAAATATTTTAAAACGTTGACAAAACTGTATAACATTTCAAAGCGTTCGCTAGCCGAGAACATGTAACATAAACAAACCGACGTAAACACGTAGGGTTGGAAGAGATTTTACCAAAAATAGGGTTGAAGGCTAATAAAGATAGTGTCATTATGTCACTTTACACTTACCGTGTGTTCGAAGACCACAATTAGGGAACTAGCGTTTTGCTATTTCCGTCAAGCTTACAGGACTTGAACAACGAACTCCCTCACGGGAAATTATATAAATACGTGAGACGGCGTACAGTCGTGGTCACATCTTTGGCAACCATAGTGTTACGCTGGTTCTCCGCAGCCTGGAAGTCAAAGATGGACGGCTCTCCCGGCTTTCGTAGCTGCCGTCACCGTCGTGGTCAGACCTTTGGCAACCATAGTATTACGCTGGCTCCTCGGAGCCCGGAAGTCAAAGAGAAACCACTACTCCTGTTTTCATAATCGCCATTAAGGACAGAGAGGCCCACTTAATTAGTGTTCCACAAATTTTGTGCAGAAATCTCTGTGGCCTGGTCTCTGTGACCGAGGATCTGTACACTGCTTTGTACTGGGGCGTAAGCACCGCCGACATGAAGACAAAAACAGGGGTTACTCAAGAACCCAGGAGTAAATCCCATGTACACGAATAGGTAAGGATGCATTAAATAATTTTTACCGCGTTGCCATTTTCTCCGAACTCGAGCTCGCTAAATTTCATTAAACTAAACCAATTTCTTTTGTTACGGATGAAATGGCAACGTTAATCAAAGTACGACTCTATATGCTTGGGGTTTCGTAGTTTTAATAGGATTTGACCGGTGGTACCAAATGATTTACAGATAGACCTTTTATAATGCATTTCTCAATACCTTTTTCATTAATAATTAGGACATTCAATATTAACTCAGATCAGATCAGGCATCAGTAGTTGGAATTTTCGTTCATTTGTCCGCATCAATTTAGGTCAGTTTTAAAAATAAGATCTAAATAATAAATAGGGTTCAGCTGAATCTGCAATGTAAATTTATCAAATTTCACTCCTTGTATGAGGGACTCGAGCAGTCAGCTGTTAGGTCGGTACGGCCAGATGTCGATAACACAACAAGCTAGTTCATTTAACCCTCTTTCTGAGGTGTTGACCATGGGACCTTGTCTCTCGACAGAAGGTCCGGTGTTGGACACCCCGTGGGTATCGTTTAATATTTTATGACCACCCTACGTACGCGTGCCCTGGATGCAATTGACGTCTACAAATACTTTACAAAACACTACGAGGTAGTTCGTTTCACCTTGGTTTAAGCCTTGACGGCGGGGTGTATTCGATAAGAG